>OW388085.2:11580346-12032823 GCA_936449025.2 Sarcophaga subvicina | reverse complement strand
TATTATTATTATTATATTATTATTATTATTATTATTATTATTATAAGCCGCAGAGCTATGTTAAATATCTCGTTCATATTCAATGTAATTACTGGTGATAAAGGCTCCAGTTTTTTAATCCATAATATCACGTTTAATGTTCCTCAACGTCCCACTATGTGACATTTAACCTGAAAAGCTGGCCAAAAAGGCAAAAATGAATTTAAAGAAATTTAAGAAATTGAGTATGCAGTTCGATAGACAACAAAATATCTATCTGAAAGAGTTTAGAAAATTTTGAAAACTATTCGATCACTGATATGAATTTTTTTGTCTTGTATTTCCATAATATCCATATGTAAAATTTCACATGGTGCCGTAGGTACAGGTATATCTTGAATTTCCGGTCTAGGGGGATTTCTATCGTAATTATTGGTGTTACACACCTCGCAGTTCGTCTCGAATTTCTTGATGAGAGCGTGAATACGAGGGAAGTAGTACGCGTCCAAAATCTGTTCCTATTATCTCGAACTGTAAGTTTTCTGAACTGATACAGATACACCATATAGATAGTTCCTTACATTATCTAGGGCCTACACAATAG
This sequence comes from Sarcophaga subvicina, assembly GCA_936449025.2. Taxonomy (NCBI): domain Eukaryota; kingdom Metazoa; phylum Arthropoda; class Insecta; order Diptera; family Sarcophagidae; genus Sarcophaga; species Sarcophaga subvicina. The sequence continues at coordinate 12,032,240 of OW388085.2, read as the reverse complement.
CTAGCATCCCTTTTTCGTTTGTAGCATATCTTTCCTCTGTTTTATTTAACGAAAGTGATATAAAAGCAATTGGTTTATCCTTACAAATTTCTCCTTGAGGAAGAACAGCGATGGCGTAATTTGAAGCGTCGGTCGTAAGGTTAATTGGTTTATCAAAGTCAGGGAACGCTAGAATTTCTGCCGTAGTTAAAAGATCCTTTAACCTTTGGAAAGCCGTTAGCTCTTCATTATTTAAATCAATTCGAGCTTTCTTCTATTGACTAGCTTTTACCTGCGCATTTACGTCTCTTGCCAAATTTGTCAGTGGTTTTGCCAACTTTGCGTAGTCTCCATGGCTTTAGTACGATGTCATTCCTAACAATGCTTTTAACTCCTTCAGGCTAGTTGGGGGCAGAAGATTTTCAATGGCTTTAACTTTTTTAGGATTAGGCTTTATACCTTTAGAACTCCCTACATGCCCTAAAAATTCTACTTCTGTGTGCATAAAATGTCTTATCTATATTGACCTTTGAATTCGCTTCCTCCAACTTTCTAAAAATTGAGTCAACATTATTTAAAGCTTCTTCTTCGCTATGACCAAACACAATTATATCGTCTATATAGACGTAACAAATATTTCCTATAAACTCCTTTAGAACGTCATCGATCATTCTTTGAAAGATGGCAGGAGCATATTTCAGTCCAAAGGGTAAGCAAAGAAATTCATATTTCCCGTTCATCGTTGAGAATGCTGCTGATGGTTTCATCGGAATTTGGTGAAAGCCGGATGTTAAATCTATTGTTGTGCAGCATTTTGCGTTGCCCATACTTGCTAAGGTGGCATTAATGTCTGGTATATGGTAAGTATCAGGCACGGTCACAGCGTTAAGCCGTTTGTAGTCAACTACTAACCGGTGTTGTTTCTCTCCATTTGGTTTTGGTTTTTTAGCACTACCCATATCGAAGAATTGTAGGGGCTTTTGTGGGTCGTATTATTAATTCAGATAGTAATTCGTTAATTTGTCTATCTATCATCGCAACTGGATATGGATAACTTTTCGAATAAATGGGATCCGATGTAGTTATTTTTATTTCTGCCTGTACGGTTGTCGCAGCGGCTTGACTGTCATCGAGTGGTCCAAACAGTTTTCTATACTTCATTATTAATGCGTCGATTTTCATTTTTGTTTCCATGGACAGAGCATCACTTAATATATAATTTACACTACTAGAGGGTTTTTCTTTAAGGGGAATCCGAATGATTTCTCTAATTAAAAGAACGTTTTATTTTCTATCGACTACCGCTTCTAATATTTTACTGAATATTTTCTCAAAGGAAGGATTGTACTTTCAAATAAAAAAGAAATTTGAGAAAATATTCAGTAGTTTTTTTAAAGCATTTAAAAAAAAGGTATTTGGCGGACCCTTTAGTTCTTTGAGGGTGTCATCGCCTACAGTACCGTCAAAACTAGCTAAACTGGGTAATATGTAAAATGTGATTGGGTCTAATATTTCCTACTTTAAAAAAAATTACCCATTATTTATCTCTTAATTTCAATTTTTTCACCAGCTGTACTAACTACAAGTGGTTTTAATAAAGCTATACTTCCGGCGGAGAGCTCAGAGCTGCAAAAAAATTTGTTCGAGCCGCTATCGATCAAAAATTGAAATATTTTACCCTGAGTGGTTGTGTACTCTATGTAAGGTAGGCTTGATAGCCTTCCTCCATAGAATTCTGTCCTCTTGATGCATTGTCGAAGCTATTCAATGTTTCTTCCGCTAGAGGTTGGTCCTCCATGTTGTCAGAGCTATAATTCAAATGGAATATGCGCAGTTGCTTTTCCCTACTCAATATTTCTGAAGCGCTCCTTTTTTGCGCCAGTTTGGGACGATTTATGTAGTTTATTTTTCATATTTGCAGTGAACGGTCTATCTCCATTAGATTAAGTTGATGCGGTTTAGGATAAGGCACCGGTCTATAACTGGAACTAAATTGCTAGGCTGATGGTTATTTTTGCTGAATGTTGTTAAACCTAAAAGGATTGGAAGGAAGATTGCCACGGTAAGTTTTAAGTGGTCTAGGTGGAATTACCGTAGGCGTTTGGGATAATTGTTGCATGTCGTTACGGACTTGTACTCTTGTGTGGAGAATATGATTCCTGATAGACAGGTGTGAGAAACTAGGTCGTAATCCTGACTGAAGGGTTGTAATGACCAATTATGTATGTATGTATGTAAGTAGACAGATTTTGCAGTTCTGGACAGGTTTTTGTAGTCGCCGTAGTCTAGTAGGTAGTGTGTTGGCTTATTAGACGTACAGCCAGGGTTTGAGCCCCAGGCCAGACATCAAAATAAAATACAAAAGTATTTCTTCGGCGACTTTCTGATTTCAGATTTCTGGCCAAAACTCTGAGAGTAAATAAAATTGCCATGAAAAGTTTCTCAAAAATCTGTCGTTCGGAGTCGACTTTAAACTGTAGGTCCCGCCACTCATGTATAAAATTAACACACACAACATAAGTGGTGTGAGAAACTAGGTCGTAATCCTGACTGAAGTGTTGTAATGACCAATTATGTATGTATGTATGTCTCTTTAATTTTAAATCATTAAGGTCAGCAAAATAAAATATTGTTTTGAACACACTAAATTGTATTCATATTACTGACACACATTTAATAACTTTACTCTTTAATTTTAAATCATTAAAGTCAGCAGAATAAATGATTGTAGTAAACGTGTATAAATTAATACTTAATTCCTGTCCACAAACTTATAAACATTATTATTTTTTACACTTTAAAATTTAAACTAAATTTTGTATGCATTTTTCTTTTTTTTTTTTTTGACTCATCAATAATTTTATTTACTAACCTTTCGTCTTAAGTTAATTAAAAAATAAAATTCACTATTGTTACAAGTTGCGAACCATAAACAAGTGTTTTAATATAATATAAATGGCGCAGTCGGTAAAGCCAGCAAACCCGACTTGTGTGATTGTGTAATTGTGAAGAAGAAATAATAAATAGTGTTTTTCTCATCAAAACCTTGTACCACATAAAGGGCCGCCTGTTTAAAATTCGGATAAGGAATGGAGAACAATTACCAAAGGAATATTGGTATAAGGCTTAACAAGGTAAACAAATAATCACATATACCCGAGTAGACCGCTGGAAACCTACAGTAGACCTACATGAATACAATAATAATGATTCTCATAGGGCTTAAAAATTTTTACGATTAAAAATACGATACGATTTTAAGAAATAAAAGGAGAACAAATCAAATAAAAATTAAAAATTAAAAAAAAAAGTATAAAAAGAAATTTTAAAAGATTTATACGAGGGGATATCGTATAAATTAGAATAAAAAATTTTATAATAAAAGAAAAAAATTCATAAAAAGAAACTTTAAAAGATTTATACGAGGGAATATTGTATAAATCAGAATAAAAATTAAAAAAAAATTCATGTAAATTTCAAAAGATTATTTTAAAACTAATACAAAAACAAAATAAAAAAGAGAAGAAAAAACATAAATTTTCATACACATTTATATTATATCTATGTATATTATATCAATCTTATATAAAAAAAAGAAGGAAAAGAAAAGATTATAAAAGTAATTAAATAAAATTAGAGGTAAGAAGTATAAAAGTTCAAATAAAAATAAAAAAACAAAAAGAATAATAATAATTTGAATTAATTGCGTATCGGCATTATTCATATATAGTTTGAACCAAATTATTTTATTTAAATAAATCAAGTTATTTTATTTTAATAAATCACGTTTATTTTCTAAACTTTCGCAATTTTTAGAATTGAATATATTAATATAATAAACATATATTTTTCATAACAAAATTGAGAATTCAAACTAAATAAAAACATAAAAAAGAATATCTCTATTAAAAATTACACATATTTTTTGATGAATAGTAAATCTCGATTTTTCCCATATCCTAAAGATTTTAAAATTTTTAAATCAAGAAGCCTTCCCGGTATACCAGAGAATATCAGAATAGATTTTAATATGCCTTCGGACACAGAAGTTTCAAGTATGTCAAGGAATCAAGTGACAGTTAATACTAATAACATTTTTAATTCACTTAGAATCCCAGATGTAATCAAAGACTTACGAAAATTTGATGGTAATCCGAGATTACTCTATGAATTTATAAGCATTGTGGAGCAGATAATACTCCTCATGGACAAATTCTTTTGATAGCCATTAGAAACAAAATAGACGGTCAGACCAATGAAGTCCTGTATATGTACGGTACATCCCTTAATTGGGATGAAACCCGAGGAAACCTAATATCACACTATTCGGACAAACGGACGGAAACCTCTCTAATTAAATGTATTCATGCTTTAAAACAGTATGGGAAACCAATCGAAAAATTTTATAGTGAAATTATGGAAATCCAATCAGCTTTATCTAATAACCTTTCAATTCACTAATCCGATGCTAATGTAATTAATGCAAAAATAAATCTTTTTTCCGAAATGTGTTTGAATTCATTTTTATCTGGTTTACGAGAAGCTATGGGTTCTACTATTAGACCAATGAGACAAGAATCATTGCCGGTAGCACTTGATTACTGCATTAGAGAACAAAACATTCATTACTTAGAATCAAATTTGAATAAACCTAAATATTCTCAAGGGTACCAAACCAGCGTTTCGATAATTTATCGACACAAGTAACTTGAAGGCAATCACAACCTGCACCAGAACCAATGGATACCAGCAGAGGGTTTTCAAAATTTGAAAGAAGTACTAGCAAAATTAGTAGGATAGCAAACTTAGTAGGATATCAAACTGAAACGAGATAAATAATATCAATGAATTTAGAAGTCCTCAAAATGTAGGCCCTACTCCATGTCTTAATAATACTAATAAAATAAGCCTGGACCAATACGAAAACTATAACATTGATGGTAACCAGAATTTTTGGCAGTCGGCCTCAAGCAACAGACAGGATATATAGATTGCAATAAGCATGGTAGCATTTTACCATATATCAATACAAACTCTCTATTTGGCAGACAGTTAAAATTGAGGGATATTGGGTTCGTGAGGGTATTGGGTTCGATTCCCACCAGAGACTCTGGTCTGTGACTCCGAGCATATGATCAAGTTACTGCGCTCGTATATAATTAAAATATAATTTGTAATTGTACTGTAAATAATAAATAAATAAATAAAATAAATAAACCCTTCGAATATAGAAAAATTTAATCCAATTACTATTTCCACAATTTTAAATAAGTATATCGACAAGCAAGTGACACTTTTACATTTTTAGATTTTCTGACAAAAATTTTAGGCAAAAATTTACGTAAAAAATAGAATACTAAGTACTAATGAAGTAACAATACATTTTAAAACGAAACCAAATTTCTAATCCGATAAATTCACAATAGCGGCAAACTCAAAACAACTCGTAAAAATACAACGACTCTAGACAATAGACTATTTATTTCTCCTGTCATCTACTTTGCAAAAGATTGGTTCAGTACAATAGAAATAGTTAATCATACTGAAAATGATCAGTCAATTTTCTTAGAGCAACCCCTTAAGACAAATCCATATAACTCAGAAAACTTTGTTGAACTGAATAACTTTAATATAGACCACAAATCTATAGAGAGGGTGAAAACTTAACGTTCAGAAATGCAATAAAACACAAAATTAGGACAACGGACGATATTCCTAGTCACACGAAGTCTTACAGATATCCTTTCGTTGACAAAGAAGAAGTACGCAAACAAATATCAGATATTTTAGAACAGAAAATTATTAGGCCAAGCTTTTCCCCAAGGAGTTCTCCAGAGTTGTCCAGTTTGTAGTCGCCGTGGTGTAGTAGGTAGTGTGTTGGCTTACTATTCGTAAAGCCCGGGTTCGTATCCCAGGTCAGACATCAAAAGTGAAATATGAAAAAAAAAAATATTTCTTCGGCGACTTCCTCTCAGCAGATTTCTGGCAAAAACTCTGAAAGTAAAATAAACTGCCATGAAAAAGTTTCTCAAAATTCTGTCGTTCGGAGTCGACGTTAAACTGTAGGTCCCGCGACTCACGTATAAAATTAACGCACACAACATGAGTGGTGTGAGAAGCTAGGCCGTAATCCTGACTGAAGGGTTGTAATGGCCAATTATGTATGTATGTATGTTCTCCAGTATAGATTGTTCCAAAGAAAAAAGGTGAATCAGGGAAGACAAAATGGAGACTAGTTATTGACTACAGGAAGCTAAATGAGAAAACCATTTCAGACAGATATCCACTTCCAAACATCTCAGAAATATTGGACAAACTGGGCAAATGCCTTTACTTTTTAACTTTGGATTTGGCAAGTGGCTTTCACCAAATTAAAACGAATCCACAAGATATACCAAAAACAGCCTTTACTGTAGAAGGGGGTTACTATGAATACGTAAGAATGCCTTTTGGCTTAAAAAACGCACCCTCAACTATCCACAGGGTTATGGACCATGTTCTAAATGATTTGGTTGGAAAAATTTGCACAAAAATAATTTACTCTTATTTTAACACTTTTGTACTTTCAGCATAGCCTTAGCTTAGGGACACATTTTGGAGACACAGAATTTTGATAAAGATCAGAATATGATCGCCCTAAAGATTGGACAAGCAAGAACGATTGAAAGTTATTTCAATTTTATCCATATTATTGATTTTGACAATTACAATTCACAAACTTCAAAATTAGTAAATATTGTAGACAAATTTGAAAAAAATAGCTTTCTAAAAGACGCAGCTAAAGTTTGTAAATTGATACTTAAGGGACTTGAAAACAAACTACAGACATTATATCCATATAAACGTACAAAACGTAGACTATTTAACGGTTTAGGCTCTGTAATAAAATATATAACTAGAAACATGGACGCAAATGACGAAGTGAATATAAATAGACAAATACAGGAACTTCAGAACGCAAAATCCAATTCAGCAATAATAGAAGAAAATCAAAAAAGTTTGAAATATAAACGATACAAAGATTTAAAAATCTGACAGAACATTTAAACAATAACCAAAAAAACATTTAAAATTTTTTAGAAAAATTTTCAGCAAAAACAGCTAATCACATTCTTAAAGAAAACAATGCGTTATCTGAAATCCAATACATGAATCAACTCGATTATAGTATAGATTTATTATTGAATCATATTTCTGATATAATAGAGGCCGTAAAGTTTGCAAAGCTTGGCATAATAGCAAATCTTATTCTTCATCCAGATGAATTGGATGAAATAAGACATCATTTTAGATCTCAGAACATTGACTTAGTTTCGGACGGATACCTATATGAACTTCTGGAACTCCAAGCATATTATTATAATAGCAACTTGGTTTTTGATATAAAATTGCCAAACTTTGATTGCAGACAAAACTTCACAATCAAGGGAACTTCGATTCTCCACTACGCGAATTGTTCCGTAACGGTAACAGGAACAACATATAAGGACAATCCTTCAGCCCATTGAGACACAATTTTCTTATCACCACTAAATCTCAAGAAAGTGAAGATTACCTCAATTACAGAAACCCTAAGCTTAGAGAAAGTAAAAGACTACAGCTTTATCAACAAGAATGATATTCAAAAATTAAGAAAAGATACAGCCCAAAGCGGAAACATAATAATGATAACAACACTGATCACATTAACTATACTAGCTTGGTCCTGTTACGGAAAAAATCCTAGAATTCGCTATTATCCTAAGCCCACTGATGTCGCTCTGCCCCCACCAAATTCGCTGTGGCCATCGCTCTACTCTAAGGGGGAGGAGTTATGTTATCACACCAACCCCACTAAAACCCAGAAGATCCATATGAACAACAACAATTAAAACAACAACAATTAACCAAATATTTATTTTATTCATTTTGTTTTATTCTTTTTCTTTATAATTAAAACAACAACAAAGTATTTATTTTCATTTTTATTGACACACTTTTAATAATAATTTAACTTAAATTTTAAATAGTTAAATTCAGCAAAATGAAATATTGTTTTGAGCACACTAAATTGTATTTATATTACTGACACACATTTAATAACTTTTCTCTTTAATTTTAAATCATTAAAGTCAGCAGAATAAAACATTGTAATAAACTTGTATAAATTTCGTATACATTTTTCTTTTTTTTTTTTTTTGACTCATCAATAATTTTATTTACTAACCTTTCGTCTTAAGTTAATTAAAAAATAAAATTCACTATTGTTACAAGTTGCAAACCATAAACAAGTGTTTTAATATAAAATATTATGACGATGACGCTTACCTTTCTTCGATTTCACGACCTTTTTCGGACTTGACGAACCAGGTCTATTGTCCGGATTGTGGAGAAGTGTGTGATGCATATCACCGTAACGCTTGCATTTGCCAGTACTAACGCACATCCGCCAGGTATGGTCGTGACTCAAACAGCCAGCACAGCACTTGTAGATCGTCACCAACTTCATTCTCTCATCGTCTGCCTTCGAGAATTTTTCACAAAATCGCAAAGGGTGGTTCTTCAAACAGACGCGACACACAATTTTCTTATTATTGTCGTCTTTCTTGTACTTTTTCGCAGAAACCATGATACTATTAGCTGAAATTATTAAATATTTCAAATTGAACATTTCGGAAGAATTACCAGTTTCACAACTGGTGGAGTAATTGTTCCACGTGCAGTCTTCAAATCCACTACCCTGACATGACCATCTCAACCCGAATGTAAATTCAATATGCGACCTAGGCGCCATTTATCCCCGACCTGTAAATCTCTCCTCAAACACTTCCACTTATTCCTCTTTTGTAGCTCTTTTAAGTATTCATCTTTCCAAAGAAGACACAAACGTTGGTTCAGAGCCTTAACTCTCTGCCATAGATTTGCCATTGAAGGCAAAGGGTCCGCAATTTCTAATTTCGGAGGAGACAGTAAAGGACCACCAATCAAGAAATGACCTGGCGTAAGACCATCCAAGCAATCCGCATTATCCGCCAAAGGGCATAATGGACGCGAATTTAAGCACGCCTCGACAGGAGTTAGGAGAGTGGAGAACTCCTCAAAAGAGTATTTCAAGCTTCCTGCCAACCGTTTAAAATGGTATTTAAAACTTTTGACACCTACTTCCCAGAGACCTCCCATATGAGGTGCACGAGCAGGGTTGAAATACCAAGTCAACCCGCTAGGTCCGTAAGTAGCTTTGACCTGGGTATCTGATTCTTTAAGAAAATCCTGGAATACACCTTTCAAGATCTTCGATGCTCCTACAAAATTGCTACCGTTGTCGGAATACATATCGGTAAGATATCCATGACGAGAAATGAATCTAGCCAAAGCGTCCAAGAATGCCGACGTGGATAAATTACTAACGGCTTCCAAATGAATAGGTTTCATAGAAAATCAAATAAACAAACACATGGAGCCTTTAGTTATAAGACATGCTCTGCCCGTGTAATTGCGAATGTCAAAGGGCGCATCAAAATCCACAAGAGTGCTAGCGAGAGGACGAGTGAAAACGGTACGAGATGTAGGCAACGCTACCATTATCTGACTCTGAGTCATTCCCCAATGAATAGTACAAGTTTTTTATCAAATTCTTAGACCTGCGCATATAGAATTCGGTTCTCAAGACTCTTAGCAATAATTGGTTTCCGCCCTGCAAAGTTAACCTATGGATAAAATATATTAACAGATAAGAGAATTGACTCGATGTTGGTAAAAGTATCGGAACCTTCTCTGTCAAATACCCTATACACTAAGGCCATTCCACGCAACGCTCTAGAGTAGGAAGAAAACCGATTCCAAAGATCATCGAACTCTTTAAAATAAGCGAAGAAAACCAAGTGACATTTTTCATCTTCCTTAGTGTCATATTCCTCGGGAATAGGATTACGCCATCTGTTACTAGAAGAACTTAACCACGGGGACCATGCCACCGTAGTTCGTCCGTCGTCAAGTTGGGTTTTGCTCCGACCTGACATGCCTCCAGCAGGCCTCGTTCATGTGCTCCTTCACCTTTGCAACTCTTTGCTTTCAGGCTTGAATACAGCATGATGAGGTAAATAGTATGAACCTCCTTCGCTCGCGCCCTTCCCATTTACCTTCGCCATATGACCCGAAGATTCATATTCCAATAAAACGGTATATTAATCCAATTTAAGAGACGGGTTTCGAAGTAGGGAAGCTTCATTTCTCAAAAATTACCTACATGCCTTTTGGCGAGAAGAGCCAAGACAATCAAGGGAATCATACAGGGGCTTAATAGGTAATGAGAATATGTATCGCCCAGCCGAATTCCTCCGTACTGTTTTCCTAAAATATTCCTCATCCCATAACCCATCCAAATATACTCTCTTGGGCCATCAAATTCCCAAGAAGATTTTCCTAACGCCCTCCAACATTACGCTAGGATAAATGTCGCCTGCAATTAGAATATCCACGCGATCGCTCTCATTGAATTTAGGATCAGCCAATGTGATCTCCGAAAAGCCTGCAGGTCGCGATGTGTAAATAGTGGAACTATGTAACATTCCTGTCAACTTCGGCAACACCAAACCGATTGCCTCCACCCGAGATTGATCATCCAACAGTGAAGTCAAGACAAACGAACATTGTTTTTGAACAGCACCAGTAAAGGCTCCATTCAAACCGTATATTCACCGTTGGCAATCCTAATTTTTTCTGTAATCCTTCCGAAATTAAAGTTGCTTGAGACCCTGAATCTATTAGAACCCTAGATCTGAACGTCTCTAGATAGATACCAACTACCGCAGTCCCCAAAAGTAAAAAACAAAACAATCCTGGACCTCATCATTTGATTTAGCTGCACCGTTAGAACTTGGCGCATCCAAAACGCCCATTTCTGAAGAGGATCCACACTTACTCACGGAACAACTAAATGTGCTCTTGCACTCATTGAGTCTTTGACCACTTGTGAGACAGTTTATACAAAGATTGCTCCTCTTCACAACCAAAAATCGTCTCTCGGGAGATAAATCCAAAAATTTCCGACAAAATGGACACCAAATGGTCTCCAGAACAATATTTACAAACTTTCCTATTCAATTTACTGGAAAAGGATCGAACCCCCTTTTTTGCATTAGAAAGGGTTTCAGGGACAGGCCTAGAACCACTACCAACCGGTTCAAAATTCCGAATTTCGGACACATTGTCCAGAGACTGAAACCGTGAAGTCAAAAAATTTTTCAAATCCTTCCGTATGGGAATCTCCACCTAGTTTCGGATCGTTTGTTCCCAGAGAGACAAAGTTAGCACTGGCAACTTGGTGGAGCATAAATAAACAAAAATTGGATCCCATTTAAATATATCAACATCAAGCATCCGAAGTGCCGATATCGAATATTAATATTTCGCTGCAACCTTTTGATATCCTGGGCTACCTCGGATTTTACCGGTGTAAGTGTGAACAAAACTTTCAACTGAGAGTTCAACAAAATCTTTTTATTCTCATACCTATCCTTCAGGTTATTGCACGCCTCCTGAAATCCGCAAACTGTCAGGGGAGATTTCTTCACAATCGCCAAGGCTTCACCACGCGTGAACTGTCACAAATAAAACTGCTGTTCAACTGGTGAAATGTTAGCCATGTTCGCATAAACAGCAGTGAACATGTCGCGAAAGGATGGCCAAGATTTATAATCCCCATAAAACACCTCCATGGTACAAGGGGGCAGCTGCATGTTATGCCGAATTCGGTTTTCGCTGCCTTGACGGTGGGTTGATGAGATCCCTGCTTGGTTAACCAAAGTCTGAGAGAGCTCACCCATTAGTGAGGCAGCAGTTATGTATCCTAACCTACAATGCCCAAAAAGTTCCCGTGCTGCTTCCCGATCACCTTCCAAATCCTCTTCATCACCTGTAGCAAAGGCTTCATAGGAATCCCTAACCTTTGCCCATAACGACTTAAAGTCATCTTTCCGAATCTCAATGGAGAAGGTCGTATTATCTTCCTGAGGAGTAGAATTAAATTCCCTTAAAAAGTCCAGGAATATTTGGACAAACCTCTCAAACGTCAATAATTTCCTCGATTTGGGCATCTCGATTATATTAAAGGTAGCTAACAACACAAAGGGAATGAAAAGTGGAAACCGAAAAGAAATAACAGAACGGTTCAGATTCTGTTCCTCACTATTCAACGACTAAATCCCCCAACGAAATTAAATATCAAAAAAATATAAATATTAAATAAATAATAGTCAAAACTCGAAAATGTCCGCGTCCCGATCGTTAGCAACCTCGCGACACACAACCAAAAAACGAAAATATTGCAAAAAATAAACAAAAGGTCACCGTGACCACCCTGTTATTCACAACATACTACCGCGACCAAGTTGGCACCTTATTTCAAAAATATTGCGCTCTCCACGAAACTGATCCAACAGGACGAATTCCCAATGGAAAATAACCCTATACTTATTATCGTTTTTCAAAATTCAAAAAAGAACAATAAGAAAATGCCAAGGTGAAAAGGCAGTTCCGTACAGCTATTTGTTTTCATTATGTATTTCAAATCTTACATGTATATATATATATATATACATATATGAGCCGTTCAGTGCACAAAGTGATTAACTCCATTTTTGAAAAAATCTTAAATTTAAGTGTCAAAGCATTTGGGATAGTCATAACTTCTTATATTTATTATAACTTTGAATAGTAAAGATTAACAACATTAAACGACAAAATTTGTTGGGTCATTGAATAATAAGTGATTTATTTCAGAAGACATTTTGATTAACTCCATACTCTTATGTAAATCGTTTCAATAACGCAATTCAAATACACCACTAGCACCCTTTGAATGTTAACAGTTATCAATTTGCGGTTACAAAACATTGTTTCACCAGATGATTGGTACAATATAATCAAAACGTGCAAAAAGAAAGCACCACTTAATCTATTCCGAATGACCCACCAAGATTTTTTTTCAACAAAACCTTTAGAAAACTCAATCATTAACAGAAAAGCAACCGTTACAGGGTTTCCACACGCTAAAATACGCTATATAAAGTTAGAAAGGTCAAACCCCATCTCATACAATTCAAATATGACTATAATGAAGATTTAGAATTTAACGAAATTAACTCAAGGAAATCTATAGCAGGTAGGCCACAAAGTATAAAAAATGTAGATCAGCCTTTATTATATCCTAAAGGCAGAACTGTCGCAAGGGCAGAAAGGTGAGACATGATGGGTCTGCTTAAATTAATTCCTCCTGTTAACCATAATTACTTTAAAAACTTGAAAAGACATTATTTCTACTGCTGATAAATTAATCACAAATAATATATTATAACAGCACTGTAAACACTAATTTTTATGGAAAATTTGTAATAAAAATATATAATAACTAACTTTTTCTGTAATAAAAAACTTAAAAATTTAAGCACTTAATTTAACTTTATTACTTTTTTCAGTTGCCAAATCGATTAACATGAAATTTATAACATTACTGACATTATTTTTTTTGGCTATTCTTTCTTATTAATTTTATATACCATTAGATGAAAGCTATATATGTATTTATGTATTCTACAATATATATTTAAATTTATATTTTACAGGGAATTTTAAAAAACAATTAGCATTATTTCATCGCATTTCTCAACTTTTAGTTTTATGGAGTTAAACTATTTGTGCACTGAGCGGCTAATATATAAGTATGTGTATAAATTTTGCCAATGCAATAAATTCAATAAATTTAATTTTAAATTAAATAAAAACTTGTAACTTTAAATAATTACAAAAAATTAATAAATAAAAGAATAAATCTGAAAAGGAAACCCATAAATGAATTCTATTCCTTTCATTTCACTCAAATTTAAATCAAAATTTCCATTTACTTAAAGATCTGTTAAAAAAAAAACAGATCTATCAATAATAGAAGTAAATCACTCTTATTTATGGGTATCTCTCTCATGTACCAGGTGGATTTGAAGAATTGTTATAAAAGGTAATGTGTTTTGCTATTTATCCAACGCACCATCAGCAATTATAACACGGCTGTTGACTCATAACCAACATCAAATTTGGTGGTTGAACTCGATTATCAATTGTAATCTTCACACCAGAGATCAGCAACGAATCGCTTTTTCGCTACTTATAAGTACTCATGAAATTTTGAGTATGAGTGAGTCAACAGTATTGAAATTCAACTACTCTGATTCATTCGTAATCAGTACAACATTGATTTATAAGTACAAGTTGCAATGAGTATGAGTACAACGTTGACACCAAACTCATAACATTCGAACTATGTTTGATTCATACGCCTGCTCATTCTGATTCATAAATTTAGAAAAATACTTATAATACTTAGACGCCTTTTGCACGTTGAAATTAGTTTCGAAACAATTCAAACTTTTTTACATTTTCTTTTAAACTTTCTTTCGTTTTTGCACGTAAAATATTAATTTCACAAATTTTGTTTTCTTTTATCGCGTCGTTCTGCTGACAGTTGACAGTTCTGTTGGCAGATATGATAATTTTGACGTTTTGAAGCAACAGATATACAAAGTGAAAACTGGCGGATAAAGTAGAAAAATGAAGTGTAAACAAACATTTATTTTGTGTTAAAAAAGGGAAAATTTGGAATATTTGTTTATTTCTTCAATGAAAATTTTAAAGATTCTTAAATATTTTATTATTAATCGAAATGTGGGTGATTTTCGGTCACAATGAATATAGTTTCTTGTGCAAAAGGTAATTAAGAAGGAGGTAACTGCTAATAAAAAATGTTTCTTGCTGAAAGTTGCCAACAAAAATGAGTGTTTTTGTTTTCCATGGAAACAGGCAGGCAAGTGACATAGCCTGTGTTATAGGTTAGGTTAGGTTAGGTTAGAGGACGTGTACTTGTCAATTAAGACAAGTACAGTACCCGGAGGTCGAATTGACCCATTGTACAACGTCCTAGTTTCTCACATCACTTATGTTGTGTATGTTAATTTTATACGTGAGTGGTGGGACCTACAGTTTAAAGTCGACCCCGAACGACAGATTTTTATTTATTGAGAAACTTTTCATGGCAATTTTTATTTACTCTCAGCAGTTTTTGCCAGAAATCTACTGAGAGGAAGTCGCCGAAAAACACTTTTTGTATTTTTATCTTTGATGCCTGGCCTGGGGCTCGAACCCAGGCTTTTGCGTCTAATAAGCCAACACACTACCTACTAGACTGCGGCGACTTCTAGTCTGTGTTATAAAAACATCACATTAATTATCAAAATCACGTTTCCATTCTGTATATATTCAGTGCTGTTGACAGTTGTTACTTTACTTGGCATCTTGATCTAGGTTCAAACACAACACAACGCTTCAAAAATGACAACGGAAAAGAAAATATATTAAATGATATATTTGAATGTATTGAAGAAGCTATGGAATTGGATTCTGATGATAGTGACAAAGAGGAAATACTTCTTGGTTTGTAGTGCATGTATATATATTAGAGCGACTCAAGTTGTATGAAAGCGAAATTCGTGCAAGGTGTACCCCCCTCAAAATGAACCTTGGACTTTTTAAGATGACATTTAAAATATTTCGATCCAGCTTTGACATCTCGTGAGCTGGACCGTTTTGAAAAAGGGTCTATTTTGTATGTTTTTTCATTTGGAGAATCTATTTCCTTACCAACGCATACAATATGGGTATCATAAGAACGGTTTTTATAAGAGGCGTCCAACTGTACAAAAAAATTGTTTAAGGATGATCATCCATGTCCCTTTTTTAAGGATTTTCTGTAAAAAAGAATGGTTTTTGAATTTTGTGTTCGGGGTTGTTTGTAATAAAAATGCCAAATTGACATATTTTAATCTTCAGTCAATTTAATTAAATATGGATCTCAGCTTTTTTGAAATTCGCTCTAGTTCGCGATTTGACAACAATACAACGGGGAAGTAACCCTTCATTTTTAATAGGGCGATATGGGTATCAAATTTTTTGCCTTGCCAAGTACATCATCTTTGTATGTAAATAATTTAAATTTTTCGTTTTTAGAAAATGAATTACTTTGGAGCGACGAAGCATCTTATAAAAATTATTTAAGGATGACTAAAGAACAATTTAAATACATATTAAATTTAATAGAAAAAGATATAACGCGTGCCGATACAGTAATGAGAGATGCTATGACTTTATTGGCATTAACATTGCGTTTTCTTGCTACAGGTAAGTAACTATAATTTAAAATCATATTTTTATAATTTTAATAAAATTTAAATATAATATTTTAGGTGAATCTTTTATTAGTTTAGATTATCAAACACGAGTGTCTGTTTCCATGATATCTTCCATAGTTCCTGAAGTTTGCCTCAGTATTACGAAAAAAATTATCGGAATATATTTAAAGGTATTGTACACTAACATATAGTTTCTTATGGTTATACACCGAAAATATAATTTTCATATATGTATGCATGAATCACCGTTTTATTTTTTCTTAAAATTAGTTTCCTAGCACCTCAACAGAATGGGAAACAATTGCTAAGGAATTTGCTTTAAAGTGGCAATTCCCAAATTGTATAGGTGCTTTAGATGGTAAGCATATAAATTTTAGGCCACCACGAAAAGACGGTGCGTTTTACCACAACTATAAAGGAGGCAATAGCATAATACTGATGGCTTTAGTGGATGCCAATTGTAAATTTATTTATGTGGATATTTGCTGTAATGGAAGGTGTAACGATGCTGGTGTATTCCTTGAGAGTAATTTAAAAAAAAAAATTTTGAAGAAGAGAAGGATATACCAAAAAAAAAGTATGGTAGGAAATGACAGGTATCTTCCGTATGTTGTAGTTGGTGATGATGCATTCCCACAGCAATGCTATTTAATAAAGTCCTACCCATACCATACCAATGCAAAAGACAAGCAAATCTTTAATGCAAGACTGTCTCGAGCAAGACATGTTGTCGAGCATTCTTGCGAACCGTTTTAGAGTTTTTAGCGCCTATTAACTTAAAAGTTCAGACTATGGAAACGATAACATTTACGTGCTGTGTTTTACATAATTTTTTATTGAATACTGATGATACGTATGTTAGCACTTATTCAAATAATATACCAAATTCTTCTCAACCAAGTAATAAGGGTCATTCAGACAACGCATACAATCCACGAAAAAGGTGTGCGGAAGTTGTTAGGCAGCAATTCACTGAATATTTTAACAACGAGGATTGGCTGTAATATATAACTTATTTGCAGAGTAGATGGTAAGATAATTAATTTTATGTAATTTAAATACCATTGTATTGAAAAAACCGTAAAATTTGTTTTAATTTGAAAAGTATATTTATTTTATTTTTAAAAACAAAAGCAGGTACAGTTCAAATGAACAAAAATTGTGGTTTGCAAAAAATAATAAATAATAAAAACTAAAGCAGGTACAGTTCAAATGAACAAAAGCAGGTACAGTTCACATGAATACAAATTATAAATTGCAAAAAATAATAAATAATAAAAATATTTTGAAAATAAATTACATGCAAAAAGAAAACAATAAGTTATACAAATAAAAAATAAATAAACGAAAATAAATTATTACCTTAGGCTTGCCAGATTTGAAATCGTCAAAAAACGTACATCGAAGTTAAAAAAGCAGTACAATTGAGTAAAAATAAGTACAATTGTTTATTTTCAAAATGTATTTAATTCAATAAAAAAACTAACAAAAAACAGTTCACAACAGTAACAATGAAGAACATAAAAAAGAGATCATAAGTATTTGTATTTAATATAAAAAATTAACTTAAAATTTCATTTAATTTAAATCAGTTATTGTGATTTTAAATCTATAGAATTTATATATGTATATTTCAGACTAGACTAAAATCAATGTATATTATGATAATATTATTGGATTTTTAATTTATCTGAATAAAAACTGATAAAAAAATATTCATTGTTTAATACTTCAAAATTAATTTAAAAAATATAATTTTAATGGTATACTTCGATATAAGTACATATGTACGTACATATATACATTTTTAATTTTTGAAAATTATTGACTTTGAAATTTACTGATACATTTAAATAAATTATAAATATTTATCACTCTTTTGTATTTGATTTACAATTTAATTTTTACCTTTTTCGGTTTTTAAAAAATTTAAAAACTCAGTACAACTCTATTCAAAGTTTGCTTTTATTATTAACTCGCTTTCCAAATTTTCTATTAAAAGTTTATCTTGTTTCTTCCTCCAAAAATTAAACATTAAACTAAAAATTCGTTCACTGGGTGCATTAGGATGAGGAATTGAAAAGACGAAGCAACAAATCTTTTCCAAATTAGGTAATGATCCACTATTTAAGAATTGTTTCCATTTTTCTTCTGCAGATTTTTCTTTTTCAATGTTTTCAACAAATGTTTTTAATGATATAAATTCTTCAAAAAGTTGATCTAAATCAATATTTTTGATTGAAAATTATTTCCACAAATTCATGAAAAGAAATGTTTGAATTTAGATGAAAAATTAAAAGTTTTTCAAACTTATTATTTTCTAAATTGAAACGACATTTTATATAAGTACTTACATATATTCGATAAAAACTCTGCTGCGCGTTTTTTAAAAAGACAAATCTCTTGCTGATTATTGCAACTGCTATATATGTATACGTTTGGCTAAAACCCATAGAATTTTTCATCCTGATGTTGTTCAAATTTGTCGTTTAACTGTTACTATTTTCTGCTAACTTTTTAATAGCAGATATTATTGTATTTTCTATATTATGGACAAAACCGAGGTATGCTTCAGAAATTTCATTTTCGAAAAATTGGCGTAAAACAGGGGAACAACAATCTTGCGACAAAAAAGAAGCCTTAATTTATATTTAGTTTTTTTTTTTTGTATGGACATGTCTCTATAAAATTATTGTGAAAGTACAAAAAAGGTAGAAATTAAGTAAAAAAGAAGTACAGATACTAAAAAGAAGTACATTTGCGTACTTCTTTAGGTGTTATGCAGTTAAAAGTACAATAACTAAAAAAGTACGCGTACTGCTAAAAACAGTGCGTCTGGAAAGCCTATATTACCTACATAAATAAAAATGTATTAAAATGAAAATAAAAAATAATATTGAAATAAAATGCTACTCACTCAAAATCATGCTCACCAAAAATTCCTTCCATGGATTTTTTAAAATATCTTTTAGGTTGCTATCAGATTCAGTTCGATTTCTCTCTGATTATTAAATATATTATTAAATAATAAAATAGTATTATTAAATAAATAAGTATTATTAAATAAGTATGAATGCGTATAAGTATCAGAAATTATAAGTATGATTCGAATCTACTCATCGTTTTGAATACTCATTGCTTTATACTTTATAAATTGGTGGGATATACTTAGATATCGCAAAAAATCCGGGTCATCTGGACCAAATGTTGAACAGTGGACTGTATGGGGGGAAGACCAAAGAAAAGTGAAACTGCTAATGCAAATTTTTGAACACTAAGAAAAAACAGGAACTTAAATTAGAACCGTTCCAACACGATAATAGACACAAAAGAACACTTTCCTTTTTTGTTGCTGTTCTTTCGGGCACAGTTTGACTTATTTTCTTTCAGTCACTTTCCATTCCACCGAGATGGACTTCTCTGACCAAATGTTCGATTCAATTACCTTGAAATTGTTCCCTTTTTCCAACTTGCAAATAAGCAAAAGATTTTGTTTGGTTTCTTTTTGCTTTCTCAACAACTATGAAAACACAATTGATTACACTATGCGACAAAAAAAAATACACCAAGCTAATGACATAGTGAGGTGGTGGATTTTGTTGAGTAGAACTCAAAAATATAGAATGTGATTTTTTAAGAGCTATAGGAAAATTTTTCAAAAAAAAAAACACATACAATTCAAAAAAATGCATGAAATCTTTATTTGAATCGATAGTACGGTCCATATAATTTAATGTTTGAAGATTATTTCATGCAAATGTTGACCGCGACTGCGCCTCAAATGGTCCATCCGCTTAATCCAATTTTGGCATACTCTTTCCAACATTTCGGCCGGTATCTCACGAATAAATGCTTCAATGTTGTCTTCCAATGCGTCAATTGAAGCGGGCTTGTCTGTATAGACATGAGCTTTAACATAGCCCCACAAAAAATAGTCTAAAGGCGTTAAATCGCACGATCTAGGCGGCCAATTGACCGGTCCCGAACGTGAAATAAAATGTTCACCGAACTCGCCTCTCAATAAGTCCATTGTTACGCGTGCTGTGTGGCATGTGGCACCGTTTTGTTGAAACCACATGTCATGCAAGTCAAGCTCTTGCATTTTGGGCAAAAAAGTTGGATATCATCTCACGGTAGCGCTCACCATTCACAGTTACGTTACGATTCGCAGCATCTTTGAAGAAGTACGGTCCAATGATGCCACCAGCCCATAAACCGCACCAAACTGTGACTTGTTCTGGATTCATTGGTAGCTTTTGCAATGCTTCTGGCTGATCTTCACTCCAAAATCGACAATTCTGCTTATTTACATATCCATTGAGCCAAAAATAAGCTTCGTCGCTGAACACAATTTTTCGATAAAGAAGTGGATCTTCGGTCAACTTTCCAAAAGCTCCCATTCACCAATAATTCTGCTTTGCGGTAGGTCGTTCGGCTTCAATTCTTGCACCAGCTGTATTTCGAAAGGCTTCACACCTGAATCCTTCCGCAAAATTTTCCACGTTGTTGAGTACTGCTGCGAACGGCGACGAATCGATAATTGATGGTCATCATTAACACTGGCCGATACAGCTGTGATATTTTCTTCAGTTCGTACTCTACGTAAGCGTATTGGTGGTTTAATGTCCAACAATGTAAATTTGGTGCGAAATTTAGTCACAATAGCCCGAATAGCCGCTTCAGTGGGTCGATTAAACTGACAATAAAATGGAAGAAGCGCTCGATGAACTTTCTTAACAGAGCACGCATTTTGATAATAAAATTGCAAGCGTTGTTCGTTTGTAAGACGATTCATGGTTAAATTATAGACCAAACTGAAGATGTTTGACAGTGAAACAAAACACGAAACGTGCGTGAGCTGTTTAAACTAGTGTTGCCAAAAAGATAATAGCTAAAAAATCAACCGTTATTTTGTATATTTCTTGATCCCTCCGAACTTGTTTTATTTGACAAAAACTGTTTTTTTACTTTACGCATTTTTGAGATCTACTCAACAAAACTCACAACCTACATTATGTCATTAGTTGGGTGTATTTTTACTGTCGCACCGTGTTATTTTTAAAATTATTATTATTACAAATTATTCAGAATTCAGAATTCTTCTCAACAGACCGAATGCCTTCAAAAACACAATTTCAATAAAAATGTTTAGCACAAATTTAATTTAGAATTTTTTTTTAAAACAATGTGTCGTCCTTTCGGATTAACAAAGTAGAATAAATTTTAGCTCAGCTCTCACAAGAAAGAAGAAGCTAAAACGGAATTACAATGTTATGTTAAAAAATACCAAAGCTTTAATTAAATTACGGTATAATGTTATAAAAAACAACAAAAGCTTAAATTGATATTATGACGCCCTCTATTGGTTGTTAGGCCTCTTCTAGTTGATCGCCGGGGATGGGATTTATTAATGTTTCTTATGAGTGGGTCCCTGCTCGGACGCCATTTAAGGAATTAGATATTCCTTTAAAAAAATTAATTAGACCGCTGTCCGCTGCGGCAATTAACCAACCATTTTTTTTTATTTATTATTTAAAATTTATATTTTATTAATCAAATTTACAGAAAAGATTATAAACACAATTTACACAAAAGGTTTTTAACACAATTTATGGAAAATATTATTAACGCAATTTGCGGAAAAGATTATTAAAGCGTGTATCTGAATCGAACGTGTAGCCAAGACTTTCCATTCCAACTCCATTCTGCCGGCTGGTTAACTTGTATGATCACGTTGGATCAACACGCGCGATTATCCAGACGCTGATGAAGGTAAATTACATGTATTATAGGTAAGCTAAATGTAATTAGGGCGGATACACGTGCGATTACGAAAATATAAAAAGGAGCTTTCGCAGCCATGTTAGTCTAACTGGCAATGTCACCACTGTTGTTAACTTACGTAATAATTTTAAGTTAAAGCTCCGAAATCAAAGTTTGATTTTCTTTATTTAATTTTTTTGTGCTTTACTTTGAAATAAAAAGAACACTCAAGTAAATGTTGTAGTGGCTTAATCTTAATTTACAATTAATTAATGAATTAATTTTAAATTCATTTAAGTAAGAAACATTAAACCTTGAAACTAATTAAAAAAATATTTGTGGAATGTATTGTTGTGGTTTATGATCCTCAAAGTATGCAATATGTTTTTGCAGAGCAGTTCTTTATTTATTGAACTTCCTCAAAGTTGGTGTAGACACGAACTTCTACATCATAGTTTACCATTTCATAGCACAGTTGTGCAAAGAGAACTCACACGCATTCTTGTGTTTTTTCATTTAGTTGTCGATCAGACTGCGACAAGAACACATGTGCGGCGGATGCTTTATCATTTTATTTCAGCGTAACACTCAAAAAATATTTTATTTTAAAAATGTTTTATGTTATTAGCCAGGCGTATTTCATTTTTTTTTATTTTGTAGCATAGTATAATTTTTTTAAATGCTTTGGAATGATCGCTTTTTGTCTTTTAATAAAAAATGAGTTTTTTATTCTTTTTATTTTTATTTATCTAAAAAAACATGGCATAATTTTTAAGCCAAAGATGGATAGCTTTATGTTCTTTTAATAAAAAATGGATTTTTTATTTTATTTTTATTTATCTAAAATTATTAAGCCAAAGTTATATAGCTTTACATATGTATGCTGATGAAATGAAAATAAAAATAGCGTATATTACTAACACTTTTCTATGGCTGTAAATAAATAAATTCTCTCAACTTATTTTCTCTCTCTTACTCACTAACACATAACCAAAAATTTTTTGACGAACCCTGTTCTACATACATAAAAATCAACAGGAAAACTCATTGTGTTTAGCGTAAACCCAAACTAGAGGGAGCCATAGCATGTTGATGTTCAATTTTGTATGGTGCCGTTCGGAGAAGAAATGACACATGCATACTGCTACCATTGCTTTACTAATCGGTACTTTATTTTGTATAAGAATACATAGAGTCGATAGCAGCCGCTTACATTGGAAGAGGCAAACAGTGTACTAGAGTCAAGTGATTCAAATTGAAAAAGCGAACATTGAGAATACTTTTTACCCAGTTTGTCTAATCAAATGCAATTATATGCCTGTTTTATCCTTCCTTGCCAGAGCAGAGTATAACGTTGGAATTGCACAGCCTTTAGGGTCAAAACATTATAATTTGTTTTGAAATAATGTAGCCAAAGCTTTATTTCGACCTGAAGTAAATAATAAAAATCTTCACTTGATAGCAGAAAAAATATCATAATCAACAAAAAAAATTTCATTAAAAACAAAATTGTTTTTTTATAATTTATTTATTGCATCATCAGATATAATGATGTAAGAATAATTGTTAAAACCTGGCGAAAAAAATTTATTTATGGCCGATCGACATCGGGAATGAATTATTCTATCATAGTTTTTTATGTTTGTAAGCAATTTTATATGTCCTGTGAGGATGAGGACTGCAAATCATTTATAAACAATTGTATAGTGATTTATTTTTTTAATTTTATAACATATTACGGTTTTTTTTTTGCTAAAACACGTAAATCATAAAAACCTGCATTACTAAAATGACAACTTAGAATACATACAATCGAAATAAATCAAACGGAATGAGTATATTCCATAAATGACTACACGAAGTATTGGTTGTTGTACATTTTAATACTTTTGTTACTGTTTGCTAATGTAGTATAGAGCTATCAGAGATGAGCTATGAGTATTCAAAAAGATGAGTAGATTCGAATCATACTCATAATTTCTGATACATTCATCCTTATTTTAATATCATTCTCATACTACTCATATTCAAAGTTTGAAGTACTCATCGTACTCATACTTAACAATACGCATGATGTTGTTGATTTCGACTCTCCTTTACTCAACTTATACACGAATCATAAATAAGTATGATTCGCGTACAATACCCACTAGAAGGTTGTGTGTTTGCTTTGCTTGCTATCTTTGTCTTTTTCCTTCTTCTTTCTTTTTGTAAATGCAACAACTAAGGCTCTAAATTTTGATGAATAAATAAAATAATAAATAAATTTCTGCTCGAAAAAATAAAAGTCAGAACATAACTTTTATTTCCGCTCGAAAAAATAAAAGTCAAAAAATAACTTTTATTTTTACTCGAAAAAATAAAAGTCAAAAATAATTGATATTTTTGCTCGAAAAAATAAGTCAAAAAATAACTTTTATTTCCGCTCTTAAAAATAAAAGTCAAAAAATAACTTTTATTTCTGCTCGAAAAAATAAAAGTCAAAAATAACTGTTATTTTTGCTAGAAAAAATAAAAATCAAAAAATAACTATTATTTTTTTTTTCTAAAAAATAAAAATCATGTTTTTAAAAGCATCGCATTTTATAAAAATTTGGTCCAAGACAATCAAAATGGTATACTCGGTTTTGTTCTCCGACATTTCCTTGCGGTTGCTTTTTTAATCAAAAATTCAAAAATAACAGTTATTTTCGGTCCCTGATTATTATTATTATTGCAACTTGCCGTTAACTAAAGGGAGGATTTTAATGTGCAGATAAATTGTTTTTCGTTATTTTGAGTACCCAATAAGATAGAAATGATCGTTAAGCTAAAGGGAGGACTGCCATATTATATATTATTTTCATTATGGCAACTTCAAATTTAAACAAAATGAGCATATACACCAAAAAAACGAAGACCGCGGTTGACACTGCGTTAAAAAAACTTGTATAATTAAGCAGTTTTATCGACATTGCGCCGGCACTGCCATATTTTTGGAAAAATTTATCTGTAAGTTGTAATAACGAAAATAAGTTAAAGGTAACTTTACAGTTCCCTTTAGCTAAAGGTACCTTTAACTAAACCCAAGTTTATCGGCAAGTTGTAATAATGGCGCTAAGGGAAAGATCTGAAATACAAAGTATTAACATCCGTAGTGAGTATGTTGTTATAACACACGATTTGTTAGAAAAGGAGTGTGAATTTACAGACGGCAATCCAAATATTCCAACTGATACATTTTCTATCAAACTGGGTGAATGGTACATAAGAAATAAAATTTCTAAGAATGCTTTTGAAGAACTTTTATCTATCCTAAGAGAAAATAATATTAATGTTCCAAAGAAAGCAGATAAAATATTATTGAGAAACCCGTTATTAAAAATGTGAAGCCCGGCCTATATTGTCATTTAGGAGTATGAAAACAGTTGCAGAAAATGGGGCAAATATTGTTAGGACTCGAAAAAATAGTAATAGATCTCAATATTGATGGCTTGCCATTATTCAAAAGTTCCAGGGTACTACTTTGGCCAATTTTAATAAGAACTGTAAATACAGAAAATGTGCACATTGTTCCAATTGGAATTTATGTTGGCATTAAAAAGCCAGATAGTATTGTGGCTTATTTAGAAGACTTTACGAATGAAATGAACGACATATTAGAAAATAAAATATTAGTGTCTGAACGTTATTTAAGTTTAGAAATACGGGCCGTTGTTTGTGATGCTCCAGCTAAAGCTTACCTAGCCATGCATCCTGTCATGGGTGCACTAAATGCACTCAAGTCGCTAAAAAGATTGCAAATACTTTAACCTACAGTTGTAAAGCTGGAGAGTTAATAACCGACGACGACTTTGAAAACAGAAAATATCCAAAGCACCATCTGGACAAGCACCATCAGTCAGACAAGAGACATCGGTTACTGCAGCTTCCAAGTATTTTCCCTTATCTTCTGAGAAGATGATTCAAAATTTAGAAAAACAAATAAGTGCTGATAATCGTGATATATATGTAAATAAAATTAGTTTTTTTAATTTTTGTATTTACCGATATATACACACATATAACATTTCATTTATAAGAAATTTCGTGAATTATTAATATTTAGGTCTGTACAATGAGCAAATTGTGGCGAAATTCTATAGGCAAAAATTTAGAAAATATTTTAGATAAAAAGTAATCATGGACTACAACATAGATGGCACGCATGGAAAGCTCGGTTTAAAGCAGCATACAAATTTTTTACAAAGCATTGATTGGTAAATATACATTTTCAGTGTAAAATTTATATCATTTACAAATTTATTAAAATTTAAAAATTATTTTCAAATTCCATCACAAGTTTGCCCAGTGTAGGACAAAAAGATTCAGAAGCAGTTATTCGGCAGGCAATGCAGTTATGCAAAAAAACAGTTTAGGCATCAATCAATCCTGAAGAAAGATGAAGATTCTACGACCAATCCAACTAGCTTTTAAGATACAGAATCTATTAACTTTTCATTTATGTTTACGTTTTTTGTTTTATTGAATAGGCAAAAATTTAGAAAATATTTTAGATAAAAAGTAATCATGGACTACAACATAGATGGCACGCATGGAAAGCTCGGTTTAAAGCAGCATACAAATTTTTTACAAAGCATTGATTGGTAAATATACATTTTCAGTGTAAAATTTATATCATTTACAAATTTATTAAAATTTAAAAATTATTTTCAAATTCCATCACAAGTTTGCCCAGTGTAGGACAAAAAGATTCAGAAGCAGTTATTCGGCAGGCAATGCAGTTATGCAAAAAAACAGTTTAGGCATCAATCAATCCTGAAGAAAGATGAAGATTCTACGACCAATCCAACTAGCTTTTAAGATACAGAATCTATTAACTTTTCATTTATGTTTACGTTTTTTGTTTTATTGAATTTTATCTTTATTTTTTTTTTTTAATTTTATAATATTGAATTAATAAAACTACATAATTAATCAGAAAACTAAGTTTTTCAACTAGAGTTATATACTATACAAATAATTAGTAACCAACTAGATCTAGTCTGAAACTGGTATAGAATGGGGTAGTATGCAATAGTAAAGATTAGATTAGTTTAAAACTACTTTGAAAAATACTATTAAAAAACTATAAATAAAAAACTATTAAGTACACTAGTGTACTAGTTTACTGGTTATTTAAGTAGTATATAACTATATTCAAATGAACTACATAGTTGGCCTCCTATGACAACCCATTGTTAATATCGATAGTTCGATATATGAAAAAGGACAGATTTGTTACTAGTCTAATGTTATAAGAAACTAGTATATTTCTTACCTTATACTAGTTATTTTGTCTGCAGGGTAGTAATACAAAATACACAAACAACTTTGCTTTGTTAGTTTTTTCGTCTTTCTTCATTGTATAGAAAGCAACAACAGCGACCATCAATATAGATTTTGTTTTTGTTTTTCGTACATCATTTAAAAAAGTGTGTTTTGAAAAACACTTGGAAAGAAAAGGTGTTAGTTTTAAATCAGTGATGCTCAAAATCCAAATTTCCTATCACACGTGATAGGCAAAGAAAATTCTGCTGACGCTGCGTTGACACACCTACACTATAAGCTTACTTGTGTGGTTTCTTATAACGATCGTGTGTTTGTTGCTTTGCGTGTTGTTTTGTGTTGAACCAAAGAATATGGATATAAAGAATGCGCATCATGTAGAAGTAAAATTTCTTATGGCGGGTCGTAACATTACGACCCGCTCTCACCAAATTTTTTTTAAAAATCATTTCTGGGTGAGGGGAGAGGAAGACAGAAGGAAAATGAACACAAACAAAGAGCGTAACAATGTGTTGCTCTCATCGTACGTATGTACATGTGTATGTATTCTTATGTTTTTTGATTTAGTTGTCGATCAGACTGCGACAAGAACACATGTTTAGCGAATGTTTTATCATTTTATTTCAGAATAACACTCGAAGAATATTTTGTGTTAAAAATGTCATTAGCTCGGCGTATTTCATTCTTTTGTTTTGTCTCATAGTATAATTTTTTTAAATGCTTTGGAATGCTCGTTTTTTTTCTTTTAGTAACAAATGGTTTTTTATTCTTTTTATTTTTCTAAAAAACATGGCCTAACTTTTAAGCCAAAGCTTTTAAGCTTTATGTTCTTTTAATAGAAAATGGATTTTTTATTTTATCTTAATTTTCTTAAATTATTAAGCCAAAAATAGACAGCTTGACATATGTATGTTGATGAAATGGAAATAAAAATAGAGTATATTACTAACACTTTTATATGGCTGTAAATAAATAAATTCTCTCAACTTATTTTCTCTCTCTCACTCACTAATCCATAACCATAGGCATGTGTTAACCTAGAGGAAAATTGTTAGTAATAATTTCAAGTCTACTTATTAACCCAATGATATGTATATGTGATCGGAAAATATAGAAAAATTGTACTGCACTAAATCCCTAAAGACACCGTATTTAACTTGGCAAGTATTCTTCCAAAAATCGAAATCATTTCTCATTGATATTAGTGAATACTACTGTGATATTTCTTTGGGTGTAAATTGAAGTCTGAAAAAAGCGACATGAACCTTCTTCTTTAAAAGCTGGGAAGATTGTTACGCGCTTTTTAACGAACATTCTTGATGTTCGTGTCCTATGTGTGTAAAAAGCCGAAGATGTTCTTACCTTGAGGGACATTGGTGCCGACGTCTGTTTTTAACACCAGAAAAATAATTAAAAAAGTGGTCAAACAACAAAAACGCACGATGAGAACAACGCATGATGAGAACAACGCATTGTTACGCTCTTGGTTGCTGTAACCTTCCCTTCTATCTTTCCCCCCGCGTCATGAAATATTTTTGAAAAATATTCCAAAATATGTTAAAATGCACATTCTATATACTTTATTTTCTTTGGTTGAACTCAGAGAACAAAATCAATTCAGTTGATGTTTAGCACTTGATGAAGCAAGACCTCGCTACACAACTTTTTTGAATGATTTTTTGTTTTTTGGAAATACACGCAGCAAAATGTTTGATGAAAATTGGGAATATGATTTCTTTATTATAGAGAATATGGATGGTAATGCACAATGTATTGTGTGTTATCGTATTTTTTTTTTTTATAAAAAGACATGGATTTTTCGACAAAATTAAAGGGAATGATTGGATTTTAAAATTATTGCAATTAAAAGCAGAATTTTTTTTTAATTCATGGTTGACGAAACGGACGTACCAAACATACATACACAAACATCAATATATTCTTCAATACATACATACACACATACATCAATATATTCATCAATACATACATACATACATCAATATTTTCATATATTCATCAATACATACATACATACATCAATATATTCATCAATACATACACACATACACCAATATATTCATCAATACATACATACACACACATACATACATACATCAATATATTCATCAATACATACATACATACACACATACATCAATATATTCATCAATACATACACATGGGGCTTAGCTTCAGGCTACCATGGGGGTCAGTAGGTGGCGGATAACTGGACGGCCTATCTCAGGTAGGCTAGCTGCGAATAACCAATAAGCAGTCCCCGACCAAAAGCGGCAGATACGGAGGCGTACTACAAAAAGGTACAAGTGACCGAAGACGTTATCTGCGACATGGCGAATAGATGCCGCCATTAACTAGGCATCATCCCACAGGGGGTACCCTCAAGAGATGGGAAAATAGGAGAGTAACGACTCCGTGGTTCCCTCAGTTCCACCGAAGCGGCGAAATACGACGCCCTTGATTGGGGCATTAGAACCGAGCCCGGTAAGGTTCTAATTATGGTATACCGGAAAATGGATTTGAATTGGTGATATAGGGTCTCTTGTGACGACTACAACTATGGATTAGGACAGCGGCCGAGAGTTGGGGCCCAAATGAAATGATGAACAAGAATAAAACTACGAATAAATCTACGAGTTCATGTGAGATGAACGCTTTGGAGCTAAATGCTTTTGGGCAGAGCTCGAAAATACAGAGGTCTCCGGTGCGAAATCGGGAAATAAGCCCGTTTGGACAGAGCACGCGTACTCCGAGATCCCCAGTTAACGGGAAGGATTCGGAATTAGTGGTCCTGAGATCGGAACCGTCACGAGGCGACACGAAGTCAGCGGCCAGTGGTGTTTTTGGTTAACTCGGCGACCAAATCAGGAATCTGATTGAAATGTTAGAGGATGGGAAAAGGAGGTCAATCCATCCGATGAGGGATGCGATTGACTCTATCAAAACCCTATACGACCTGTACGCAAGCGAGCTGCAGGGGCAAACTACCAAGGCGACTGACCGCAGTAGTTCTGCTACACAAACATCGCCTTTGTTGAGGAACCAGGAGGCGAAGAGGAATCCGAATCCTGCACCAAGGGCTCCAACGAGGGAAACTACAGATGTGACCTTGAGCCGGCAGGAGGATACTAAGGTAGTAAGTGAAGAACCAGGGTGGCAGAAAGTCACGAAAAGAAAAAGGAGGAACAAGAAACCACAGGAGATGAAAACGAAGCCGGATGCGATCGTGATAGCGACGAAAGATAACACGTCGTATGCCGACATTCTGAGGAGAGTTAAAACGGACCCTAAGCTTTGTGAATTAGGACAAAATGTGACCAAAATTCTGAGAACCGTCAAGGGTGGTGTTTTTCCCTTAATATTTTTTAAGGGCGAATATTAAATTAAATAATTTATAATTTAATGTAAAATTAGACACTCATGAATTTAAGAAAAAAACACTCGCGAATAAGACCAAAAATATTCGAAATTTAAATGAAAAGACCGATGTCGTTTAGTTTACTAGTTCAACTGAATTCATTTATTTCATATTTCTTAAATCTAACTTATTCTATGTATTTAATCCTAACTGTATTATGTATTCAGCAGCTCCGTTGCTTTATCTGACCTTGTACTACCTGTTTCTCATATTATTCGTTCATTTACCTTAACGCTACTTTATTAATTATTATTTTACATTAGGGTAGTTCCTACTTCTAGTATTAGTATTATTATAAATTCATTTTTTTTTTATTATTATAGATATTTGGTATTATTATTTATATAGAGAAGTTAATATAATAAATATAGTTAGTTAATGTAGTATTGATGGGAGCTAACATTCCGGCCCCATTGAAGGACTTCACGTCTTCAATTAAATGGTAAAGGTGCCAATTTGTGGACCGGACGTTTATATACGCCGTTTCGAGTTCTTACCTCCGCCACTCTGACCTTGCCGTCTTCGCCTTTGATTACGGCCACGACTCTCCCGGTCACCCATTGCTGTGGCGGGCGATTGTCGTCGTGGATGATTACCACTTGACCTTCTTCGAGGTTGGGCATTTCTTGATGCCACTTGGCTTTGCTCTGCAGCCCGAGGATGTAGTCCCGAGACCAGGCCTGCCAGAATGTCTGCTTGAGATTGCAGAGCAGACGCCAACGCTTGCATAACTTCGCTTCTTTGTCTTTCACGCCTTCTGCGGATTCTGGCGGCAGCGAACGCAGACCCTCGCCTATTAGTAGATGAGCTGGTGTTAAGGCTTCTCCGTCGTTGGGGTCTGCAGACAGCGGTGCAATTGGACGACTGTTGAGCACCGCCTCTACTTCTGCGAACATTGTTGCCATCTCTTCTTGCGTGAGCGCCATGTTGCCCACGGCTCGCAAAAGTAGGAACTTCGCTTGTTTGACAGCGGCTTCCCATAGTCCTCCGAAGTGCGGCGCCCGAGGTGGTATGAAGCTGAACTTCACCCCGGACGACGCTGCGTACGACTCGACGGCCTGTCGACTCTTGTCGAACGCTTGGTGCAGCTCTTTCAGTACGCGGCTGGCTCCGACGAAGTTCGTCGCGTTGTCGCAGTATATTTCTTTGGGTAGTCCTCTCCTGGCAGCAAACCTTTTAAAAGACATAAGAAAAGCATCAGAGGAAAGATCAGAGACTAATTCTAAATGTACTGCCTTAGATGTAAAGCAAACGAAAACCGCTATGTACATTTTTAATGGTGGGCGCCCACGTATTCTCAAAGACACGTCAATAGGCCCACAGTAGTCGACTCCGACTATTAAAAATGGACGCGAAGCTCTCACTCTATTAGTGGGTAAATTTCCCATTATTTGGGACATAAGCTTCGGTTTATAGCGGAAGCAATGTACGCATTTGCTAACTATCCTCTTGCATTCTTCTTTCGCATTCATCAACCAAATATCCTCCCCCGAAAGAGCTATGAGTGC
Organism: Sarcophaga subvicina; assembly: GCA_936449025.2. Taxonomy (NCBI): domain Eukaryota; kingdom Metazoa; phylum Arthropoda; class Insecta; order Diptera; family Sarcophagidae; genus Sarcophaga; species Sarcophaga subvicina. The sequence continues at coordinate 12,000,030 of OW388085.2, read as the reverse complement.
TTTCGTACCAGCATGGCAATTCTCTAAATGTAAGTTTCGCAAATAAAGCGTGACAAAACTATTTCTTTTCGGTAACAATAGTGGAAACTTGGTATTATACCCCAAGTCTGCATTTAGCAGTCTTCCACCTACCCTTATCAATGAAAACGATTTATCTTCCTCAACAAATGTGTGCATAAATGGTGTTAACCTCTGGATATTAGAGGGCAATACAAGAGATTTCTGAAGCTTAAGTATCTCCTCAGAAAAGTTAGTTTTCTGGATCGTTTCTACAAGTCGAAAGAAGGCCCATTTCAATTCGATTGCAGTAGGTTGACAATTTTTCACGACTTTGCGTTTCTTAAGGATGTCAATAAATCTGATAACAAACGCAGTGACTCGTAATAATTTTCCGTACGAGGAATACTTTTCTATGAGATCCAACAAGCAATTTTGTGAATCCTCTACTGCAAGAAATACATTTGTTTTCCTTTTTTCCAATAGTATTTGGTTCTCTGTTAACTCGAAATGTTTATTAACAGGCCAGGAAGAACTGTCATCTAATAAGAATGACGGTCCCTCAAACCAGATTGATTGCTTCAATTCCTGGACGTCGCATCCCCGAGAAACAATATCAGCTGGATTATGGTCAGTTGGCACATGTCGCCATGAAATTTTTTCTGACCACTCCTGAATCTCAGCTACTCTATTCGATACAAAAGTAGCAAGGGAGGATGGATGGGTCTTTACCCAATGTAGAGTTATTTCCGAATCTGTCCAGAAATAAACTTGATCGATCTTAAATTTGAACATGAGCTTAATTCGAGCCCACAACTTAGCCAATAGGTGTGCAGCACACAGCTCAAGTCTCGGAAGAGATTTTGTCTTGAGTGGAGCAACTTTAGATTTTCCAGTGAGTAATCTGACAGTAACTTTGCCAGATTCGAAACTTCTTACGTAAATGCAACACCCATATGCTCGCATTGAGGCATCAGCAAATCCATGTATTTGAATGTTTGCTGTGGAAGTTGTTTGGACGAATCTTGGGATTGTTATTGAATCGATCTCCATTAAATTAGATTTGAGATTTTCCCATGAAGTATCAAGTCTCATGGGAATCGATTCATCCCAGTCAAGTTTTTGAATCCAAAGTTCTTGTAGTAAGATCCTGGATTTTATACCAATAGGGCACAATAGTCCGAGAGGATCAAATAACCGAGAAGAAACTGACAATATGTTCCTTTTCGTAGCTTTCAAATCTTTGAAAGAATTCTCTAAATGAAACTTTAATGAATCATTCTTCGGACTCCAATGTAAGCCCAAAGCCTTAGCAGGATCGGAATCGCTGTGCAATAGCTTTTCACTTTGCAGAGTACTAATAAATTTAGGATGATTTGAAAACCATTTCGCCAGATTGAAACCAGCTGAACTTAGGATCTCGGTGACTTGATTACGAATTGTAATCAGATCCTCGTAACTTTCACCACCGGTTAACAAATCATCAACGTAAAAATCACTGCGAACAACTTTCGAACCAATAGGCAAAGTCTCTTTGTACAAGTCGCTTAACTCAATCAGACATCTTATAGCTAGAAATGGGGCAGAGGCTGTGCCATACGTCACAGTGTTTAATCGAAACACCTGTAAGCTATCAGATGGATTCTGTCTCCAAAGGATTAATTGAAAATTCCTATCATTATCGTCGATCAAGACTTGACGATACATTTTCTCGATATCTGCAGTGATTACGTACCGATGAAGCCGAAAACGGATGAGTGTAGAATACAATTCTTCTTGAATGGTGGGACCAACCATTAACAAATCGTTCAGTGATACATGAGAAGAAGTTCTACAAGAAGCATCGAAAACTACTCGAAGTTTAGTAGTTGTACTTTGAGGCCGCAGAACGCATTGGTGGGGTATGAAATAGTGAGGAGAAACAGGCATATTATCCAAAAGTGACATATGTCCCAAATTGAAATACTCTTTCATAAAGTCATGATACATATGCCTCATCGTGTCGTCCTTAGACAGTCTTCGTTCCAACGAAAGGAATCGTCTTTTCGCGACTTCGAATGAAGAACCTAACACTTTTGCATCAGACTTAAAAGGCAGTGAGACTACAAATCGTCCTGACGCTAAACGTCGTATTGAATTTCTAAATTTATTATCACATTGTTGCTGCTCCTCTGAATAAATTTTCCTTGATTCATTTGGAAGTTCCTCCAGTTCCCAGAACTTCCTAACTATTGAATCAATATTACTCTCGTTTTCTATCGAAGTACTCAAATGACAAACGCTAGAATTAATGGAACCCTTTGATTGATTGCATTTGCCAGTAACAATCCAACCAAGTGAAGTTTTCTGAAGGATTGGAAGGCTCGGGCCAGATTTTATCTGACCAACACACATTAACTCGAAGAAGATTTCTGCTCCGATAAGCAAATCAATTTTGCGTGGTTTATGGAAGCACGGATCAGCTAACTTTATATTGTTAGGAATATGTAAGCCGGTTGTATTTATAACACTATCAGGTTGGAAATTAGTTATTGAACTCAGTACCCAAAATTTCGCATTAAATTGAGTAGAGTTAACTCTCGACGTGACAGTTAAATTAACACAAGATTTCGAAAGTGAATTTGCTTGACCAATGCCAGTTAAATTCAGTCTGCCTCCTTCTCTTTTTAAACGAAGTAGCTGCGCAAGTTCCTCAGTTATTAGATTTGGTTGAGATCCGGAATCCAAAAGTGCTCTCGCTGGTATCAATTTCCCAGAGCTACTTCTTACACTGACTACTGCTGTCGCGAGAATAACTCTCTCATCGGACGAAGAATAGTTCACCGATCCATGTGAAGTTGATGATTGTTCAGTGTAGATGTTATTTGAACTTGCACTTGTAATGTACCTATGTAGCAATGAATTGTATGAGCTACCACAAATTCTACATTTGGATGAGGTACACTTCGCTACTGTATGTCCCCTTTTCAGACAATTTATACACGCTGGCACTGATTTAATAAAGTCAAATCTTCGACTTACTGGCTCAGCAGTGAATGAAGGGCAATTATTAATATTATGCTGAATAGATTTACAAAATAAACATTTGTCAGCAGACAATTTAGATTTCGATACATTTAGTGAGGCTCTATTATTTCTCCTCGGAAAATGTTCAGTTCTTTGATTGTCAAACCTCGGCCTTGAACTTGAAGACTCATCAGCTGCAATATGCTGATATCGTTTGTTCAAGGCGGATTCACAGTCTGACCAAAGGGGAAGTTTATCAAAGTCAAGCTGTTCTTCCCATTTCGATTTGGTGACTGGGTCCACTTTTGACATCACTAAATGTATGAGGGTGGCATTCGTAATCTTTTTATCGTCACCAATTGACAATAAAGAATCGTATATCGCGGATACTGTGTCTATCATGCTTCGCAAAGCACTAGCCGAAGGTTTTGCAATTTGTGGCAAATCGAATAGCTTTCTTATGTTGTCAAAAAATATAAGACATTCATTGTCATAAACCTTCTTCAGACTGGCTATTGCTTTGGGGTAATTTTCTTCCGTAATCTGAAAAGCTTTTACCGTACCCAAAGCTTCGTCGGACAAGCATGATATCAAATGATTAAATTTCTCAATGTCTGTCAACGTCGGATCATTGTGGACCAAATTCTCAAACAAACTCATAAAATTTTTATAATCGGAATATTTTCCGCTAAATTTAGGAAGTTTCATGTTTGGGAGCCTCGACTGATGTGGTTGTCCGAAAAAGGACACTTCTGGCACATTTGATTGCCTATTCTTAGACAGGAGGCTGAAAAATAATGATTTAGTGGTCACACAAATGTCCTCAAGCTGAGCTCTGTCATCGTTTTCGGGATCCAAATTATCCACATCGGACTGGAGCTTCATAGCTTGGTCAATATAACCTTTCAATATGTCCAATCGACATTCCAACTCGATTGGATTAAAAGAAATCGTCTTTTCCACAATGGATTGACGAATTCGAACTATATTCTCAACAATTTTCGATTTCCTCGAAGTCAACTTCTCCAAACTTTCCGATTTGGAGGGAGAATCTTGTCTCTTTCTGCTAGTCATTTTCAATTAACTTATGAAATCAAAGCAAATCGTAAGAAACCAAATTAATTTATTGGTTAAATGAAATTCCCAAAGGACGAATGATTTGCTTTGGACTAGAAGAGTTAACGAACTTATCAAACTCTCGTCGATTACAAAATATTCGGGTTTATGTTCTATTCTAGTTTTGTTATCGCGGTTTCCCTAGATGCTGGTTCCACAGTCAAAATAACTAAATAGCAATATATGTATATTTTCCTCACAGCCTTTGATAAATGTAAAATTTATCAAGTCAAATGATGAATTTGTTCTTTTCTTTATAAAACAACAATCAAACAATTAACTAAAATTGTATCGAATTGTTGTCTGGAAATTAAATTCCGTATACAGTGAATAGTCCCACTGTAAGCAGCTGTGCAATATAATTTATAAGCCGCTGTGAAATGTATTTACTGTGAATGGTAAGGGAACGACGGAATGGAACACTGATCATATGCAATCTATATTCAGCGAACCAAAACAAGAACAAGCGAAATAACAATTTGATAAAAATAAAAAAATTGTAAAATAATTCGCGAAAATTAAAAATAATTCGTAAAAATTTTCATAGAAAATGTAAATTATTTTACATAAATGTAATGACGGTAGAAAGTTCGGTGCATATATATACAAATAATAATTAAAATAATTACCTTCGCGTTGAATGGTAATTTATGCGCAATTGTGTGTACGACAACAAAAAAAAACACGGTTTTCACAAGATAAGGGCGGTAAATATATAAAGTTCAATTCTAAAGGTAAATAAATGAATAATTTCAAATATCTAAAAGTATAAAATATATTATTTGTGTTCAAACTCAAGTTGCGAGACAGTTTTTGAATAGATTACAAAAACCTCTTAAATTTGAGTAACTTGCAAATTTAAGGAACCAACACAAATATATTTTATACTTATTACCTCGGATTCGGAACTAATATCGGAAGTGCGTTCCTTTTTACAGATGATACAGCGGCAACGGGGCATCTGTGCAGAAATTAGAAGTCTTCCTTCAAAGTAGTGGGTTGAGGGTTGATTCGATGGCCTGATGTCCTCTTGATATGATGGTATGATGATGTGATGTATGTTATATCTGTTTTTGATTTTTCACTACACTACACTATATTGTTTCATATATGTGATATATTGTTGTTTGTAGTTATAATTATTATTTGTTTGACTTGCACATATATATTTTATCTTCTATATTTCAATTTTCAATTCAATTTTTAATTTGGCATTAAATTTTCACACTATTTTTTAAACTTTCTATTTATTGTTTGTAACACTTGTTATTTGTATATATTTTTTTTTTTTTACTTTTAATTTTTTTTTTTTTTTGTATGTGTTTTATTTTGAGTTTTGTCTCTTTTAATTATTGTATTTGTATTTTTATTTATTTTTTGTATATTTTACACTAATAACCAATATGTACGTATATTATTATTTTTGGTTTTATATTATTGTATTATTGTAAGTTTGGTTTATATGTTCAACTATTTTGAACTTTTTTTTTTTTTTATACAATACAATTTACACTCGCGCACATATGTATTTTAATTCTAAATATCTTATAGAATTTGTCGCGCGAATTTTGGTCTTTTCGAAATTTTCGACGAGATCACTTTTAAGTATAATTAATCTTTTTCGTTCAAAATCTCACTAATTTGAAATAATTTATCAAATTAAATTTAGTTTTGTTTTTTTTTTTTTTTTTAGATTTAAGATTAATCACCTATTTTTTCTTTAAATTCAGTTAGTCCCTGCTCGGGCGCCAAAATGTTTTTCCCTTAATATTTTTTAAGGGCGAATATTAAATTAAATAATTTATAATTTAATGTAAAATTAGACACTCATGAATTTAAGAAAAAAACACTCGCGAATAAGACCAAAAATATTCGAAATTTAAATGAAAAGACCGATGTCGTTTAGTTTACTAGTTCAACTGAATTCATTTATTTCATATTTCTTAAATCTAACTTATTCTATGTATTTAATCCTAACTGTATTATGTATTCAGCAGCTCCGTTGCTTTATCTGACCTTGTACTACCTGTTTCTCATATTATTCGTTCATTTACCTTAACGCTACTTTATTAATTATTATTTTACATTAGGGTAGTTCCTACTTCTAGTATTAGTATTATTATAAATTCATTTTTTTTTTATTATTATAGATATTTGGTATTATTATTTATATAGAGAAGTTAATATAATAAATATAGTTAGTTAATGTAGTATTGATGGGAGCTAACAGGTGGCTTACTACTCCAACTAAGCAGGAGCGGGGAGCACACGGAGAACTTTAGGGGAGCCATTGGATAGCTGTTAGGAGATAGCGCGTCCATCCGCACTCTGAAGGATATGAGGACAATTGAGATCAAGGACATCGACGAGATCACGGAAAAGGCGGATGAGGCTTTACGGAAGATTCCAGCCCTCGAGACTTTCGGTAAGCTCGACGTAGTTGCCCTTAGGAGGGCATATGGTGGGACGCAAACTGCCACAGTGAGCCTTGACGCGGACGCTGCAGCTATTCTCCTGAAGGAATGAAGAATTAGGATCGGCTGGGTCATATGCAGGATTCGCGAGAGAAACATACCGACGAAATGCTTCCGGTGCTTGCAGTTTGGGCACATGGCTCGGCAGTGTAGGAGTAAGGTTGACCGCTCTGGAACTTGCCGTAAGTTCAGACAGGAGGGGCATATTTCCAGAAATTGCGAAAGGGAACCTCTTTGCATGTTCTGCAAAGTGGACGACCCGAAATCCGCCAACCATATCGCAGGGAGCGGAAAGTGTCCGCAATTTCTTAGCGCTCTTAAATCTTCAGATTAATCTGAACCATTGCGAAGCAGCCCAGGACCTATTGGTCCAGAGGGTAAAGGAGGAGAATATCGATGTCGCAATCATAAGCGAACCTTATAGGGTACCGAGGAATAGTACTTGGATCACGGACGGATCTAGTACTGAGGCTATATGGATTTGTGGTTCATTACCCTTCCAGCAAACCTATGCGCGGGACATTGGTTTCGTTATGGCCAGGATAAATTGAGTTTTCGTCCACAGTTGTTACGCTCCCCCGAGGTGGTCAATGGATGACTTCCAACATATGCTGGAGAGGCTGGCATCACACGTGCGCTTGAACACACCCGTTATTATAGGAGGAGACTTCAACGCTTGGGCGACCGAATGGGGTAGTAGATATACTAACGCCAGGGGTCGCTGCCTCTTGGAAACGTTCGCTTCCCTTCCTGTGGCGCTGATGAATGACGGAAGAGAAAGCACATTTAGGAGAGCTGGATCGAGCTCGATAATAGATTTGTCGTTTGTGAGCGATGGCCTTGTTTCGCGGACCGCGTGGAGGCTTACTGAGGACTTCACGAATAGTAACCATCAGGCAATCGTGATGACGGTTACTGGGCGCAACACGAGAGGAAACGGATTGCCGAAGTTTACGGAACCTAAATGGAAGGACTCCCGCTTTGACGAGGAGACGTATAGATTGATGTTGTCGTCTTTTCATACGACTGGCAGCACGGTCGAAGAATTGGTGAGCGGCGTATACGAAATGCTCAACACTGCATGTCATGCTGCTATGCCTAGGAGAACTGTGTGTAGGGGACGTTCCCCCTGCTACTGGTGGAATGACGAGATTCGAAGACTGCGGTCGGCATGCTTTGGGGCGAGAAGACGGGCCCAGCGCACGAGAGGAAGACCGACATGGGAAGCCGAACGGGCTTCCTATGAGGATCTAAGGCATCAACTTAGAAGAGCCATTAAAAGGAGCAAGAAACTATCCTTTCAGCGGATATGCCAGGAAGCTGACATCAATCCTTTTGGGACGGCGTACAAAGTCGTCTGCAAGAGAATCGGTGCTCGAGAACAGCCTAAACTAGGTTGTCCAGTTTTGCTACGGGAGGTTATCGGTACATTATTCCCACGGGGCCAGCCCACCACTTTTATAAGTAGGGAGCCGGAGGCCATTCATACCATACCCGAGGTAACAGGAGAGGAGGTACTCGCAGCATGCACTGAAATAGGAGATAGGAAGACACCGGGGCCAGACGGAATCCCAAATAGGGCCCTTAAGGTGGCTATCCGGCTCAAACCGGATATGTTCGCCAAGGTGTTCCACAAGTGCTTCGTCGAGGGTGTTTTTCCACGGAGATGGAAGAAGCAGAAATTGGTTCTCATTCCAAAACCTGGCAAACCACCAGGAGAACCATCGTCGTATCGGCCCATCTGTCTACTTGACACGATGGGAAAAATACTGGAGAGGATAATATACAATCGACTACTGACGTGTGCCGAGGCAGGAGGAGCTCTCTCGGACCTGCAAGACGGATTTAGGAAAGGACGGTCCACTATTGACGCGATAAGAAGAGTGGTCGACATTGCCAGAGATGCAATAGAGGGCGAAAGATGGAGAATTGGCACCAAGGAATACTGCGCGGTTGTCACACTTGACGTTAGAAACGCGTTCAACTCATCGAATTGGGGGCGGATTATGAGAGCCCTCTTTAACATGGCTACGCCGCCATACTTAATGGAGATACTGAACAATTACTTTCAGCACAGGAAGGTAATATACCTAACGGATGAAGTAGAGCAGGAATACGTAGTGACGGTGGGTGTCCCGCAGGGCTCTGTACTTGGGCCACTATTGTGGAACATTATGTACGATGGAGTACTTCGATTGCGATTGCCGAACGGGACTTCGTGGGCTTTGCAGATGACATAGCCATAGTCTCGGTAGCTAAGACGGTAAGGGAAATAGAGGAGAAAACGAACACAGAGATTCGAAAGGTTGGAGCATGACTGGATGAAGCAGGTTTGAAACTTCCTGCGCATAAAACGGAGGCCGTCTTGATAAGCGGCCGGAAGATAGTGGAGAAGATGGAAGTGACCGTTGGAGGCACAAGGATCGAATCGAAGAGGGCGATAAAATACCTGGGAGTGATTATCGACGACAGGTTGAACTTCAAGGAGCACGTGAAATACATCGGCGAAAAAGCATCTGTAACACAGGGAGCACTGGCGAGGATGATGCCAAATATTGGAGGACCAGGTCCATTCAAAAGGAGGATAATTTCGGCGGTAATAACGTCGATAATGCTGTATGCTTGCCCAATATGGTCGGAGGCACTCTCCGTGGGGACGACAAGGAGGATACTGTCCTCGGTGTATCGTCTAAGCGCGATTAGACGGATAAGTGGCTTCAGGACAGTATCTGATGAAGCGGTATTGGTGTTGGCAAAGGCAATACCAATAGACACATTGGCGGATGAGATGAGGAGGATATACCTTCGCCGTCTCGAGCACCCGGGACGAATAACAGCTATAAAAGCGGAGGAACGAAGGACTTCCATGCACAAATGGCAGTCACGATGGGAAAGCAGTTTAAAGGGAAGATGGACATTTCGCCTTATCCCTGATGTAACCCTTTGGATGAATAACAAACATTGCGAGCTGAACTACTACGTGACTCAGTTCCTAACTGGTCATGGGTGCTTCAGGAAGTACCTGCACAGATTTGGTCATGACACTTCCCCTTTATGCCCTAACTGTGTAGATGAGGAGGAAGATGCGGAGCATATTCTAATATGCTGTCCCAGATTTAGATGGCCCGGGGAAACGAGCTTAGGACCAAACCGGCTAATGGAAGAGCTGTTGAATCGTAGGATTCTATGGAGTCAATATAGTCATAGAATGGCTGAAATTATGCTAGAACTCCGAAAACTAGAGGAACGGAGGAGAAATTTTACTTAATGTGATAAAGCTTTCGAGCTAAGCAGCTCTACGCGAACTAATACCTTACGGCAGTCCCGCGGAGGGCGAGTGGTTGAAGGGTGTAGGGGGTGGGTTTAGTACGTAGGCACCACTGATGGTGAATCGTGCACTTTTTTGTTGAAACAAAAGTGTCTTTCGAGGTTTCCCTCCTCCGGCTCAAGACAAAAAAAAATTATCAATACATACATACATACATACATAAGTTCATTATGTAATAACATGCACGCAACACAATTAACCAATTTTTTTTTTTTCTTTTTTTATTTTCCCAGTGTACAATTCTCAAAAATTAAGTTGAATTTTGTTCTACGCTGCTTTACCAACACAACCAAAACTATGATAGTATATGTTTGAGCACCACTGTTTTAAATTATAAACGTATATTATTCACAGACAAATTATTATATGATCACTCGCATTGAACTGTGTTTAAAAAATGGATTTAGAAAATAAATGGGAAATGATTTTTTTTACTTATAATTTTAAGGGTGAAGAACAATGTTTAATATGCTTCCAATTAATTCAAAGTAACACTAAGTATACACTGTATACACTTCCTATAAACGCATTTAATTTTTCTCTATTTTTGTTTTATCTTTGTTGTTCTCATCCAAAAGTAAAGTTGAAGTTTTTTAATGAGAGGCAACTTAACGGTACTTTTTTAAAGTAAACAAGATTTTTTTCTTAGTCTTGTTGTTTGCCTTATTCATGCGATCAAATGTTCTTGGTGCTATTTTATGTGGAATATTTCTATAAACGCAGACGTTAAAATTGCTTTTAAAAAAATTACTAAAAATAAAATATTATAAATTTCTGTTTCTTATAAATAAAGGTACGTTTTTAATGACAATATATCAATTTTACTGCAGAATTTTGTAATTTAATCGATAAATTTCATAACGTTTAAAGATGACCAAGGGAACTTTTCTGTCCGATCAAGAAAAGCTCCAAATTAAATTTTTTCATGACCAAGGATGTTATAATACAGAAATTGGTCGTAAAATTAAACGTTCCGAACGTGTCGTGCGTAATTTCATTAAGAAAGGACAAAATTATGGTGTTCGGAAACCTACCAAGGGAAATACAAAATTAACAAAAAGACAGATTAATCTTATAAAACAAGAAGCAACAAATTGAACAAATTGAATTCTACACAAATAAAGAACAAACTAAATCTTCCTGTAACTTCCAAACACGTTGCTCACATTTTACGAAGAGATGAAAACATAAAATGGAAGAAGCCAAAGTGTAAGCCAATGCTCAAAAAACAGCATAAAGAAAATCGTCTAAAATTCGCACGAAAATATATGAAATGGGAAGAGGAGTGGAAAAATGTAATTTTCTCCGACGAAAAAAATTTAATTTAAACGGTCCTGACTCATACTCATGTTATTGGCACGCTTTGAGATCAATCGATGTTCGGATGTCAAAACGTAATTTCGGCGGTGGTAGTGTTATGGTTTGGGCAGCATTTTCTGCAGTTGGCAAATCTAAAATTTGTTTTGTTCCAACAAAAATGAATAGCACAATTTATAACGAATTGCTGGAAGATGCTCTTTTCTTTTTTATGGATGAAAAATGGATGAAGATTGCATATTCCAGCAAGATAATGCTGCTATACATGTTTCAAAGCAGTCTAAATCATGGTTTAACGAACACAGCATACCTCTGTTGGACTGGCCGGCTTGTAGTCCGGACTTAAACCCAATGGAGAACTTTTGGGGATACATGGCCCGTAAAGTTTATTCAAATAATGGCCAAAACGAGAGCATAATGACTTTAACAGAGCTAAAACTAAAAATAAAGCAAGTTTGGGAGAAAATTGATTCCGATCTTCTTAAAAAATTAGTGGAATCAATGCCAGACCGTATTTTTGAGGTAATCCACAACAAAGGATCATCCACCCATTATTAATAATGCTATAGAGACTGATAAATTTAAGTGCGTTTATAGGAAAATGCCATTAAAAATGGCAGTTAAACTCTAAAATTAAGTTAAAAAAATAAAATGAAATACAAATAAAGTTTTTAGTTAACAATATTTTAAATGAAGTCTTAGTTGATTTAATAAAAATATTATTTACCCACTAAATATTTTCTTGTTTAATTCTTTCTAATTCTTTTAAAAAAAGTTATGTGAGTTTATAGGAATATGCACCAGTGTAGTTTTGAAAGGCATTTTAAGGCATTTCATGCAGACTACGTTGCCAATAATATAGTATTAGGATCAAGAGAGCAATTAGTTGCGAACTTTAAAAAGTCTTTTTTGGTTCATGATGCGCTCCGATTCTTGGAGTACATTGAAAGTTATGGTGAGCACATAAAAATGCAGCGTCATATGTTACAAGCTTAAGAATTGCTCAGAACTTTATACCGTTTTCTGATGGCATTTATATTAAAAAGTTTGTAAGGAAATACTATCTCGTTTTGGAGAAAGTGGAAATTTATTGGCAGATTCAAATGAAAAAGTTCCTTTGTCACGAAACACAGTGACCCGAAGAATCGAAGAAATTAACAAGTACGTGGACTTGATTTAAAAAAAATTCCAGTTATGTACATACTACTCTCTTGCGTTGAATGAATCATGCGATATTTCTGACATAAATCAACTCATACTAGCCATCAGAATGGTTGACATTAATTTTAATGTAGACGAGGAAATTTTTGCACTGATTCCGCTCCATCGAAATACGAGAGGTATTCACATTTTTTACGCGGTAAACGAAAGGTTGGGAATAAAAACAGAATCAGCAAGATTAAGAGCCATATGTATAGATGGTGCTCCCGCAATGCTTGGTAAAAAGGACAGCTTTATTGGGCAGTTGATTAAAAATGGTATTGAGGTTCCTTCGTTCCACTGTATAATTCACCAAGAGTCATTGTGTGCTAAATGGACGAATTGTGACCACACAATGAATGTTGTGGTAAAAATAGTCAACACAATTCGTTAACTCATCGTAAGTTTAAGAAATTCCTTGAGGAATGCGAAAATCAGTATGAAGATCTACTTATGTTTACTGAGGTGAGATGGCTTAAACGTTTTTTTGTGGTGCGAAAGGAAATTGTTGAGTTTTTAGAATTAGAACTGAAAAATTTTGAGTTTTTAGACGAAATTAAATCTCAAGCGTTTAACATAGACTTAGCATTTTTAACGGACTTAACAACTCACCTAAATAACCTTAATATTTCTCTTCAAGGCAAAAACAAATCTGTTTTTGATTTGGTTGACCTAATCGAAGGCTTTTTTAAAAAGATAGATATTCTTATATATGATTTAAGTATGGATAAAATGTTCCACTTTCCATGCTTAAAAACTATCTTAAATGATGAGTACAAAATTGAAAATTTAATTTTTTTTAATTATTTAAGTTATTTTGGCGATTTGAAAACAAATTTTGAAAAAAGATTTAAAGATTTTTGATAGCCATTTTTTTACTCCAATCACATGTAGCATATACAATCAAAAGCCTGAGCTACAAATGGAGCTGTGATCTGCAATGCGACTCTGAACTTATAAATTCTAACTTAAGTGGCATTGATTTTTGAAAATTTGTAAAACCAAATAAATACCCTTTACTTCACAAAGAAATTTTAAGATTGTATTCCATGTTTGGTAGTACATACATATGTGAAAGTGCATTTTCAAAATTAAAATTAATTAAAAACAATCATAGAAGTAGAATGAGGAACGAAAATTTGGAGGCCTTTTTAAAAATATCTACAACTGATATAGACATAAATTTGGAAAATTTATTGGGAGGATCATGGAAGACTTGAAGGAAATTTCGATAGGTATGTGCGGGTTTGAAATAAAATTTACATCCACTAACTTTTTTTTATTTCAGATAATTTTTACAAAAAATGAAAATAAATTATTTATGAAATAAATATATGAAGTATTTTTGTTTTTTTTTTCTTTGTATGTATTAGTTTTCACAACAAAAAATATTTAATAAAAATTTGTTTTTCTTTAAATGTATTGGTGTTTGCACTTTCATAAGGAACTTTTGGGCACCTCTGTTGTAATGAGTACGAATGAATAAGAGTAGTTGAATTTCAATACCGTTGATTCACTCATACTCGAAATTTCATGAGTACTTTAAGTAGCGAAAAAACGATTCACAGCTGATCTCTGAGAGCTGTAGAAACACTTTCTTAACAATAACATTTTAATTTTTTCTGGGAAGTATATGATTTTCTTAGGCTTTTTTTTTGAGTTTTTGATTTTTCTTACGTTTTCAAAATTTTTTAAAAATATAAATAAAATAAAATCATTAAGAGAATTTTGTTAACTGAAACAAAATAAAAAAATAACACTATGCGACAAAAAACTAAAAATTACATACACCTGAGTAATTACATAGTGCAATTTGGACGTTTAGTTGAGTAGAACTCAAATACATATTTTTTATATTTAACAAACCCTTGTTTTATTTTAGAAAAACTCCTTACTCGGATGTATTTTCAATGCCGCATAGTGTAATTAGTCAAAACCGAAACGATATTTACAATGTCAAAACGTATGAATTTATATTCATAAATGCAGTAAAATCAAATTTTTTTCATGGTATATTATTTAGTGATAGTGAAATTGATCATTATAAAAATTATCCTCATATGTTAATAACAGTTAGAAAAACGTCAATATTTTTATATGAGTTTTCATTTGTAGAAAATGAATTAAAATTTATTCTGTTTTATACATACAGTCTTATGCAAAATAAAACCTTATTATGACCTTAAAATGAATATTAGTTAACAACGACTTTTAGCTTAATAATCAATTTTTAAAAAAGTATATGCAAAAACAGTATTTTAACTAATATCCATTTTAATGCTTTTTTATTTGATACTGGCAATACCATTATTTTATTCCATCAATTTTTCCTTAATGTTGTGTATGAACGATTATTAGTTCATTTGGTATTCGTGTCTAATATTATTTTTTTATGTTTTTATACAAAATAATTGTTTTTATTAACATAAAAATGGGGTTGTATTTGTTTATTTAATAAAAAACAATGTAAAAATAAAATAAAACAACCAATGTAATTAAAATATTATATTTTGATTAAAGAAAGTATTCGAGTACCGGTTTCTTTAAATTTGTTTTGATAATTTAGACATCACTAAACTATTTTGTAAACAAAATTTATATTTTTGGCAAAATTGAATTTAATATTTTTAATAATAAATGTTTTTACAGATGCAAATTAAATAAAATACTAAAAATTAATTGTAAAATTATTTACTATAAGGAAGAATGTTAAGTTTTTTTATTTTTTGTTTAATAAAATGAATATGTTTAAAAAAAATGTTTCTATTATTTCATGAAAATACTTGGCTCTACCATGACGTTATTTATAAATTAAAAATGTTTTTCAATAAAAGTTCTTAAAATTATGTTATCTCTTCTTCTATTTCCTCCCATCAAACTATGACATATGACTTTAATGTAGGTTTAAAATAGGATTGAACCATTGTTAAATTTCTTAGATTTAACAATGGTTTACTACAGGTGTTTTAAGCTAATTATCGTTTTTGGATATACTTTTATCGAATTTAGCTTAACAACGGTTAGTAAGCATGTTGTAAGTTTTTTTGCATAAGACTGATAGCCTTTACTTTAATCAAATTGGCTCTTATACATAAAAGTTAATTCAGTGGATAATTTCTAAACAACTTTATGTGTCGTATTAATATAATGTTAAGTTTTACAGTCGTATGCAAAAAAAACCTTATTATGACCTTAAAATGAACATTAGTGAACATTATTAACAACGACTTTTAGCTTAATAATCCATTATTAAAAAGTATATGCAAAAACAGTAATTTAACTAATATACATTTTAATGTTTTTTTATTAATGATGCTGGCAACACCATTATTTTATTTTGTCAATTTTTCTTTAATGTTGTGTATGAACGATTATTAGTTCATTTGGTATTCGTGTCTAATATTATTTTTTTATGTTTTTATAAAAAATAATTGTTTTTATTAACATAAAAAGGGGTTGTATTTGTTTATTTAATAAAAACAATGTACAAATAAAATAAAACAACCAATGTAATTAAAATATTATATTTTGATTAAAGAAAGTATTACAGTACCGATTTCTTTAAATTTGTTTTGATAATTTAGACATCACTAAACTATTTTGTAAACAAAATTTATATTTTTGCAAATCTGTCGTTCGGAGTCGACTTTAAACTGTAGGTCCCACTACTCATGTATAAAAATTAACACACACAACATAAGTGGTGTGAGAAACTAGGACGTTGTACAATGGGTCAATTCGACCTCCGGGTACTGTACTTTAATTGACAAGTACACGTCCTCTAACCTAACCTAACCTATCAAAATATTTTCCAATTCTAATAAACTTATTAAATCTCCGGATTAAATTGAGTGTATCCATATTGTTTTTGTTTTTTTTAATATTTTTATTTTATTTTTAAAAAATTTGAATATTTTTCACAAAATGTCAAAAATTTTAATAAAATTATGACATATGACTTTAATGTAGGGTTGAATCATTGTTAAATTTCTTCAGTCTTATGCAAAAAAAACCTTACTATGACTTTAAAATGAACATTAGTTAACAACGACTTTTAGCTTAATAATCCATTATTAAAAAAGTATATGCAAAAACAATATTTTAACAAATATCCATTTTAATGTTTTTTTATTTGATGCTGGCAATATCATTATTTTATTCTGTCAATTTTTCCTTAATGTTGTGTATGAACGATTATTAGTTCATTTGGTATTCGTGTCTAATATTATTTTTTTTATGTTTTTATACAAAATAATTGTTTTTATTAACATAAAAATGGGGTTGTATTTGTTTATTTAATAAAAACAATGTACAAATAAAATAAAACAACAAATGTAATTAAAATATTATATTTCGATTAAAGAAAGTATTCGAGTACCGGTTTCTTTAAATTTGTTTTGATAATTTAGACATCACTAAACTATTTTGTAAACAAAATTAATATTTTTGCAAAAAGAATAATTTACAAAATTATAAATATAAATATAAAATAATTTAAAAATAAAAAATATGGAGAAAAAACCTGACAATAAAAGGAAAAGATCGGAAAATTGGAACGAAGAGGATAAGGTAAGTGCCGTTTCTACCAATTTATGTACTTTTCATTATTATCTTTGTGAATAGATGCTGCTAAAGGAATTAATAAAGGAGAGGGTGAAAATAATAGAAAATAAAAACACGGACACAAACACTAACTCAAATAAAAAGAAAGCCTGGATAGAATTGCAGGAAAGGTAAGTCAACTATGGACGTTGAAAAAATCAACCTATTTATGGATGGACTGTCGTCAATTATGGACCGGTTTGTAGTAAATATGTATGTATGTATATCATTATGTATGATATACATACATATATATTTCGTTTAATAACCTTTCCACAAGGTTTATCTATATTTAAGTTCCTTTTTTATTAATAATCATTTTATTAACCTTCATTTGTTAGTTTCAATAATTTATGTACGGGTGGGCAAAGAAATGTAACCCAATTAAAAACGCAGTGGATGGCAACGAAAATAGTAGCAAGAAAGCAAATGGCTGAGCACCGGAAGGAGGTCACAAAAACTGGTGGAGGGTTGCCGCAACAAGACATGCCATTGAGTAGCAATGACATTAGCATATGGCTGCCAAATGAATTTGTGGTAGACTCCAACGAATTCGACTCAGATGTTATTACTACCTTCTACATAATGGTATATTTATTTTAATATTTGATTATTTAAAATTTCAGATTGTGGAGGATGAAACCAAAATACCAATAGAAAATGAAGACATTATAGTTGTTGATGTAGACGAAATTAAGTATTTGGAAGTTGAAGACACTGAAGATGAACATAAATCTTTTTCAAAAGTAAATTTTAATTAGTTTTCTTTAAAGTTTTATGTACTATATTTTTTTATAAACTATGTTCTTTTTTATTTAGAAAATTCCTACGAAAGGAAAATATTCTACAGACGATCATATTAAAAAACTAACCGATTTCGACATTGAATGTAGAAAGGAATTACATCAGCTTCAAATGGAGGTGGAAAAAAAGCGAGTAAGAAACTTAGAAAGGGAGTACGATTTAATTGAGGCTAAAATTAAATTTTTTGAAAGAAAATCTCTAGGTAAGTACATAAAATAATAAACATTTTTGAAAACACAAAAAACACGAATTTTGAAATATACAAGTCTTGTAGTAAACAAGCGATATCATTAGCTTATTATTGAATTGGCTCACTGACTATTTAACAAAATTGAATGTAATTTTATTTTTTTATTTTTAATTTTAATTTAATATTTTTAATAATAAACGTTTTTACAGATGCAAATTAAATAAAATACTAAAAATAAATTGTAAAATTATTTACTATAAGGAAGAATGTTAAGTTTTTTTATTTTTTGTTTAATAAAATGAATATGTTTGAAAAAAAAATGTTTCTATTATTTCATGAAAATACTTAGCTCTACCATGACGTTATTTATAAATTAAAAATATTTTTCAATAAAAGTTCTTAAAATTATATTATCTCTTCTTCTATTTCCTCCCATCACGTTTGCCTCATTGTCAGGAATTTGTTATTCATTATTCTCGTCCATATCCTCATCTGAAATGATTATAATAATTTCTATGTTATTGATTAATCGGTTAATTGAAAGAATCGGTTTGTTCGTTATTTGAAATTAAGCATTTTTCAATTATTTGAACTATTCGTCCTTATGAATACTCTAATACTTACCAGGCTCAATATCTGTCTCCTCTATTGCTATATTGTGGAGTACTGCTAATGCCACAATAGCAGTTTTTGCATTTTCTAAACTGACTCTCATCCCGTCTAACAAACATCTGAAGCGTTGTTTCCACACACCAAAACAACGTTCAACAGGGTTACGGGTGGCAACATGTGCGGCGTTATAACGAACTTCTTTTGGGTTCTGTGGCTGATGTAAGGGGGTAAATAAATAGGGTGTCAGCTTGTATCCAGAATCAGTAAGTAAACGGCCTTTAAATTTCCCGTTTTCAAATCTTTCCCTTATTCTGGATTCGTTAAAAATCCGGCAATCGTGTGTGCTCCCTCTCTATCTCGCCACTATGTCCAAAATTTTTAGATTGCTATCACAAATCGCCTATCATTAGAAATTTGATTACATTAAATCATACATCGGCAGAGAGTAAAATTTTAGTTTTTTTACTGGAATTGGTTTTCATACACGGGTGAATATACAAACGTTGGAAATTAAGAGTGCAAGTGAGCTCATTTGAGAGCTCACTGCGTATGTACGCATTAAATACAACAATATACATATACCGCATTACCTGGACATTTAGCGAATAGAATCCTTTTCTATTAATATAGTATTGCGCTAAGTCACCGCCAGTTTTTTTATTTTGATATGTGTGCCATCTATAGCACCAATGACACCAGGGAAGTTGCGAATTTTTTTAAATTGCTTGGCAATTTTGACCTCATCCACAGAAGTTGGCATCTTTCTCTTTTGTTTGCTGAGCTTGGCCAAAGCGCGGGCAACTTTTGCACATATACGGCTAACTGTAGATTGTGCAAGGCCATGGAGATCACCAGCATCATCCTGAATCTAAAAATGTAATGTTAAATATATACTTCCCTTGTTATTCAGTTTACATACTTCCCTACGTCCCCAACAACGCAATGCTACTAACACCTGCAGCTCAGGGGAAGTTCCACATCCTCTTCGATCAACTTCTATATCTGATCGTATTAAACTTACAATTTTTTAACCGTTTCTTTATCGAAACGGTACTTGGATTTAAATTCCACGTCTGGAATGGAGAAGAGGTCGGTCCGTTCCTTGTAAATCCTTTGACGAGGGCAATTACAATTTTGGGTAATAGTTTCTTTTGAAATTCAAAATTAATATATTTGTATCAAAATATTTTCCAATTCTAATAAACTTACCAATTCTCCTGATTAAATTGAGTGTATCCATGTTGTTTTTTGTTCTTTTAATTTTTTTTTATTTTATTTTTAAAAAAGAATATTTTTCACAAAATGTCAAAAATTGTGATAAAATTATGACATGACTTTAATGTAGGTTTAAAATAGGATTGAACCATTGTTAAATTTCTTAGATTTAACAATGGTTTACTACAGGTGTTTTAAGCTAATTATCGTTTTTGGATATACTTTTATCGAATTTAGCTTAACAATGGTTAGTAAGCATGTTGTAAGTTTTTTGCATAAGACTGTTTATATTTAACAATGGTTTCTTATTAAATTTCTTATATTTAACAATGGTTTACTACAGGTGTTTTAAGCTAATTATTGTTTTTTGATATACTTTTATCGAATTTAGCTTAACAACGGTTAGTAAGCATGTTGTAAGTTTTTTTCATAAGACTGTTAATATATAATCAAAATATATATTACTATGAATAAATCAAAGCATATACAAACGTTGTATAAATAGAATGTAATTTATTATAAATTTTTTATATTAAATTTCAAATATCAAAGATACTTAAAAGAGCAGGAGGTTGTGAAATAAATTTTATTTGAATTTGGTAAAGTTATTTAGTTTTAAAGTTAATCTCTTAAGTTATTTTTAGACAAGTTTACTGTCTGTGTAATGAAAATATCTCTACAATTGCAGTTTTATATCGTCAACTAAAAATCTCTATCCACACATTCTGCCTACATTATATCTTCCTAAGTAAATTATTTCCAGAATTAAAAAATGAAACAGATGCATTAAAACAGCATGAATGTACATTATAAGATATGTTTATTATTCCACAAACGTCACAGTCAAAAATTTTAACGTCAGATCACATTGTAATAGATATATTTATATACAACAAGCGGAATTAAATTAATTTACAATACAAAAATGATTTTTTATTTTTTATTTTATTAGGACTTTTGTGATCTATTTTATACTTATTTCTTAAGGTACAGTCACATATGTCAAATGTTTGCCACAATTTTGTTTGCCCGAAATATGACTGAAACAACTAAAATTTTGTTTTGTGGTCACACTACGCATATTTATTTTCCCATTTTTGTGTCATCAAATAACAAAAGTATTGGCAAACATGTTTGTCATATGGTCACACTTAAAAAATATTTGTTTGTTGAAAAAAAAAATACATATACATATTTTCATCCATAATAGAAGGTGATGGTGAGATGATTTTTGTGTTGCGGAGCTTCTGTGAAAATTTGGGAAGAAAAAAGGAAAGAAGGCTGGGGGTTCGGAAATGGGTTCAGGGTAGAAAAGAAGGATGCAGAGAAAAATTTTGTTTTTAATCACAATAAAATTAACGTAAACAAATGTTTACATTTATCAAGTGTAGCCAATCACCATATTTGAAAATCGCTAAAATGAAGTACATATCTTAAAATAGATGTTAAATCTAAAACTTGGAAATCGAATATATATAAATAAAGGATTTGTTTTAGGTCTAATTTGAAAATTTTTTATAGAGATTTTTGAGAAAGGTTTTTATGTGACTGGTTGAAAATTTATATTCCAAAATGATTGAATTCCAAAATGAACTATGCTTGTGTAAAATGAAAACTGGAATTATGTTGCTGCGTTAATTTGAAATTCTCCGTAACGTCGTACCGTCCACTTCAAGAGATCCATTCATGACATTGTACTTTGAATATTTTAACCTGCTTATTTTTAGGAACAAAATTTGTCGTGATAATTTGGAGAAAAAATCAGTATCATTGCAATAAAAATTAAAAATTTTCTGTTACAAAAACAAGAACTCTTTATTTTTATGTATTGAAGAGTTAGGTCGTTTCAGAGACATTTTTCTTTAATGAGATTTAAAAAAAATAACCATTTTACTGAAAAAATCATTACAACCCCTAAATAGCTTTGATCTAGAAAGGTATAGCAATTAACCCGTATTTAAATTTCAGACTCTGAATGAATCTCTGTATATGCAGGCACGCAAATATTTATACGTATATAATGAATACATCTACAACGAATAAAAAGGTTTCCATAAAATAAATTATTTATTTTCTTCAAATTTGATTTCATAATTTTTTTGCGATTTTAGTGATGTTTTACTTTTGCTAGCAGACAAAACAGCCTTAAACAGCTGTTATTTGCCACTGTTTGGCCTTACGAAAAATATGTAAGGGCAAATAAATATTTGCCCAAAAATCATGAAAATATTTGACAGAGAGTGGTCACATTTAAAACATTTTTGTTTGCCACTCAAAATTATTTTGTGGTCACACTAGGGCAAAGAAATATTTTATGTTTTGAGTCAAATATTTTTTAGATGTGACCGTACCTTTACAAACATATTTACGTTAACTCCCAATAGAAAGTGTAAGGATAAATGTGAAAGAGCTGTAAACACTTATTTGTAGAACAAAACCCACACAAAGGATGTAGAGGGCTGCATTACTGTATTCAACTCATTATTCATAGTAAATACAACATAATACAGTAGGACCTTGATTATCCGTGATGGTCGGGACCGGAAGCATTCCGGATAATCGATTTTCCCGGTTAATTGAGTACCAATTTAGTCTAGTTTTTTAATAGATATATTTATTAATTAATAAATGAATATGTACATATTTATATAAAAACTAAATAATTCAACGATTTTATATACATACATGTTTCAAAAATATAAAAAAACCGCACTTCTCAAATTTCTAAATTAAACTAAACAGGTTTACATGTATGCTATGTATACTAAAGAGGGAATTCCCCTTTTTCGCTTGTTTGTCCAAAATAACAGAAAAAATGTTTTGCTTATAATCGTGAATAATAGAGGTAATCACGGTTAAACGATGCAGAAAAATTTAAGTCGATCCAAAATAAAATTAAGTCAATGCAAAAAAAATTTTTCCATCCCAGATAATTGATGTTGCCGGATAATCGAATCACGGATAATCAAGGTCCCACTGTACTGTAAGTGTCCTGGTAGGCTATTGGGTAGTGTGCTAGACTACCTGGTGTACCGGTATGAAGTGAGCGCCAAGATACAAATGCCTATATAGGGAAAATTAAATTTTTTTTGTATTGGTGATGACATCTGTCAAACATATTCATATATATATGTACATGTACATTAAATCAGTGAACAAAGAACATCATACTTTTTTATTACCAGCTTCTAAAACCTGGTGAAACCGTTAATCGCTATAGACAACAAATGATCAATATGAACCATACATTGATCGAAAAATTGCCAGAATGTGACGTGACAATGCATCTGCATACAATGCGGTTTACGAGGCTACTACACCACGAGTCGCATTCACTACTATTTGTGATCATCGATGGGAAATGCATTGGCTGAGCAGCACTTCGATTCCAATAAGGAAGTGGAACACTAGGTGAAAAAAACAAAAAGTTTCACTCACGTGGAATTTACAAATGGCCTGAAAAATAAAAAAATGTTTTTTTTTACTTTCCAATTAAAAATTATCATAATTTTTATCGGTACACCTAGTATTAGTGCGACGATTGTGTACGATTGTGTAGTATTATACCACACTGACCAAAAGTCTAAGTCACTCAACTCGTAATAATTATAATGTAAGTAATGATAAATAAATAAAATAAAACTTAATTCTATGGTGATGTCTGCTACACAACACACATTAGGTACACGCATTAAACAGGATAAAATAAACATTTATTTTACAATGTTTCATTCTCTTAAACATAGAGGTTCTCATAACTGTCCATGAATATTCAAGGTCGTTAATGTATACACAGAACAAAAGAGGCTCTAATATTGATCCCTGAGGAATACCTCTTCCAACATTTAGTGAATTCGAGATGTTACCGTTTTGGTAAACTCGACTACAAGCTGAATTAGAAAAATTAAAGAGGGTCTGTAGCTTCTTCAATAATATTTTATGATCGACTGTATCTAAAGCCTTGGTGTGATTCAAAAGAACTAAAAACGCTATGTAATTTTCATCTAGTTTCAACCTAAGGTGTCATCAACTACACTGACTAAAGCAGTAGTGCAGCTCCTAGCTTTCATAAATCCCTACTGCTTATCAGATAAAAAATTACTTTCGACCTAATTATTTATTTGTCTAGCTGTGAGGTTTTCCATTACTTTAGACAGGAATGGAAGAATTGCAATTGGCCTGAATTTGTTGTTGGGTTTAGGAATGGCAATGATTTTCGACTGTTTCCATTCATCAGTGAAGCAGGACCTAGTTAAAACTATATTAAATATATGAGCAAAATAAAGCAAAAGTTAAGGTAACAAAGCTTTTAAAAACAAAGGATCTAAGTCATTAGAACCGACCGCATTCGATTTCACCGAAGATAAACATTCCAAAACCTCGAGCTGATTAACACAACGAAATCTAAAGGGATTTTCTAGCGGAACAAAACAAAGTTTGTCATATATGTTACTATCAGGGGTCGGAACATTAAAAGTAACAAATTTCTCTTGTTTCCAACAACATCAGGAGAAGTATT
Source organism: Sarcophaga subvicina (assembly GCA_936449025.2). Lineage (NCBI taxonomy): Eukaryota > Metazoa > Arthropoda > Insecta > Diptera > Sarcophagidae > Sarcophaga > Sarcophaga subvicina. The sequence continues at coordinate 11,975,650 of OW388085.2, read as the reverse complement.
ATGACATTTTTGACCGATACCAATATCGCGGATTACGTTCCATTTAGCCGTAAAACTTTGTTTTTGCAATTCTAATGCGTTTGGTAACCTCGCCACGTGCGAATTGGTCATTTACATTATCTAATGAGTAGATCTGATCCCAACAGATATTTGAAAATCACGGTATGTAACATGCTTGCTTTCGGGACTCATAGACAAGTTATAAGTTAAAAAGAGATGATCATGATTGGAAAAGCAAGAGGCTGAAATTTAATCATATAACAGTACCTTAGTGACATTACAAATACGAGATCGATTAGACTACTGAAAGTTGAGTGGAAGCGAGTTGGTAAGGACACATTCACAGTATTAAGATGGAAAGACAACATTGATGTAATAGATTATTATTAAAATCACCAATAATAATGATGTCGTCATATTAAATGGTAATGTCCTCAAGCATAGAGATAAAGGGATTGAAATTTAAATTAGAATTCGGTCTATAAACACTACCTAGTAACACCTTCTTCTTATGGGTGGAGGAATTTCAAGAAATAAATATTATATTTTGACTACTAATTTCAATTAGTAATTTTACTTTGCACGGCCACCTTTTGCCATAGTTGTAACAATACAGCAACTAAGATTTTCCTATCTGCACGAAAAGCTTAAATACAGGGCTTTAAGGTTGTAAAATGAATCCTGAAGATCCAGTGGAAATCAAGTAAGTGCTAAGTACCTAAATTCATCAATTTTGTTGTTCAGACTCTGTGCATTTATATATACAATGTTGAGGCCAGCTCTTTGCTTAGCTAGAATTCAAATCATGTTATACACACAGTCTCTGGAATAGGAACTATTAGACATTATCATATTAAATTTAAGTTTTGGCAATGAAATCAGAAACTAGGTAAATAGCTATAATTGTGTGTATAATCGCCTAAGGATAAAGGAGTTATACATACAAATAAGGATGGAAATAACAATTAAATTGAAGTTGTACATTATCAGGAAACAGCTTGAACATTTAAATATCATGCCCAGGAAAAAACTGGTTCAGGCTATCAATGTAATCAATTTGAATTGCGCCTCCGTTCATGTTTTTTAATATATACGCAACCCCTCGTAGTAAATGCAGAAGACAAAAGTTTTTTCTTTTTTAGCTGAATTGCAGCACGTAGGATTCTAAAGTTGTTCTGCGTTAAGTTCTCGTTTGCGTAGAATTTTACGTCCGCGTTATAGCCGATGTTCCTGAGGTGAAAAGTATGACCCTTGTGCAGTTTTCTGTAGTTAGCCAACGATTTTAAAAATAAGTTTTTATCGTAAGCAGACCAAAGTTCCACTATTGTAACGGCATGTTTCGAATTTTCGTTGGGTATGGGCGTGCCTATGGTGTTACATATTTTTTGAAAAATGTCCGGCAGATCTTTTACGAGGTCTTCTTTAAATTCTTTTAGATCTATAGTGGACAGAATCTTTTCCGCGAATTTGTCAAACGTTTTGTGCATACAATTTATAAGTGAATTAAGGTGAATCAAGTATTGATTGTCGTGAAGGACTTTGTTGAATATCTGCAATACGTTTGTTGACAGTTGTGTTCGGCAATCCACCTGAGGTGGATGCTATAACTTCCAAATTTTCGACAGCTGGTTTTGTAGTGTTTTTGTAAGTTATTGACTTAGATTTAGACTTGCGTACGTTATTTACTGGGTATTTTCAGGTAACTAAAAAACTTACACAACTAATATAAATACACTTCCTTAGACGCTAAAGTTTCAATATTTTAAAAACTTTGTACATACATTCGACTTTTCATTATTTTTTATGTTGGTACATTCGTCTCGAACACTTGTCTACAGCAGTGGTTACCATTTCATAACACAATTGTACAGAAGGAACACATTGCTTATGCTCTTTTATTTAGTTGACGGTCAGACTGCGGCGAGTGCACTTGTTGGAGGATGCTATAACATTTTTCTCAGGTTTATACTCAAAAAGTAATTAAAAAACAATCTTTTATTAAAATCCAATGTCTTATATGTTCTTAGAGGACATTTTAAGACATTTAAATGATAGGGAAAGGGAACAGCTTTTTTGTAGTCATAACACAATTTTTTTTAATTAAAAGGTGTTATTAGTAGGTGAGCTCCCACCAAATATCTGAGAAACATTCCCTAATTTTTGAGTTAAAGATTAAGACTTTATGTGTGTTGATGAAATGAAAATCAAAATAACGTATATTACTAACACTTTTCTTTGACTGTAAATAAATAAATTCTATCAATTTATTTTCTCTCTTTACTCACTAATACACGACCAAAAAATCTTAGGGCCATTATTACAACTTGCCCTTAAACTTGGGTTTAGTTAAAGGTACCTTTAGCTAAAGGGAACTGTAAATTTACATTTAACTTATTTTCGTTATTACAACTTACAGATAAAATAAAGTTAAGTGTTTTCAAAAATATGGCTCTGCCGGAGCAATGTCGATAAAACTACTCAATTAAACAAGTTTTTTTAACGCAGTGGCAACGACGGGCTTCTTTTTTTGTGGTATATGCTCATTTTGTTTAAATTTGAAGTTGAATATAGTTGTAATAATAGTTGTAATAATGGCCCTTAGAGATTTTCTGCTATCGAAAAAAACACTGAAAATGTTGACGTCATTCATTAATTTGCGATGCTCTAGTGACATTTTTTTGTCAAAATTGAGCAATTTTGGATCGAACTTTGCTACCAATCGCTTCATTCCAAAATTTCCGAAAAAATTGCATTCCCTGCTATTTCTCTAATTGTGGTTCGATATTTCTCCACAACCATTTTATTCACTTTTTAAACATTTTCATCGGTTTTTCAAATGCTGGGCCCAGCGTTGTCATTCACATCTTTTCGACCTTGTACTACTTGCAAAAATTTTTTCGACTCTGAGTACCTCACCGTATGCTACTATTACTTAAAATTAAAAAAAATCTTATTTATGCCTCTCACAAACAAACTAATTATGCTATAGAGATAAATGTATGAACATATGTTCGAGGCGAGTGTACCAACATAAAAAATAAATAATTAAATGAGAATAGATACATTAGCTCCAAGGTGAAGAGCTGTATTGTGTCTAGTACAGTGAATATGAAAAAAAACTAGTTATGCGTTTTGGGTCTGTTGTTGTGCCCAATATTTATGGACATCATGTGAGTGGCTTTCGAAATGGAAGGTATGAAGGTGGTATTGCTATTAATGACGTTGTGAGATTCCATTACGTCTCCACATTCAATTACGCAATGTTTGAAAGTAGATATTCTAGCTTATGATTGAACAAAAACGGAAAGAGAAAAGTGGATTCCCCACTATCTTTTTTGCTAGCGAATATATCAAAAAGGGACAAAAAATAAACATTTATAAAGAGTTGAATTTATGGTGATTTCTTTTCTGGTAAAAAATGTTGCTTACATATTTTGTAGCACTTATTGGAGGTTACACAAACCCTTATAATGTGTTGCATTTTAAACGATTATAAAGGAACAAAAATCATTGCCCTTTATACAATTTTTTGTAGTTTTATACCAATTTAGCGTTTTTTTTACATAATTAACGATTTTAAAACTAATCATGGTAAAGAAAATAAAAAATATTTTTTTCATTATCCAAATAATTTTCAATAAAATTATTTTTTTATTTCGGAAAGCTAACTTTACAAGTTAAAACTATGTATTTTTTTGTAAAATTCACTTTTATGTTATTAATTATTTAGTAAATTTTTTCGAATTTTTCTATATAGCTAAAAATCAAATCAAAAATATAATTTTTGGAATTTTTTGGGAAATATTTTTATTACAAAAGATAATAACCAAATTCCATTTAAAAGTATTTATAAACAATCTTCTTATTACAATTTTTAAAAAGTTAACTCATCATTTTTTGTTGAGATAATAATACATATGTATGTTTCTTTGTAGTCCTCAACTAGTAAATTTCATATCACTAAAATAAAATGAATTTTTTAGCGATTTTAAAGCTCATTCTGCTTTTACAAAAATAAAATTGTCAACACCTATAGTCAGCTGTTGTTTATTTATAAATTTGTTACTAGAACCTGGCGCAATTCAAATCAAATATTAAAAAAAATTAAATAAAATACATAAAAACCACGGAAAAACCATGGAATCCGAGACCCCTGATTCCCCAACAACATACAAGAGAATTCAATGTAAGTAAAAAGGCTGCATTAAATAAATTATTACTAAACTAATAAAATTACTTTTTTAGTGTGGACTGATGGAGAGACAAGACTGATATTGGTCCATTAAAAAAATATAAAATAAAAAAAGAAATGTGGACAGAAGTTAAGAATTCCAGATAAAACTCCCAAACAGTGCGAGGAGCGCTATATAACTGTATTAAAATGAAAAAAGGTAGCAGTTGAGAACAACAAAACCTCCGAGTCAAAAAGGAAAAGTGTAGATTTTGAAGAAGAATTAAATAAAATAAGTTTAATAAATGACTCCATCGAACCGGAGGTCCAAATAAGTAGCCAAAAGTTTTTAAAAGTAGAAAAGAAGACATTAAAAAAATTTAAGAGACAAAAATTAAAAAAAAAACATTCAAGAAACTTTACTAGAAATTGGAGAGAAGAAGGAAGAAGCTAAAGAAAGACGACACCAGGAAAAAATGGCTTTACTCCAAAAAGTTTTGGGAGCAAAAAATAAGTAAGTAAAGCTGAATAATTTGTTCAAGTGCATATAATTTTTAAAAAAGTACAAATAATTTTTTATTATACACGTTTATAGAAATCAAATAAATATTTATGTTGATGAATTATATAAAAGGGCTTTAATTTTGTTAGGGATTTAGAAAATTTAAGTAGATCGCCACAATTTGTTTTGACAGTGTACATTCTGATCGTCCGGGGAAATGCACCGCTGTTCATGAGATGAATTACAACTCAGTCTTATAGAGACAGAGTTGTCAAAAAACACTACACGTGCGCTCTTCTGATTGGTTAGTCGGGAATTGCGCGTGGGTTTGTTTGCAACTCTGTCTTATAGAGACAGAGTCGTCAAAAAACACTACACGTGCGCTCTTCTGATTGGTTAATCGGAGGAACTAACGGTACATGTCGTACGATTCTTGTTTGGTATGAATAAGACGCTGGTTGAGGAAAAAACGGGAGAAGGAAAAAAGAACAATTCATTCGTGTGCGGACCGTGAAGGCAGTAAGAATATAAAAAAAGGAAAAAGAATCTGTTTCAAAAGGAAAAAAAAAATTAAAAATAAATAAAATTGTGAAAACCAAAATGCAAATTTAATTGTGCATAAGGTTGGATGGGAGAAAAATAATAAAACAATAAAATAAAAGCATAGAAAAAAACAAATTCTGTATGTAGTTTGATAAAGTTTTTTAAAGTCATTAGTTTTGTTTTATTTTTAAATGGTAGGAAAAAATTAATATGAATTAATGAAAATTTATATGTACGATCTCAATTGCAAAAAAAAAAACAAACGATGTTATGATATTATTAAAGAAATGATGTTAAAAACAAAATTCAAATGGAATTACTAAAAACAAAAACTATCTGTGAAATGAATTCATTATTCTATAAAACCAACTCGATCTCTTTTGTAAAAAAATTTATTTCGTTAAAACTTTAGAAAAAAAGAAAATTATGTTGGATTTTTGTTTAAAAAAAAATTTATTACAAAAAAAACAACACAAATTAAATTAGAAATATTAAGTAGTTGATGTGTATTAAAATAAAATAAAAAATAAAACAAACAAAAAAAACACTTGAAATATTAATGTGTAAAATGTAGTAAAAAAAAAACTTAGTTTGTAATGAAAACAAAAACATTTAAAATGCAAACAAATAAAAAAATAATAAAAATTATTATTAAATATCTAAATATAATCTAACTTATAAAATAAAAAAAAATATGTTACAATAGAACTGTATGATTAAATACTATTAAATACAAACAATGTCCTAAAATGTGTACTTCTAACAAATCTAAATTGATTAAAACAAATTTTTAAATGTTTCTATTTGTGTTTATAAATCACAAATAAAAAAGTAAAACAAAAAAAACATCAAAAAAAAAATACTTTTAGTAATTTCATATACAATATATATTATATATATATATTCCCTATAAATACATCAACAATTATAAAAAAAAAAATCTATTTTTAATTTAAAAAAAAAAAAAACATTTCACATTAAAAAAAAGTGAAAAAAACATTTAATAATAAATATAAATTTAATTATAAATATTTAACTATAAATAAAAAGTTAAAAAAAAAACATTTCATACATAAGATATATTTATAAATATAAAAGTAAATTAAAAATACCACATTATAAACAATAAAAAAAAAAAGAAAAAAAACGGCAAGCAAACAAGAAAAACAAGACACCGAGTCAACAAATGTCAACATGGAAGGCTACCTGGCATGCCAGTTCAACCACCAACATCCTGTATTTTCCTTCAGCATCAACATCTTATCTTCGGTCTGCAGTCATCGCTAAACATATGTAAGAGATCCTCATTTTTTGACCAATTATATACATTATCATACAATATAAATATGTAATTATTTTAGGATGTATTTATTAACTTAATTGATGTATTTATTAATTTAATTAAGATCTCCATTGTATTAAATTTTTTTATTACTTTTTTCGGATTATTATGTATATTGTATATTTGAATAAATACATAATTTAAAAATGCAATTTTAAATAATTTTTTTTATACAAAGGCGAAGGTTCCTCGGATAGCGGTGTGAGTGGGTTGGGAGTTTTTTTTTACAACTATTCCTCTATTTTGGCATGTATGCATATTTATATTTCTATGCTTACGCTTCTTTAAATTTCGGGCCAGGAACACCCACGTCTTTGAGCTAGTCGAAACATCCCCCATACATGCCAGGTTCCAAATTAATTAATTATTTTTATTAACAACTTTTAAACGAGCGTAACATAGATGGCGCCCAACGGAAGGCTACTGTAAGGTAGCAACGTATATTAAAGAAATGTTTTGGATTTTTTTGTAATCTAAATTATGTTGTATATTAGATGAAGAGTTGCAGAAAAATACATCAAAGATTTTATTTTTTTCTTATTCATTCATAAATGTCATTAAACCTCTTCACAACACCATCGTGTTCGGGTGAATGCTTAAGACAGTCTAAGAGTCGAATGTCAGTAGATCCCCATCATCTGACATTTATGCATTGGATTGTTTTATTCAATTCTCTTGGGCAGGGGCTCTCTTAGGATCTGAAAGACTAAATTTTATACTCTGAAATTGAAATTTTGGATAGCGTCAGATTCTGAGAAAGCCTTAATGTAAATTTTTTTTCTTGAATTTTACAAGAGAAGAGGGTTATAAAGAGAATGTTAGTTATTTTTTCTCACACAAGTCTATGCCTTATGACAAGTGGAAGAAAGAGAAGGGTTTGGGCAGAGACGTTATATTCCGTGCGCTATTAAAGCGGATAATAATAGGCCTGCCCAAAGTCTTAAAAATCTAAATCACGGCTTACTCTCATCGCTCTCGCATCACGGATTCGGGAACTGGAACCTTTGTATAGAACGAAGAAACATAATAACTTATCTAATTTTTCTAACTCCACATTCATTTTTTTCCTTTTGTCCGGCTTAAAGAAAAGAAGAAACACTTAGAATTGTTTTTTTTATTATGAACACGCGAAGCACATCGAAGGGGTTGACAAATAATTTGAATTCAAGTAGAGGTAGAGGCAGAACCGTTTTGACTCCTAAAGCAACTAGGTCTTTAGAAGATTTTCCAATTTCAAACCCTACAAGAGCCCAAGTGGTCCATTCACCACCACCGGGGAAAATTTATCAGTTCGATTTGGGTCCACCCTTAGATCAGGAAAACACGACCAGGTCACTAGAAGAGTTTCTTAGTATACCATCTACAGGAGCCCGAGTGGTTCATTCACCTCCAACTGAAGCGAACACTCGGACTAATTATATTGCGATTGACCAGGAAAATTTGGGTCTGGATTCTATGAATGTTTCCTTGCCACCAGTAGAATCAATTGAGAACGAGGGCAATAATAGATCGAACATGGCGACAAAGGAGGATGATGCTCCTATTGCCGAGTCAGGGTCTCAGAATGCAAACGGGGAGTTGTTGGCGGCAGTACAGGAGGCCATACGATCGTCTCGAAATGAATTTAGAGCGGAAATGAATGCGTTAAGGGCCACCATATCCAATATCACTGGGAATCCTCTGCCTATTCAGAATGATTCAACGATTTCGCACGGGCAGAATCTGTCGGATAGAATTAAATTGGAGAAATGGAAAATTCATTTCGATGGTACTGGTAGTGTGACAAATTTTCTTTTCAAAATTGATACGATGGCAAAGAGAACCCTTTGCTCAGATGAACACTTGCTTTCAAACTTTTAAATATTTTTAGGCGGTAAAGCAGAGGAATGGTATTGGGATTTTATGAAACGAAATGAAGATCCGTCATATTCTTTTCTCAAATTCTCAATATCTCGTGAATTTGGTAAACTGGAATCGGCTGATGAGATTTTGATAAACATTCATAAGCGGAAACAACACCAAAAGGAATCTTATGATAGTTTTCACTCCGCGATAGTCGCAATGAATTCTCGTATGGGGGAACCCTTAGCTGAGAAGAGTTGATAAAAATTCTAATGGGGAACGTACATTCAAACTTGAGGGTGATGCTTTTTAATACTGACCCAAAGAGTTTACATGAATTAAGGGATCTCGCCAGAGAGGTGGAAAAGGTCATTAATGAGAATAGGGCTTCGCTTGGGGAAAATAAACCCACTCGCTACGTAAACGAAATTGGGACGAACACTGTTGTAGAGGACGTATCGAATTGTGAGCCCGATCCTCAGATAGAGGCATTACAATTCAGTAACCGTTTGGCCAAACCTTCGGGAATTAAATGCTGGAATTGCTTATCTTTAGGTCATTCTTACATATACTGCCCAGAGGAAACTAGAGCAGTGTTTTGCTATAAGTGCGGGGAACGAGGTGCTGTGACTCCGAAGTGCAAGAAGGTTCATCAGGGAAACAGGAAGCGGAGCGAGATGGCCACCGGGGACTCTCGTTCCATGACTTTCTCCCCGAGTTCACAATAGATCATACGTCAAATCTTCCACAGGAAGAGGAGTAAGAATTAATGATCTCAAAGAAGGAATCTTCGGCATATTATCCACCGCACAATCTTTCCGCGGCAAAACCCTCCGCTAAAATTTTGAATTGCAGATCTCGCCATGGGAAAAAAATCATTCCGTAAGCTGGTAGAATCATCGATATTGAGTCATGAGAGGGATGACAGACCTTTTGCCGACGGCTCTAAGAATTTAGTTATAGGTCATTGCAAATTACCCGTTGTGCACAAAGGTATTACCAGATTTATTGATTTTTATATAGTACCCACCTTGTCCCAATATGCCTACCTGGGTTTAGACTTTTGGCGTACGTTCGCAGTCGCCCCTGATGTAATACCAAGTATTGAATCTTTTGATTTGGAATCGGTAGAGGATAAGGATATTTGTTTTCACACGTTAACGACAGAATAAAAATTCCAGCTAGATAGTGTTGTGTCAGAGTTCCCGTCATTCCAGAAGTTAGGTCTTGGTTGCAAAAATATTTTGCAACATCCAAGAGCTAGACCGACTGCTGGAAATGGGCGTGATAGAAGAATAAAATTCACCGTGGTGTTCTCCAATTGTTAATGTTAGAAAGCCAGGCAAAGTGCGTTTGTGCCTCGATTGTAGAAAATTGAACAGCATTACAAAAAAGGACTCTTACCCACTTCCTCACATAAATGGCCTACTTAGTCGATTAAAGGACACCCATTTTATAAGCGGTATAGATTTGAAGGACGCATTTTTTCAAATACGCCTTACAGATTCTTCCAAGGAGAAGACAGCGTTTGCGGTTCCAGGTAGACCCCTCTACCAATATCGGGTTATGTCCTTCGGGCTTTGTAATGGACCACAAACGATGTCCCGCTTAATGGATAAAGCCATTCCCTCACACCTAAGGGAAAATGTCTTTGTGTATTTAGACGACCTACTGGTTTGTAGTGCTACTTTTGAAGAACATTTGAATTTGCTTTCACAGGTTGCCAAATGTCTGTCGAACGCGGGGCTTGCAATTAATGTTTCTAAGTCAAAATTTTGTCAAAGTGAAATCAAATATTTGGGGTACCGCATTGGTAGAGGTTGTCTCAAAGTAGACCCCGACAAGGTTTCAGCCATCGTTGATTTTCCGATACCAAAAACACCTCGCCAAGTCCGTCGTTTTATTGGCATGGTAAATTGGTACCGATCTTTCATCAACAATTTTGCGAGTTTGGCCGGACCTATTACTGATTGCTTGCGTAAGCGCAAGGGAACCTTCTCCTTGACACCCGAAGCTATTAATAGCTTTGAGAAACTCAAGTGCGCACTATCCCATGCTCCTGTTCTTGCCCAACCTGATTTCTCAAGGGAGTTTATTATACAATGCGATGCATCTAGAGTTGGCGTTGGCGGGGTCTTATACCAGGTAGACGAGGAGGGTAGAGAAAGGCCAATTTCTTTTGTTTCGCAGAAGCTAAACAGTGCCCAGCGTAATTATACGGTCACTGAACTGGAATGCTTAGCCGCCGTTATCTGTGTAAAACGTTTTAGGCCTTATGTTGAAGGTTCGCCTTTTACGATTATTACCGATCATTCCAGCCTACAGTGGCTTATGCGCCAGAAAGATTTAAGTGGGCGGCTTGCTCGGTGGAGCCTAATGTTACAGGGCTATGATTTTAAAATGTTGCATAGGAAAGGGTCCCAGAACATAGTACCGGACACATTGTCCCGCCTTGATGTTGATGCTTTGGAAAAAGGAGTAAGTTTGCCTGAAATAGACGTAGCGTCCACCGACTTTGATTCCACCGAGTATGATGAATTGAGACGAACTGTTGCTGACAGTAAAGGAAATTTGCCTGACCTGTATGTGTCTGATGAGCGAGTATATAAAAGGGTAAATTTCCGTCGGGGAATTGACAATGAGGAGGAGAATTTGTGGAGATTATGGCTTCCTTCGTCCTTGACCCTAAAGGCCATAGAACTGGGCCATGAAGCCAGCTGCCATGGGGGTTACTTCAAAACACTTTCAAGAGTGCGTCAAAAATACTACTGGCCAAACATGGCTAGGGATGTTAAGAAATACGTAGGCGAATGCGGTGATTGTAGGACCATAAAAGCCCCAACACAAACTCTCCGACCACCAATGGGAAATGCATTTGAAACCAAGCGCCCATTCCAACGCTTGTATTGTGACTTTTTGGGTCCTTACCCTTGTTCAAAGACCAAAAACACTCAGTTGTTCACTGTCATCGATCATTTCTCTAAATTCCTTTTTCTCCAACCTATGAGGTCTGCTACGTCCGTCAATGTAATTGAATTCTTCCAGAACTATATCTTCAATACATTCGGGGTTCCACAATTTATACATAGCGATAATGCCAAGCAATTTATTTCAAAGGAAATGCAAGATTTCTTTGCTCTTTTTGGCATAACGCACATAAAAACTGGATTGTATTCCCCTCAGGCGAACGCTGCAGAAAGAGCAAACCGGGACATAATATCTAAAATACGCTTTTACCTTAGAAATGATACAAATCATGTTAATTGGGACGTTTGCATACCTAGTGTTCTAACAGTTTTACGTGGCGACTACCACTCTGCAATTCAGTGCTCACCTTATTACTCATTGTTCGGTCAAAATATGTGTCTGCACGGTTCCTCATATCCACTATTGGAAAGGCTCAATATGCTGGAAGATGATACGGTCATTAAACGGACAGATAAATTGACCCATATTAGGGAGAAAATTGCTTTAAATCTTGATAAGGCTCACGAAAAGGCAGCAAAGGTGTATAACACTCGCACCAAGCCTGTCAACTATCGAGTGAGACAGGAAGTCTTCCGCAAGAAGCATAGCCTTAGTAATTTCCAAAATGCCATTAATGCTAAATTCTTGCCCAAGTACCTAAAATGTCGCATTCGTGGAAAGGTGGGGAATGCACTTTATGATGTAGAGGATCTTCAAGGAAACATCATAGGCAGATACCATGCATCCGATTTAAGACCCTAGCTTCCTTGCCCGGCTTCTCGTGGGTCGAGCCACACGTTTTCACCCAGCGCTCTAAATCCTTCTCCTGTTCCCTATTCAACATACGTTTTCATAGCGAAGCAGTTTTGTTAGGGATTTAGAAAATTTAAGTAGATCGTCACAATTTGTTTTGACAGTGTACATTCTGATCGTCCGGGGAAATGCACCGCTGTTCATGAGATGAATTACAACTCAGTCTTATAGAGACAGAGTTGTCAAAAAACACTACACGTGCGCTCTTCTGATTGGTTAGTCGGAAATTGCGCGTGGGTTTGTTTGCAACTCTGTCTTATAGAGACAGAGTCGTCAAAAAACACTACACGTGCGCTCTTCTGATTGGTTAATCGGAGGAACTAACGGTACATGTCGTACGATTATTGTTTGGTATGAATAAGACGCTGGTTGAGGAAAAAAACGGGAGAAGGAAAAAAGAACAATTCATTCGTGTGCGGACCGTGAAGGCAAAAGGAAAAAAAAATTAAAAATAAATAAAATTGTGAAAACCAAAATTCAAATTTAATTGCGCATAAGGTTGGATGGGAGAAAAATAATAAAACAATAAAATAAAAGCATAGAAAAAAAAAACAAATTCTGTATGTAGTTTGATAAAGTTTTTTAAAGTCATTAGTTTTGTTTTATTTTTAAATGGTAGGAAAAAAATAATATGAATTAATGAAAATTTATATGTACGATCTCAATTGCAAAAAAAAAACAAACTATATTATGATATTATTAAAGAAATGATGTTAAAAACAAAATTCAAATGGAATTACTAAAAACAAAAACTATCTGTGAAATTAATTCATTATTCTATAAAACCAACTCGATCTCTTTTGTAAAAAAATTTATTTCGTTAAAACTTTAGAAAAAAAAGAAAATTATGTTGGATTTTTGTTTTAAAAAAAATTTATTAAAAAAAAAAACAACACAAATTAAATTAGAAATATTAAGTAGTTGATGTGTATTAAAATAAAATAAAAAATAAAACAAACAAAAAAAAACACTTGAAATATTAATGTGTAAAATGTAGTCAAAAAAAAACTTAGTTTGTAATGAAAACAAAAACATTTAAAATGCAAACAAATAAAAAAAAATAATAAAAATTATTATTAAATATCTAAATATAATCTAACTTATAAAATAAAAAAAATATGTTACAATAGAACTGTATGATTAAATACTATTAAATACAAACAATGCCCTAAAATGTGTACTTCTAACAAATCTAAATTGATTAAAACAAATTTTTAAATGATTCTAATTGTGTTTATAAATCACAAATAAAAAAAGTAAAACAAAAAAAAAAACATCAAAAAAAAAACCAAAGACTTTTAGTAATTTCCTATACAATATATATTATATATATATATTCCCTATAAATACATCAACAATTATAAAAAAAAATAAAATCTATTTTTAATTTAAAAAAAAAAACATTTCACATTGAAAAAAAGTGAAAAAAACATTTAATAATAAATATAAATTTAATTATAAATATTTAACTATAAATAAAAAGTTAAAAAAAACATTTCATACATAGGATATATTTATAAATATAAAAATAAATTAAAAATACCACATTATAAACAATAAAAAAAAAGGAAAAAACGGCAAGCAAACAAGAAAAACAAGACACCGAGTCAACAAATGTCAACATGGAAGGCTACCTGGCATGCCAGTTCAACCACCAACATCCTGTATTTTCCTTCAGCATCAACATCTTATCTTCGGTCTGCAGTCATCGCTAAACATATGTAAAAGATCCTCATTTTTTTGACCAATTATATACATTACCATACAATATAAATATGTAATTATTTTAGGATGTATTTATTAACTTAATTGATGTATTTATTAATTTAATTAATTTAATTAAGATCTCCATTGTATTAAATTTTTTTTATTACTTTTTTCGGATTATTATGTATATTTGAATAAATACATAATTTAAAAATGAAATTTTAAATAATTTTTTTTATACAAAGGCGAAGGTTCCTCGGATAGCGGTGTGAGTGGGTTGGGGTTTTTTTTTTGCAACTATTCCTCTATTTTGGCATGTATGCATATTTATATTTCTATGCTTACGCTTCGTTAAATTTCGGGCCAGGAACACCCACGTCTTTCAGCTAGTCGAAACATCCCCCATACATGCCAGGTTCCAAATTAATTAATTATTTTTATTACATACATAATTGGCCATTACAACCCTTCAGTCAGGATTACGGCCTAGCTTCTCACACCACTCATGTTGTGTGCGTTAATTTTATACGTGAGTGGCGGGACCTACAGTTTAACGTCGACTCCGAACGACAGATTTTTGAGAAACTTTTCATGGCAAGTTTATTTACTCTCAGAGTTTTTGCCAGAAATCTGCTGAGAGGAAGTCGCCGAAGAAATATTTTTTTTTTTTCATATTTCATTTTTTTTGATGTCTGACCTGGGATACGAACCCGGGCTTTACGAATAGTAAGCCAACACACTACCTACTACACCACGGCGACTTCTTATTTTTATTAACAACTTTTAAACGAGCGTAACAATTTCATTTCTTTTTATCTGTCCCATCTGCGTTAACAAACTATCACGTCTATCATCGTCGTTATGCTCGGAATTAATATGTATTTCATTGCTAGTTACTTCTTCATTGAACAAATCATTTTTTCAATGCAAATGATATGGAGGACGCAAGTTGCAATTACAAATTGTGCTATTGTTTCAACATTATGGAAATCAAGTCGCACCAATTGTCGAAATCGACTTTTAAGAACACCAAACGCATTTTCAATTTTGACACGTGTCCGGCAAAATCTCAAATTATTTTCAGAGTCACTTAAATTGCCATAATCACGGAATGGTGTTAAAAGGTATTCGCTTAGTGGCTTAGCTGAATCACCCAATAAATAGCAATTTGGTGCACATAAATTTGGCTATTCTTTGCTTATAAATGAAAGTTTTAATATGCTTGAGCCATGAATTCTACTTGGCACTCCTGTAAATACGTCTGAAAAACGCAGCTTCGAATCACAGATGCCCTGCAGAGTTATTGACACTGTATCATGTCTAGTTGCGAATGTAGAACGAATTTTATTTTTAGGAGTTCTTACAGAAATGTAGCTTCCATCGCTGCAGCCTAAAACATTTGGGAAACCAGATATCTAAAAATTATATTGAGTTAACAATATTTTTATAGAAAGTTATTTAATTTCTGTCACACCTTTTGAAAATCATTGGAAATAACTTCTTTTTCCATTATAGTTTGCGGAAATTTTATAGCTTCAGGGGCTATTTCATCCAATAAAAATTTTAAAACTTGTTGGAAAGAATTATGAAGATTTGATAATGACATGCCAAACACATTTGCCACCTCTCTAAAGGTTGTTTTGTTGCCACTAAACCTGTAAAAAATATTTTTTACCTTAATATTTTTTATTTTAAATAATTTACCACAAAAATGAAAGAATTTGTTTCTACACTGTTTTGTTTTCTTCCTCCTTGATACGTTCTTACCAAATACCAGTTAGAATATCTTTCTATCAGGTATTGTGTGCATTCTCGGTCAATTTTTTTTAACTGAAGAATTAAAATATACATATTTAGGTATAAATAGCCAATATTTGGAATATATATATTTACCTGCATCATTTGGGGAATACTGATAAATAACATTTTCAAAAAAATTTTTAACTCGCGGTAAGTAGTTTCGTTCTAATAGTAATGGATACATCATTACTTCATTTGACGATGAAGAGGATTGCAACAAATCTTCCAAAATAATATTTTTTGCTTCCATTTCAACACTTTTAAAACAAATTGTTCAAACTTGGTTTGAACACTAAAATTATCTAATAAAACATTATCCTTTATTTAATAATTCTATGTTAAATAACATAAGTTGAACCGATCATTTCCTTTTTTTTCTGTTTTCACATAATCAAAAGGAATGTCTCCAAAGATTTTTGGCACATAATTTGGAATGTCTCTAAAATGCACCGTTAACTAAGTTGTGTAAGGAAAGCAGAGGTTTAGTAGAAAATAAAATCACACTCAAAACTCACTTCACTTCTTACTTTCAAAGAATCAACAAACTTAAAATGCTCTCAAGTAGAGCTGTTCATGTAAAAAAACATCGATGTTTTTTGCCATTCGATTCATCATTAATTAAAATCGATGTTATTCGATGCATCAATTAAAAAAACATCGATGTTTGCGATGCATCGTATTTATTCTAACTGGAACTTAACAAAATTAATTGAATAAAAGTCGAATTATTTTAACATATTGAACACAAGAATTGTTTATTTTATGAGGAATTTTTTCATTAAATTCAGTGTTATTAGATTATTACGGTCCTAATTGTGTAAAACATAACATCAAGTTATATTTATATGGATAGAAAAAAACAAAATTTTTAATATATGGGCAATTTCGTGTCAAGTGACCCAATTTTTAAAATCGATGTTTTCCGATTTGGATGAAATTTGCACCACGGTTATTGTATAGTGATAGTATGCCAGACACAAATTTTCAACTCTATCAGTCAAGAACTGCCGGAGTTAGAGGGGGCCAAAGTTGGACATTTTGGTCATACAGGGTTTTTTTAAAAGAGTGTAACTCTTCACCTATTGATCCTAGCAAAAATTTTCCCAAGGATATTAGTTAGCTATTTCTTCAATCTTTCCAAAAATAATTTTTTGAATTTTTAAAAAATTTTTTTTTTCTAAATTATTTTTTTTTTTCAAAATGGGATGCGAGTGGGATATCTATCAAAAAAAATTATTCTTTAATTCAAGAATAAGATTTTTCAATATTATTTCAATATTTTATGATAAAATGATAAAATTGAGTTCAGTTTCGTACGCTAAAGTTTTTCCCTTCTTCTCGCTTGGAAGTGTATGAATCCCATGCTCAGCAACCAAATTTTTAGCAATTCTTGCTTTTCGTTGAGACGTTCCAAACTCGGTCATTATTTTTGAAGAACTCCATGACGATGGGGCAAGAGTAAGAAGTTGTATTCTTTCAGATCTGCTATGTGACGTTTTGTACTTCTTTTTTATTTGTTCAAAAACTATTACTACATCCTTGTGATGTTAATTTTGGCACTCATTATTAGGTCTTATAGGTTCTACTGAAAAGTTAGAACAACCATCATCTCCTGCAGAACTGTCATCATTTTCAGAATTGATTTTGGTTTCATCTGAAATAACCGGTAATGTGTCCAACTTTCCCACCATATTCCTGCACGATCCACAAATTAGCAAACGTTTTGAAAGCGTTGGGGATTTTTTCAATAAGTTGTCGGAAATATTTCGCATATCTGATGATCTGTGCTTCTTTTTGTTTAAGGGATTACAACAAAAAGAAGTCAACATTTCCTTTTTGGAAGCGGAAGCCATTCTAAATAACGCACGTCCAAACTTTAACACTGTTTATAAAAAACTAATTTCCGAATGTCCTTAGAATGCAAATACTTTTTTAAGATCATTTAGGTAGTACGTTTTCATGCCAAATATTGAAAAATCTTATTCTTGAATTAAAAAATAATTTTTTTGATAGATATTCCACTCAGATCCCATTAAGCGATTATAAAGGCCTTAAAGAAAATTGTATAAGCTTTCTTTTGAGAAAAAAGGGCCCATTTTGAAAAAAAAATAAAATCAAGCGATTTTAAATCAAATTAAGTCATTCTTAGAGTGTTTTTGTTTAAAAACATTGTCACTAATTTAAATGAGTTGCAATCTGCTACTTAAACAAAAGCTGCCGCATGCGTAAATTTAAAACTCAGCTTTTCGATACATCGAATAAAAAATATCGATGTATCGATTAACATCGTATGATACGATACATCGACATTTTAACGATGTATCGAAATCAAAACATCGATGTTTACGATGCATCGATTAACATCGAACAGCTCTACTCTCAAGGTGTGAATAAAAAGAAAAGCGAGAAAATAATTAAATAAGAAAACAAATTGAAAATAAAATTTAATTATATACCTACTGTAAAAAAAAAATAAAATAAAATGTGTGTGAAATTATATTGAATTATACTAAAACTTAAATAAAAATGTTACATTTAAATTATACTATCAATTAAAAACCATACTTACCCTAATTGCCTTTAAATTAAATTAATTAAAACTAAATTGTACAGTGAATTAAATCTTATGAAATTATATTTACCTCAAATTTGTACCTATATATACTAAAAGAAAGTGAATTAAAATCTTATAAATTTTACTTACCTCAAATTTGTACCTATATTTAATAAAACGAAAGTGAATTAAGTCCTATCAATTTATACTTACCTTAAATTTGTGCCTATCCATCATAAAGGATTGATTGAAATTATACTACAATATAGTAACCATACAATAAATTCATAATTGGAACAAAGGAAAATACAAAAGAGTGTACTTCATCACGGAAAGAAAGGTAAATCTCCCTCTCAATTCCCTCAAGAAATAGAATTAATTTTATTTCTTTCTCTTCCCTACATCACGCAACCCAACGATTGTAATTACTTACTTACGAGCAATTACAATCGACATCTCCTAAAGATCTCTTTTTTAAAAGAGATTCAAAACAGATTTATAAACAAATTAACAACCCCAATTTGTTTCATGGTTCTTCTCCCCGCGAACTCTCCGCAACCTGTGGATTGGTTTCATGGTGCTCTCCCGTTCTATAGTATTCAGCGAATCTCTTGAACACAAAATAAAACAAAAACAACGAGTGGGAAAAATTCACAAAAACAACTAATTCTACACAACAAAAAGGAGGTAAAGAAGTCAAGAAACTCATCACTACAACAAAAAACAACGAAACCGTAAGTGACGTACATTTTTTTACATATATATATATATACCTAAGATTGGAAAATAAGTAAAAAAGAAAATGTAAGTGATAAAAAAGAAAAAAAATTACATACATATATACAAATTATTCGCGTAAAAAAAAAGAGAGAGAAAAACACAAAGTGAACAAAAAATGATAATATGTTAAATATAAAATTTAACCCGTTAAGGAAAATACATGTAAAAGAAAGAAACCCAAAAAGAGTGCTAAAAAGTAGTGTTATTCGTTAAAAATTATCCTCGGAAAGACAAAAAAAGAGATTAAAAGTAGCGTATGGATATTTAGATGGACATATCCTTACGGCAAAATTACACTTGATTTATAAAAAGCACATATTTCCCGTTTTTTCTCTCCTTTTACTCGTGTATAAGTACCGCTCTCTCGCGTATCCCGTTTTTATTTTTATATATATAAGAAATAATATTTAGAATACTAATATATATATATTTTTTTTATTTTGTTTATTTATTTTCAATGTTTATATCTTTTTTTTACACTACAATAAACAATAAATCGAGGATATTTACAATTTTTAATTTTCTCACAATGACCCTCATGGGGTACTCTAGTAAGGTATATATCTAATGTAATAAATTATTATTAATAAATTAAAATTCCAATATATTTTTATGTAATAATAACTGGCTAATATTCTAGTGTAATGAATTTTTTTTTTAATATTACATTATATATTTATATAAGATAAAACTATGTCAGGTACTAAAAATAAGAAAGGAAGAATAACTACTGTGAATGCAGCCACCAGTATTTTTTATTGAAACCATTTTCTGCAGTATATTTATCTCTTTGAGGAATTGAGGTATCAAACCTCAAGTTATCTATATCGACTCTATTAAAGTCAATCGATTTGTTTGTTGCCCGTCTGTACAAATGGTAAAAGATTGGGACTCCTGTATTAGTTTGAATGAAACCTTTGCTATCTAAAAATAGGAAGGCTTGCGTTGGTATAAATCCTTTTTCTGCAGTGGTCCTAATGTAGCGTGTATCTGTATAATATGGGGCCATTATTAAATTAAAATCTTCGCATTGGATGCACCTTATTATATGTTTTCTTATAAGGTATATAATAAAATTATCAATTCTAGTTATATTCGCTGCGTTGTACAACCTGACATTTGATATATATTTGCAGTAATTACTTTGGTGTGATCTATTCATCGAAGTACATATCCTTAAGCATTTTCTTTCAAATATGCTTTTTTTTTCCATGTAAGAAGGTGAGATATTAAACCATATTGAGCAGCCGTAGGTAATTATGGGTCTAATTAATGATTGGTACATAACAATTTTAACTCTTTTATCTAGATACTTGGAATAGAAGACCTTTTTATATGCGAAAAATGTTTTTTAGCTTTGCTTATAATATTAACGACGTGTTTATCATAATATAAAAATTTATCCAAATGAATTCCAAGAAATTTGACCGTCTCCTTGTTCGTAATTTTGCTGTTAAATGTATTTGAGATAATTTCAAAAGATTTCCAGTTAGTTCTAATGTTGTAAGTACATTTATCAACCGTTGGACGAAATAAAATTGTTTCACATTTGTCGACATTAATTTTCATATGCCAGTCAATTGTGTTATAGGTTGCTTGTAAGTTTTGGTTTAAATTTGAAATTTTATGTTCCGCGTGGTAAATTATCATATCATCCGCATGTGAAATAATCTTATCAATTTTATTTATAAGGTCGAGGGTATAAATATTAAAGAGAATTGGTGCTTTAACAGTGCCCTGTTGAAGGCCATTCACCATACTAAATGTCTTACTAGACTTGTTGTTGTGATTTACTATGAATGATTTACCAAATAAGATGTTATATAACCAAATAACCAAGTTTAAGGGAAACTTATAGTCAATTAGTTTGCAAATCAAACCTTGTAACCAAATAGTGTCAAAAGCCTTTTCCATATCTATCAAGCAAGCTATTGTACAAAATTTTTTATTCCAATTCCAATTAATATCTGATACTAATTTATTAATAGCATTGATGGTCGAATGTTTATGCTTGAATCCAAATTGTTTTTCATTTACTAAGTTATTACTCTTGCAAAATTTGTTAATTGTATTATTAACGCACATTTCAAAAATTTTGCTTATGTTTGGTAATAAGATAATTGGACGAAGATTTTCCAATCTAGAAGGATCCTTGTCTTTTTTGGGAATGACAACAACTTTCGCTTTTTTCCATTCGCTTGGATAATAGGAGTTGTTGATAATATTATTAAACAAGGTGCAATGATCTAGAATTAATCGTTCGGGGATGTTTTTTAACACTACATTAGGTATGCCATCTAAGCCTGTTGATGTTTTGCTCTTTAAGTTTTTAAAAATATATTTAATATTGTCTTGTGTTACAAATATGTTATACTCTTCCTCTTCCGAAAAGGAATTTGCTTTTTTTGTCTCCGCAAATGTTATTAAGACAGTCCTGTTCCGCTCGAATGATGTTTTTGTTTCCAATTATGTACGGTGTTGTTGATATCGAACACCTTTTTTGAATGTATGTTTTCAAAATATGCACCGATAATATTAACAACTTTATCCTCGTCATTAGTAACGAAATTTTGATTCGCGTCTCTCTCAATTGTACATATATCGATGCCAGCACTGTGTATTAAATGGGACGACTGCGGTGGTATTGTTATTGTTTTTAGTTTAGTTGTTTCAAATTTTCGGAAGTTTTTCCTAATTTTATCAAACATTTCCAGACACTGTGTAGTTCGAATGTTTGAGATTCTGTTTTTTATGTCGTTATTTATAACAAGTAAAATATTTTCATTGATCAGTTTTTTAACTCTTTTTAATACGGATTTTAGCTGACACAATCTGTTAGGAGAAACTGAAATTTCTAACCTGTTATATCGTTTAATTATTGTGACTAATCGGCTTTTTTCCTTGAGCAATTTTTTTATTATTGAATTTGTTGGCATACTGTGATTATTCCTCTTCAGTTTAGGGACAACTTCATCTATTGCGGAAGTGATTAAGTTGTTAATTGTGGTTAGATAGGATTCAATTTCTTGTATTTGCAAATTGTAGTTGTTTGGAACAATATTGTTGTTGTTCATATTGTTCAAAATATTTAATTTAAATTTATCCCAGTTTGTTGCTTTGAAGTTATATATTATATTTTCTGTTTGTCTGAATAATGTAAATATTTGTTCATTGTGCATTGAAGCGATTATTTCCAATGTATTATGATCACTATCATAATCTATGGTTTTAATACAATTTATAGAGTTGTACTCTTTTCTTACGTCTAGCCTGGAATCGAAAATGCATACGTCAATAAATGATCCTGATCTTGGATAAGAAGGCTTAGAAGAAGCATATAATTTAGTTCTAAACGTTATTTCATTTTCTAAGAGCCACTGAAGAAGTAAAGA
Organism: Sarcophaga subvicina; assembly: GCA_936449025.2. Classification (NCBI taxonomy): domain Eukaryota; kingdom Metazoa; phylum Arthropoda; class Insecta; order Diptera; family Sarcophagidae; genus Sarcophaga; species Sarcophaga subvicina. The sequence continues at coordinate 11,953,237 of OW388085.2, read as the reverse complement.
TCCTTTTGAATTGTTGTCTTTATTGCCCCATTCTATTCTTTTACTATTCAAGTCACCGGCTAGTATATAATAATTATTCAGATCCTGAATGTTGAGAGATTGAACAACACCAGTTATGTATTTCTTCTTTACAATGAAAGTCATTGTTTCCGGAAGGGTGGTATGCAGATATTATGTACAACAATTTGTTATTTCTCATTAGTAATTTTATAACAGTAGCTTCTAAAACGTTAAAAGATTTTATAGTATTATTGATATATGGTTTATATTTAATATCGTTTTTTTTTATTAGAATAGCAGTTCCACCACTTCTTTTTGAAATCGGTCTGTCTCTTCTAATAATGTTGTATTGATCGAAATAAAGTTTGTGTTTCTGATTTAACTTTGTTTCATTAAGAAGGATAATGTCAGGTTTTTTTGATCTAATAAATTCATTAAGGGTATATCTTCTGCTTAAATTTATTAATGAGTTTACGTTAATATGATATATTTTTAATTTTCTGGATACAGTGTTTAAAGAAATGTTAGACATTATTACACTTCTATTAAGTTGAATAGGGTGTCAATACGAGACGTCTGTATTTGTAGTTGTTGTTGTAAATTGACCAACTGGGTAGTCAGATTCGTCATAATATTTTTTATTTCATTCAGTAAGGCATTATTTCCATTTTCATGCGATTTCGTCTGTGAATAATCATTTCTTACAACGCTTGAGAAACTTAAACCTGGATTAGTATATGATTTTAACATTGTTCTATCGTTTTTATTATCAATTACAGTTTGTTTTCTTAGTCTTAGTTTCTCTTGCAATTTTCTATAAACTTCACACCCTTTGTAGGATGCTGGGTGACCAAATTTCTTACACAGTACGCGTTCTTCCTTACGAGCTTCTTTTATTTCACATTTACCCCTTTCATGCTTGTTATTGCATTTAACGCATTTTGTTGGTAGAAAACAATTTGATGCACTGTGAAAGAACCCCTGGCAGTTTCTACATTGGGTTATTTCTGGACGGCGTAATATTTCCCATTGAATGATACGATATAGAAGCGTTTTAATTTATTTGTGTCGCTTTCGTGACTTATTTGAACCATGAATATAGGTAGTTTGCAACCATTTTCAAATGAGTTTTTCGTGTTAAATTGGTTTACCTTTATAAATTTGAGATCATCGTTTTCATGTTTACAGAGTTCATCAAAGATTTCATCTATATTAGTATCAACATCTAAGCCTTTCAACAAGAATGTTTTCTTTTTAAAATCCTTTGGCGTGAAAGTAAAAAATTTTGCTTTAATTTTTTCAAGATGGTTTTTAACCTTGACGTAGTCGTTAATGGAATTTAAGAAGACTGATTTTTTATACCTAAACTCCCTAATTTTAAATTCTTTTATTTTTAATCCATTTTTCAAAAATGAGATTAATTCTTTTGTTTCAATTTCACATACATTAATTGGAGGAATTTTTTTAATAATGGTATTTGGTAAGTCATTATTTGTTGTTTTGTTGAATTCTTTTTGAACTGTCTCGTTTTGATATTGTTTGTTTTGGTTTGCTGCTGATGTACTTGCATTACTGGTTTGGTTTTTGTAATTATGCACGTGATTTTTAAAGTGTTGTACTATTGACTCGTCACAGTCATCACTATCATCAGAGAGGGGAGCGTAGTAATTGCCCTTCTTGGTATGTTTTGATTCGATGGTATCGAGCATGTTGTTGCTATTTTTTCTATTGATTCTGGTTTATTTTTAACATTTTTGCAATTTGTACTGAGAGCACTAGGCTCTAGCATTACAAAGTTTGTTAATTTTTAATTATTTACTGTAAATTAAGTTTTTGAATTCAAAAATTTGTACTTTTAGACTGTATAAAATTTTTATACTTAGAACTTTTGCGTTTAAACTTATTTCTTTATCAAAGGTAATATTTGTTTTAATTTGCGTACACTTGGAGGGAATAACACGTCTTATTCTCATCACGATCGCGAGCGAACTCGATACTAATATATTTAGGAACAAATTTTCTCACTAAAAAATTAAACAAACCAGTTTAATTACATATGTACATATATTACAAAATATGTACATAAAAACTTAATACCGTTGCTCCATTTCGTATTAAAATTTCCCGTTTCTTTTATATAAAATACAGAAATATCTTTTCTGTATATGTGATAAAAAAAACACTTTAAAAAGTTCACACTTTAAAAAAAATAAAAAAGTGATCTCATCTCCCTTAATCTGTGTAAATCAAACATATAGTGTATTAATACACCACTCTCTTAGTCACACATAAGACAAGTGTGTTTTTGATTTGCTATATTTTCGTTTTAGAATTCAATGGCAATTTCTCTTGGTTTGTAACAAATCTCTTTGTTACAAAATTCCAACAAGAGGATAGCGGATTCATCAAAATTAAAACAACAATTCTGGTTGTTTCACAAGGAAAGCGAACGAAGAAGAACGAGGAATAGACACAAGGAAAAACATCACATCAGAGAAATAAAGGAATGAACTTTATATAAAATATCAAATGCAAATTATTGTTTTCTCAATTGTATTAATTATTAATAAATGTATTAGTAAAATAAATAAATAAATACTCATCCCATTTATCCTTACGTGTTGTAATTTTAATTTTAGAAACATAAATTGGAAGAATATATAAATGATTTTTTTCTTTTACACCATTGGTGTTTATTTCCCATACAAAACATACAGTCTACACAGAGAAACAAATTAACCCATTGGGGGAACACTGAAAAAATAAAATTTTACATATATTTATCACATTATATTACATATTATATAAATTAAATTGAAATTTAATTATAAATTATTTTTGAAAATAAATTCGAAAATTAATAATAGAAATATTTTGGAATCCAATGATAAAAATATTTGAAAATAATTTTGGGAATTTAATAATGAAATTTGGACAAACTTCTACTGAACTGGAGGAAAATTCAATGTCACTGATATTTTGAATATAATCATCAGAAATTTATTCTGATTTGCAGATTTATACTCCAACTTTATAGGAGAATTTAAATGGCAATTTTCTAGTATCCCAATTTTTTTCAATTCAATTCTATATTCTATTTTTTCACTATTTAAACTAGATAAAAAGTATCTAGTGCATGCTATTTCCTCATAGCCCCTAACCCCTATTCATAGAATATAGAAAAGAATTTCTTATACCGCAAATTAGCACTTAGAGTTTTTTTCTTAACTCTTTTTTACGCTAGATAACAGGTATCTAGTACTGCTTCCCAGTAGCCCAAATCTCCTAAGTGCTAACTTCTCCTGGATTACAATATCCAGTATTGCCCTTCTATATATATTCTCTTTAAATTTTACTAGATAGCAGTTCTAGTTCTACTTCCCAGTAGCTCTACTCTCCTGGATTACAATATCCAATATTACCCCTTATATATACATTATCTTTGAATCTAGATAGCAGTTCTAGCTCTACTTCCCAGTAGCTCAAATCTCTCAGATTTTAAACACGTATCTCATATACGATTCTAATATTTAAATCTCAACACACTTTGCTTATATCATTTAAATTTTCAATCCCACATTGAAAAAAATGTCCACCTCATCCCGTAGTGAGGTAAACAGCTCTCCGAAGGAGAGTTTCTTATTCAATTGTGATCAGTTGGTCCAATTTTGTCAACGATTTCAACGAACTCAAACGGACGAACAATCGGAATTGGTTCTAGGGGTCAAGTTGTCTCAGGACAAGACAGTAACCTCTTAATTTAAGGAAGAGGCGAAGAGAAATTATGAGGCATGTATGGATGCCTAGTACCTTTGTACTTCACAGATTCTCGAGTTAACAAAGGTAGCTCAAATAAATTCCTCTGGGAACTCGGAAACATCCCAGGACGCACACGTCTTGACCCAAAATACGTCTGTATCCTCAGACTACTGTATAAAACTTCCCCCCTGCGATACAGAGGTATTTCAGGGAAGTTATGGACAATGGCCCTCTTTTCGTGATATGTTCACAGCGGTTTACATAAGTCACGCCAAACTAACCCCTGTGACTAAACTGTACCATCTCCGAAACAAGACAAAAGGTTGGTGCCATAGTCAAAAGATATCCACTTTCTCATGAAAATTTTGAATTGGCATGGAGTGCTTTGAAAACCCGATACGAAAATAAGCGTATATTGGTTGACAACCCAATAAAGATTCTGTTCGATATTCCACCGGCCACTAGCGAGAATAGTGAGTCAATTAGAAGAATCCAGTCTTCTGTAAATGACTCTTTGGCTACTCTAAAGACTCTTGGAGTAAACGTGGAAAGCTGGGACCCCATTCTCATAAGATTAATCTCCACTGAGTTACCAGATTTCACCCTCTCACTATGGGAACAGTCTCTTTCATCACCTCGTGAACTGCCAAAATGGTACAACTGTCTCAATTTTTAGTAGACAGGTATGAGGCCGCAGAACGTCTCACGAGCATTAAAACTGCTAAGGATGACTTTCGTTTAGGCAAAAAACCCCAACCAAATATACAAACATATTCCTCTCAGGAACACTTGCATCTAACTTGCAAGGCATGTGGTGAAGAACATAATCTCCGAGTGTGCCCAAAATTTCGGGCTTTCACTGTACAGCAAAGAGTCGACTTTGTGTACAAGAACAAACAGAACAACTTGCATTTATTTCAAAAAACCCATCATTCTATATTGCATATGACAAAAGTGTCAAAGACTCCACCGCAAGAGTCTCATAACTCGCATTATGAAGGTAGCGATAATACCCCGCAATCTACAAAAGCTAACCAAAACACTCACAGTGAAACTCGAACAAAATACCCTACATCAAGTCAGGTACACGCTAATTACTCAACGAGTAATGAAAATATTCTATTGCGAACTGCTCTAATGCAAATAAAATATAAAGGTGAACTCTTCACCATTCGAGCTCTTATTGACACAGGTTCTCAGCGAACATTCATAACGGAGAGAATTAGAAGCCGACTTCAACTCCCCTTTCAAACATCTCGCTTTGAAATTGTCGGTATTGGCGGACAAAAACAGTCCGCAAACAAGGAATGCGAGTTCGTTTTGTACGCAAGGAGGTATAATTTGAGAATTCCCATTAAGGCAATAGTTTTGCCGAAAGTCACTAAACAACTCCCTACTTGTACCTTTGCAATCCCTCACTCTAGCGAACTCGAAGCATTAGATCTAGCTGATCCCACCTTCAACAAGTCATCACAAATAGATCTAATCCTGGGCAATGATTACGAATATCTCGTTAATATTGAAGGTATTAGGAAAAATATTTGCGGTCGCACCTCTGCATATAACACTATATTCGGATGGGAGCTAAGCGGCCCTATGAAAACCCAAACGATTCAAACCTTCACAACTTCAGTTGTTTCCTCGGATATGTCGAATCTCAATAATATCTTGAAAAAGTTTTCGGAAGAAGAGGAAATTCCATCAACACGCCCTTGTTCAACTGAGGATGAAATTTATGAAAGGTTTTATACTCAAACTACAACACGTCATGAGAATTGTAGATATATCGTTCGGTTGCCATTCAGGGAAGAATATCCGGAAAAAATCTTTCTAGGATCGTCTAGATTTATTGCTTTGGCCCAATATTCCAGAATGGAAAAAACATTGTCCAAGGATCCCGGACTTTACGACGAATATAATAATGTTTTGAACGAATATTTGACCCTTGATCATATGGAGGAAACTTCCACTCTTGAAATTGTATCTCAGGGCAAATATAACTCCTTTTACTTACCGCACCATGCTGTAGTACGCCCGGACCATAAGACTACAAAGGTACGAGTTGTATTTAACGCATCGAGGAAAACAAAATCAAATTTTTCTCTTAACGATGTCTTGCACACAGGCCCTACTCTACAAAGTGACTTGATTACTATTATTCTCAATTGGAGAAAATACGAATTTGTATTCAGCGGCGATATACAGAAGATCTACCGTCAAATTCTCGTACATCCCGAAGATAAATCTTATCAGAAGATTGTATTTCAACCCCAACAGAATGACCCTATAAAAGATTACCAGTATAAAACGGTAACCTTTGGTTTAAATTGCGCTCGCAATACGCACCCTTCTCCTACTGGCAAATGACTCTGAGGCCCATTATCCGAAAGCTTCATCCATTTTGGGTAGGGAGATTTATGTGGATGATATTCTTTCTGGAGGTTTTTCTATAGAGGATACCCTATCCGCTCAAAATCAACTTATACAAGTCTTGAAATCCGCAGGACTACCTCTGAAAAAGTTTACTGCGAATGACTCTAAATTACTCTCCCATTTACCAAAGGAAGATCTCTATGATTTAGATTTCCTCCGCTTCCATGAGTCAAGCACAACCAAGACTCTTGGTATAAAATGGAATGCGCTCACGGACACATTCTTCTACACTTTCACACCAATAGCACAGTCATCAAAAATAACTAAAAGGCAAATTCTCGTCTGTGGCAAAACTTTTCGATCCAGCTGGTTGGCTGGCGCCTTTAATAATAAGGGCAAAAATACTCAAGCAACAGCTGTGGTTAGAGGGATTGGAATGGGAAGAGGACATTTCACCGGATTCCCTTCAAATATGGAACAATCTCGTTCAGGATCTCTCTCATATAGAGAAAATCTCAATTCCTCGGTGGATCAAATATATGCCTGAGGATATAATTCAGATTCATTGATTTTCTGATGCCTCCAAATCAGCTTATTGTGCTACGGTGTATGTTAGGTGTCAGACAAACACACATAACACATTTTCAACTTTGTTACTAGCGAAATCCAAGGTAGCCCCAATTCAGACAGTCAGTCTCCCACGATTGGAACTTAATGGAGCCGTTTTATTGGCAAATCTTGTCCACTATGTTCTAGCATCCTTGAATTTCTCTAACTCGGAAATACATTTGTGGACTGACTCATCCATAGTTCTAGATTGGCTCTCAAAACCCCCTTCATCTTGGGAAACCTATGTGGCTAATGGAATCGCTCGAATTCATCGCTTAATCCCAGATGCAAGATGGCAACATGTGCCAACACACGATAATCCAGCAGATCTTGGAACTCGTGGCTGTAAACCACAAGATCTTGCTCACTACTCCCTGTGGTGGCATGGACCACCATGGTTAACTAAACCCTCATTTGAATGGCCAAAATGAAACCCGTTGAAAACACCCCAAATCTCTAACGTGGTTCAGGCACTGTATAAAGAATTTCGGAATGATGACATTCTAGCTAGATTCTCATCATACAATAGAGCTTTGCGTGTGGTATGCTATATATTTCGATTCTTCAATAATTGTAATAAGCACCTCAGGCTAAATAAATCACACATTACTCAAAATGACTTAACTCACGAAGAAATGAAATTCGTTAAAGTCAGGCTGATTATACTATGTCAGGGGAATATGAGTCCTTGTCTGAAAATCGGGACATATCTACCAAGAGTGCTCTAAGAACCTTAAACCATTCCTTGATGGGAATTAACTTCTTAGGATAAATAGCAGATTGGCTCTCTCTTCCCTACCATATAATGAACGCTATGCCATTGTATTACCTGGTAACTACCGATTTTGTTAGCTTTATTTGCACCATTTACATTACTTCCTATCTCACGCCGAATGCGGCCAATTGTGTCGTATGGTACAGACTGAATTCTATATCTTCCGTCTCAAACCCCGAGTGAAGAAGATAATACGGCAGTGCAAAACTTGTATTATTTACCGACAACAGCTTTGTTCTCAGATAATGGCACCGCTTCCCCGAGAGAGATGTACTCTTTCACCTCCATTTCAAGTCACAGGGATTGATTTTGCTGGCCCATTTGAAATTAAAATCTCAACCTTACGAAATTCGAAAACTACAAAAGCCTATGTTAGTGTTTTTGTTTGCTTCAGCACGAAAGCTATCCATTTAGAATTATGCTCAGACCTGTCTTCTTCAGCATTCCAAGCCGCATTCTCTCGTTTCGTTGGGAGGCGTGGACTACCCCAAAGGGTAGTAACTGACAATGGTCGAAATTTTCTCGGAGCTAGTAGGGCAATCGAACGTGAGTTCAACGAGTTTGTGAAGACAGCAGCCCAAGATATAGCCCAAAAATACCTGACATATGGCTTCGAATGGAAATTTATTCCCCCTCATGCACCACACATGGGTGGCTTATGGGAAGCTGCCGTGAAAAGCTTCAAATTTTATTTGAAGCGAATTGCTGGTGCTCGGAAATTTACCTTTGAGGAATTTTCAACTATTTTAGCTCGCATAGAGGGAATTTTGAATTCTCGCCCATTGTCTGCACTATCCGAAGACCCATCAGATTTGACAGCATTAACTCCCGGTCACTTCTTAAGAGGAGCACCTCTGATAGCTTTCCCAGAACAGAATTGGCAGGAAATGTCTCTGATTAACAGATGGGAAAAGCTCAAGGCACTTCACCACCAATTCTTAATTCGGTGGAAGGAAGATTATTTGAGGACACTGCAAAGGCGCTATAAATGGGGATTCTCGGTACCTAATATGCATGTCGGAGATCTCGTCGTAGTAATGGACGATTTACAACCACGCTACGAATGGCGACTGGGAAGGATTGAGAATACATACCTAGGACCGGATAGGAATGTGCGGACAGCGGACATTCGCACATCTTCGGGAACTATCACTCGACCTATAGTTAAGCTATGTCGCCTCCCATTTCTAAACGATGAGAATTCTAGTTAAAATTATACTCTAAACCACCTTCACATTCTCAACAGAATTCCTTTTTTTTCTCATACTACTAACATTTCCTAATTTGACTCAATTTCTCACTAATTTCAGCTTGATTTCTCAACCTTCAATAATATTTATGATTTCTCCCTTAGAACTAATCGCAGACTTATAATCACCCGCCGCAACCACAAAATCAATAGACATCGAGTCAGTAAAGGGCGTTACTCAAGATCGCGACCAGACCCGGACATTTATGAATGCAAAATTTGCCGGAAATTCCACGCATTGCGTTTCTGCCGTCAGTTCCTGAAAATGTCTGCTCCTAAAAGGCAAGAAATAGTCGACAGACATAGATATTGTGAAAACTGTCTAGCTAGAAGTCATGAATTGCGAACCTGCACTTCTTTGGACATGTGTAAAAGGTGCGACAAATTCCATCATACACTACTCCATCCAACAACTGAAAGGCCTAAAGGAAACAAAAGGGTTCAAAAGAGAGAGTCGATGACAAAAACACCACCATCCGCCACGAAAAATGACAAAATAATTGCTGAAGCAATTAAGTCATTGGCATAAGTACTATGCACCACACCTCCAGGCGAGAGGTCATCTCGAGTTTAACCCCAAGGCCGGCGGTATGTTCAAACTAGGTTTGAACACTAAAAATATCTAATAAAATCATATTTGATAATTCTATGTTAAATAACATAAGTTGAACCGATCATTTCCAAAGATTTTTGGCACATAATTTGGAATGTCTCCAAAATGCACCGTTAACTAAGTTGTGTAAGGAAAGCAGAGGTTTAGTAGAAAATAAAATCACACTCAAATCTCACTTCACTTCTTACTTTCAAAGAATCAACAAACTTAAAGTGCTCTCAAGGTGTGAATAAAAAGAAAAGCGAGAAAATAATTAAATAAGAAAATAAATTGAAAATAAAATTTAATGAATGAAATAAAATGTGTGAAATTATATTGAATTATACTAAAACTTAAATAAAAATGTCACATTTAAATTTTACTATCAATTAAAAATTATACTTACCCTAATTGCTTTTAAATTAAATTAATTAAAACTAAATTGTACAGTGAATTAAATCTTATAAAATTATATTTACCTCAAATTTGTACCTACATATACTAAAAGAAAATGAATTAAAATCTCATAAATTATGCTTACCTCAAATTTGTACCTATATTTAATAAAAGGAAAGTGAATTAAGTCCTATCAATTTATACTTACCTAAAATTTGTTCCTATCGATAATAAAGGATTGATTGAAATTATACTATAATATAGTAACCACACAATAAATTCATAATTGGAACAAAGGAAAATACAAAAGAGTGTACTTCATCACGGAAAAAAGGTAAATCTCCCTCTCAATTCTCTCAAGAAATAGAATTAATTTTAGTTCTTTCTCTTTTTCTCTTCCCTACATCACGCAACCCAGCGATTGTAATTACTTAAGCCGAAAGTCCATACCATCCTTTTCATGCGCCTTGCGAATATTGCTTTCTATGCCGATTTTATTGCAAGTTACACACAATGCGTTTATGCGACTGGTTTTTTGTTTTGATCAGCTGTTGTGGTAAACAAGCGAACAAGAACATTTTTGGAAAAAATAGAAAATTGTAATTTTAAAAGAATTTATGACATTAATTACAAATTTATGAGTTTATTTAAATTTATGAGTTTACATTTGAAAAACGCTCATAACATAAAAGGACAGGCCAATTTAGAGGGAGAAAAAATGTTATAAGTTTTGCGAGGCAAATGTGTTAGAAGCAACAGATATACAGAGTGAAAACTGGCAGATAAAATAAAAAAATTAAATGTAAACAAACATTTATTTTGTGTTAAAAAGGGGAAAATTTGGAATATTTTTTAATTTCTTCAATGAAAAGTTTAAAGATTCTTAAATATTTAAATATTAATCGAAATGTGGGTGAATTTCGGTCACAATGAGTATAGTTTCTTGAGCTAGAGGTAATTAAGAAGCTAAATATTATAAGATCAAAATAAGACGTACTGCTCATAAAAAATTTTTCCTGCTGAAAGTTGCCAAAATTTTTTAATTTCTTGGAAGGAAAAATTAAAAATTGTTTTTAGTTGTTTTTATTATTAATAGTTTTACACAAAAATTACATTGTATTGTGCTGTTAAGGCCTACGAAAATCCTCAAAAGAACACAAGACGATTGTTTTCAGTTAACTTATCCTCCATTTTTCTTGTTTACAAATTAATAAATTCAAAATAGATGACACTCAGTACATAAAAACCATCATATATACATACATATTTATAAACAATCATTTACATATTTTGTTCATGAAAGAAATTTGTTAAAAAATGTATTTTAATATATTTTCCTCTTAAATTAGTAATAAACTTTATTATGAAATATGTTTTTATTAATATTTTTATAATACAAATAAAGTAAAATGCGAAAATAGTAATGCACTATTTAAACATATTTGTGGAAACCATTCACAACAGTATATAATTTGGCATGCCAAGTTTAAAAAACTGCTGAAATTTTCCAACACTGCATTAGTCGCATAGAAAAGTAGAAAGTAATCCTACTTTCTATGCTTCTATGCAATCCATGCTTTTTCTTTTGTAACTTGTCACAATCAAATACACTGATTCTACTTTTTCGGTATACGCATGTAATGCAAAACCACAGTATACAACCAGTAGCGAAACGCGATTTGACAGCGCATAGGCCAAACTTGAAAGAGACAGCAAATATTACCAAAAAGTATTTCTGTCCTTCTCTGATTGTAACTCTGTTTTGTTTATTTATGTTTTGTTTAGTTTTCGGGGTGGGTTTTTTAGTTAATAAAAAATGTAATTTTTGTCTAAAACTATTAATAAATAATAAAAACAACTAATAACAATAACAATTTTTACTTTTTCTTTCAAGAAATTAAAAAATATTGGCAACTTTCAGCAAGAAACATTTTTTATGAGCAATACGTCCTATTTTGATCTTGTAATATTTAGCTTCTTAATTACCTCTTGCACAAGAAACTATATTCATTGTGACCGAAAATCACACACATTTCGATTAATATTTAAATATTTAAGAATTTTTAAACTTTTCATTGAAGAAATTAAAAAATATTCCAAATTTTCCCTTTTTTAACACAAAATAAATGTTTATTTACAATTAGTTTTTCTATTTTAAACGCCAGTTTTCACTCTGTATATCTGTTGCTTCTAACACATTTGATTCGCAAACCATTATAACATTTTTTTTCTCCCTCTAAATTTACCTATGCTTTTATGTTATGAAGGTTTTTCATCTGTCAAAGCTTTCGTATCTGTGTGCCTGTGTGCAAAACGCATGGTGTGGACTTTCGGCTTTACTTACGAGTAATTACAATCCACATCTCCTAAAGATCTCTTTTTTAAAAGAGATTCAAAGGAGATTTATAAACAAATTAACAACCCCAATTTGTTGTTGTTGTTTAACAATAACAACCACTTCCAACCCTTTGATTAAATTGAGGGTCAAACATGCAGCATATTTTTTGGGTTTTATGGCAAAATTTATAAAAGAAAAGAAATCACCATTAGTGTTAAAAATTATGTTAAACCGGAGGGGATATTTATGTTGTTATTCATCATTGTGTTACTCATCTTTATTTTATTTATCATTATTTTATTTTAAAAGATGACGTGGATAGTTGATAGCCGCAATACGATTGGAGGAGGCGAACAATGGCCAGAGCCTAGAGCGTCAATATGGGAGAAGTGAAAATTAAGAGACAACTTATCCCTATAGTACTTTTTACCAGTTTAGTCAAATCAATTGGAATTACAGCCGTATAGCACCTTCTCCATACCTTACCAACTTGTGGCTGCTTTATAATCTATAGTGTTAAAATTACAAATTTTTTTTTTCAACATTAGGTTAGAGGACGTGTACTTGTCAACTGAGACAAGTACAGTACCCGGAGGTCGAATTGACCCATTGTATTTTTCAACATTATGTTGTCAAAACTTTTTTTGACCTGCAGTAAATAAAAAACAAACTCATCACTTTGTAGCAAAAAATTAACCAAACAATGTTTTAATGAAAATATTTTTTTTTTTTATACTTTTTTATTTTATTTTCTATTTTATTTATGTTTTTTATTATTTTTTTGTCCGCAAATCTAAAATTCAAAGATTATTCTTTTAATTACTAACTTAGAACAACGTATTTAAGACCGTAATGCAGAATACATACAATCGAAAAACATTGAGTAGACTCGAAACACAGGTTATTAAATTAGACAAACTGCTAATATTTCGACTCGAGCCAAAACGCAGAATAGGAGTAAATATGAGGTAAGGTATTTTCTGCTTTGGAGAAGACCCGGCTAAAAACAATCGGATTGTCTCTTCGGAACAACGCGAGCCAAAATCGGACAGTGAAAGCTGTGGAAACCTGAACCCTTTTCAGCTCTAGACAAAGGGAGAACACATCCACGGGGTTTTGTACTCTGTTAAAATATATTAACTATGAGGGCATTTTTTTCTGTAAGAATTGCAGAGACACCGGAAGTAAATAAGTACAATTTTCTGAATGCACATGTGGTTCACAGTTTAAGCAACGTGGCTCACATCAAACCTGACTACATTTGCGACGGCACCAAATTGCCTTAGAGCATAGGAAACACGTTATACAAGACTGAGATAGTTGTTTTTGAAGCACCAAAATGATGATTATCCCCCCTTTAATGGATTGAGTCCACTTGTACTTATAAAACGTAAATTTAAGTAAAACTATTGAAAAACACCTGTTAATACATACATTAATATAAATCAAATAAAAAAGTAATAAATAAAATGTAAATATTTTAGTTAATTAAACTAAATAATATTAAACTTTTTAATGTTTAATATTAACATATAAACAAAACATATATTATTACGAATATATATATTTGGGTTAATTAATTTTATGTTAATTTTATTTGTCGTACCCAACTATTAAAATATAAAAATATTAACTTGCGATTTATTTGTTTAAAACCCTTTATTCACTAAAATAATAAATATTTTACAAAATATTATGATGCCGAATATTGTTCAAAATACAAAAAATACAGAGGAGTTAATGACGTTTACTCGTTGGCTGCCGACAGAAAAAGAGAGAGGAAATTAAACTTTTTTATGCAGGAGGGTGTGGTTCTTTTTACACATACCGGTTTTAGCGGTACCCGGTATTCACTCCTCAGTTTGCAGGGATGCACTCCACAGGGTGCCACATTACTCCCCCCGCTGGAACAAGGTCAGCGGAATCTTGATGGTATCTGAATACGCCTACCTCTGGAGGTGGCCTTAGGTTGGTTGACTTGAGGTGAAAAGCTGACCACTGGTGACTGTTGCTGGTTCGCAGGAATGTCCGGTGATGGTGGCTGGATAGCTGGAACGTCAGGGAATGATTGCTGGTTAGCTGGGACTTCTGGTAATTGTTTCTGACTGGCTGGAATTTCAGGTATGTGTTGCTGATTAGACGTAATCTCCTCTAATTCAGTACTCGCCACAAAAGCAGGTTTCAGTCTGTGTACACTTATGTTGCTATGACGACCTCGTACGGAAATCTGAAAGTACTTTTCAAAACGTTTTATAACTAAGTAAGGACCATCGTACGGATGAGTAAGTGACGGTCGGACAGCGTCGTTTCGAACAAAAACATGAGATGAGGACCAAAGATTCTTCGAAAAGAACGTTGGTGGGTTCGAGTGATGGGCGGAGTCAGTCGGTCTAAGCCTTTGCATTGTTCGCCTAAATTCGTCAATAAAGTCGCTGTCGGATCCCGTGATCTTCGCCGGTTGTAGAAATTCGCCTGGAATTGCGAGCGTTGAGCCGTAAACTAATTCAGCTGGCGAAGCGTTTATGTCTGGTTTAAAAGTGACCCTTAGACCGAGCAAAATCATAGGTAAATGAAATACCCATCTGGCAGGATTATGACAAAGTATCGCCGCTTTGAAGGTCCTGTGCAATCTCTCGATCATACCATTCGCTTATGGGTGGTATGGTGTAGTGCGAAGATGTGTTGCTGCGATTGTCTTTACTAATTTGGCGAAAATCGATGACTCAAATTGACGACCGTGGTCTGATGTAATTCGCAATGGAACGCCGAATCTAGCAATCCACTGGTACAGCAAAGCCTTTTCGACGGATTCTGCACTCATATCGGGCATAGGGACTGCTTCGGGCCATCGTGTAAAACGATCGACAATCGTTAAACAATACCGTTGACCTTCACATAATGGAAATGGTCCAACGATATCAATGTTGATATGGGCGAAGCGTTGTCTAGTCAACTCGAATTTAGCCGGGGTTGATCGAGTATGCCGTTGCACTTTTGAGCGCTGACATTGCAGGCAGTTACGAACGAAGAGTGCGCAAACTTTCCGAATACCAGGCCAGCAAAATCTGGTAGTTGCCAATTTGGTGGTGGCTCGAACGCCTGGGTGTGACAAGCCATGCACTGCTGCTAAAACTTGTTGACGAAACTCCTTCGGAATGAAAGGTCGAATACGTGATGTTGTAGTGTCACACATAAGCTTAGCATCACAACCTGGGATTGGAAAAGGTCTTAAATGTAAAGAATTATTTTCAGTACCTGGGTTTCTAAGCATCTGCCAAAGCTGCTCGTCATTTTGTTGCGCTGCTGCTATTCGGGTATATTCAAGCTTCTGGGCGATGGAGTCCACTCGAGAAAGTGCGTCGGCTGTAACGTTTGTTATGCCAGGAGTATAGCGGATATCCGTCGTGAATTGGCCGATGAAATCAAGCTGCCGAATTCTGCGTGGTGAAGCTTTCACGAGCTTTTGTTGAAAGCAAATATCAGCGGTCTGTGGTCGGTAACCAGGTAACATCGTCGTCCCTCTATCATGTACTGAAAGTGACAAACAGCTTGGTACATTGCTGTAAGCTCTCGGTCGTACGTGGAGTATTTGCGTTGAGTGTTCGTTAATTTCTTCGAGTAAAAGGCCAAAAGCTGAAGACAACCATCGAGTTTCTGGTGTAGGGCCGCTCCTACGGCAACATCGGAAGCATCTACGTAGATTGCCAGCTCGGCATCAGCGGCCGGATGTGCCAAAAGCGTGGATTTAGCCAGTTCGTCCTTACATTTTTGGAAAGCTGCTTCCGTGTCCAAATCCCAATTGAAAGGTGTACGATCGTTCTTTTTGTTTCCTCTAATAAGTTGTTGTAGCTTCATCTGATATGATATCGCATTTGGCAAAAATTTCCTGTAGAAATTAACCATCGCTATGAACCTTTTAAGTTCCTGAGCCACCCTTGGTTTTGGAAACTCGCGTATTGCCGTTACTTTCTCTGGCAAAGGACGAATGCCATCAGCGCTAACGAGGTGACCAAGAAATTTAATCTCGCTTTTTCCAAATTCACATTTGCTTAAGTTGATGGCAAGATGGTTTTCACGAAGGCGGCGAAAGACCTCTGCAAGGTCGCGTCGGTGTTGTTCGATGGTAACAGATGCTACACATATGTCATCTATATACGGAAAAACAAAATCTAAACCACGGAGTACTTCATTTATTAGCCGTTGAAAGGTTTGGGCTGCGTTACAAAGCCCAAACGTCATGAATTTAAACTCGTATAAACCAAATGGTGTGCTAATGGCGGTCTTTGCGATATCATCGGGATGGATTGGAACTTGATGGAAGGCTTTCTGTAGGTCAATTTTAGAGAAAATTTTCTTACCTCTGAGATTCGTGGTAAAATCTGTTAAGTATGGCAACGGGTAGCGATCCGGCAATGTCCTTGCGTTAAGCTCACGGTAGTCTCCGCATGGTCTCCAAGTTCCGTCACTTTTTCTGACTAAGTGCAACGGACTGGACCAGTTACTATTAGACGGTCGGCAAATACCAGCTTTCATCAGAAATTCGAATTCTTTTCTAGCAGCTACTAATTTCTCCGGCGATAAGCGTCGTGGGCGGCAGAAAACAGGTTGACCTCTCGTGTCAATTTTATGGGTAATCGAAGATCTTGTCGTAGAGCCGTATGGTGAAAGTCGTGTTATGTCGGAGAACTCTTTCAGTATGTCGGCAAACGGATCGGCGGCGTTGAACGTTTTAATGGCAAGTGTTTCGCGAAATATTGGAGATGTAAGCTGTGAGACAACACCAGTAGTATTGTCTATAAGTCTATTGCGTTTCAAATCTATAAGTAGATCGTAATATTTAATAAAATCACATCCAATAATCGGTGAGGTTACGTCGGCAACCACAAACGACCAAAAGAAATCACGACGTAAGCCAAGATCAATTTTAAGACGTTTCTCACCGACTACTTTGATCGGAGAGCCGTTTGCAGCGTATAGAACCATGGCCGTAGGACGGACGTCGAAAGATTTTGAGGTTAGAGGCAGGACGGAAACATCGGCACCACTGTCTACTAAAAAATATCGTTCTGACAACTTGTCTCTTACCTGTAGGCGAAATAATTGCCAACTGGTGGCGGTGAATTCGCCGGATACCGATACCAGCCCAGGTAGTCAGTTAGAGTGTTGTTCAGGAGTTGGTGCGCCAGTAGACAAGGCGTTAACTTTGCGCTGCTTATGCCTACACGGGCTGCGGCACTTTCTAGCATTCAGTCCATGTTTGCTATGGTACCAGCACTCGGGGCCCAACGTGTTGCTAGAGGTGTTTTGGTTATAAGTTGCTCGATTTTTTGACTGGCTGCGTCGTGGTGCGGTTTTATGTGAGCGTGAATTGGAACGAGTTGAAAGGCGTTCAAATTTTTTTCCAAGCTCGACTATGGCCGTGTGCAGTTCGCTAATTTCCTTCGATTGTCCAGCTTGAACGCTTCCTATTTGATTTGATGCCATTGCGTCAACAATTGCGTCTGCAATTTTGGTATATTCCGCTGGTGTACCCGTGGAAGCTGCTACGACAGGCTGCGCAAATTCCGGCAATCGCCTCGTCCGCAGCCCCTTAAGAGCCGCCTCGCCCAAGGTCGTGCCAGCCACACACTTCATTTCAAAAAAAAAGTTCCGATGATCTTTTATCGCCAAGGGGGAGCTTAGACAAGAGGCGGTTCAAACGGCGCTGTTCACTATCCGCAAAGTGATTTATTATTTTCCCTTTTATATAGTCGTACCTGTTGGCGGGCGGCATAGAGGCGATAACATTGGCCAGCTGGGCTATTATATTCGGGTCGAGAGCTGCCAAAATAGTAGCAGTCTTTTATTTGTTCGCAATTATCCCCGATGCCGTAAACCAGAAGTCCATGGATATGAACCATGCGTCAATATTGGCACTAGACATGGGCGGAACTGGCAATCGGGAGTAAATTACTGATATATTGCCTTGCGTTGTATTCGTGGCATCAGTAGAATGGCCGGGGCTTTCGATAGGAAGGCCTCTGTCGTTGACGGTAAGGTGAGACGTGTCGCTTCCTTCTGCCATTGGATCACGTCGGGGTCACCAATTTGGGTTAATTAATTTTATGTTAATTTTATTTGTCTTACCCAACTATTAAAATATAAAAATATTAACTTTTATTAACTTTTTTTTAACTATTAAACGATTTATTTGTTTAAAACCCTTTATTCACTAAAATAATAAATATTTTACAAAATTTTATGAGTAAGTTAATGACGTTTACTCGTTGGCTGCCGACAGAAAAAGAAAGAGGAAATTAAACTTTTTTATGCAGGAGGGTGTGATTCTTTTTACACATACCGGTTTTAGCGGTACCCGGTATTCACTCCTCAGTTTGCAGGGATGCACTCCACAGGGTGCCACATATATTAATGGTTGTATAAATACAATGTAATTTGTTATTATTATAATAAATTGTACATGTCCAAAGCACTCAAACGAGCAAGAATTATAAAACAAATTAATAAAACAACTAATCAAACGTAGTAAAAAATTGTTATCAATATTATTATAATAAATTGTATATGTCCAAAGCACTTAAACGAGCAAAGAATTATAAAACAAATTAATAAAACAACTAATCAAACATAGTGAAACAAATTAAAAAATCTTTAATTTAAAATCTCTATCTATATATTCTGTTTAAATTTATTAATTTACATTATACATTCTTACGTAAATTGTTTCCAGAATTCAACAATTAATCACACCAATTAAAACATTAGCATGAATGTACATAACATATGTTTGCAATGAAGATCTATTTGTTAGTCCCCAATACCAGAGCCAAAACTTTTTAAGTAGCAATAACAAATGAAACATATCATATAAGGTAATTTATAATACAATTGTGATTCAAAATAATTTTATATTTTTTAGTATTTTCAGTGTAGATCTTTGCGCATGTACTTATTCTGATTTTGTTCATGTTTAGATAACTCATTTTTCTATTATTCATTTAATATTTAATAGTAATTTAGTTGGAGATTTTATGGGGTTTATGTTTTATACTTAATTTTTCAAAACATGTTAACTTTAATTTATAATAGAAAGGCGAGGAGAAGATGAAGCAACCGTAAACATTTGTTTGTAAAACAAATAACATAAAATATGAAACAAAGTATATTGCTAAGAAATCGATTTAACATTTTAATATAAAAATTATACTTAGAGATAAAGTGCGTCGTAAAAAACAAGAAAACATAGTACATAAAACGTAATATGGCTAATAATCTATATATTATAGTAGCAGCAATGGTGTGGTGTTTACAGTAGTATTTTTGCTTAACATCAAATATTTTTACCGAAATAGGAGGGAACATTCCACAGGTCCCATATACATATAAGAGCAAATTTGTTCCCGGAATTTGGAAAGTATTATGATCATTTAACATAATTTTACAAAAGTTTAAAATCTATTTTTGATAATATATGAACAATGAAATATATTTTTAGAAAAGTCGGTGTTAATATTGTAATATTAGTAGTTATGTTATTGTATGGCATAATGGGGATGGAGGAAATAGGCATTCATACGCTTTTACTATCGTATTGACTATAGTTAAGAAATCAATAAATAACACTGCAGTTAAAATATCTAGTTCATTGAATTACCAATGCACTTTTCGGTAGAAATTATTTGTTCCTAAAAATTTAAATAACTAATTAAAAGGTAGTACAATCTGACGCTATTTTCAGTTTTCGTTTCTTTTTTTAATTAAACCACCATTATACATTCTGAAACACTTAAAAAAACTAAAATTATTCTATATTATGTCTGTAACGTCGTAAGCGTGCCGTATTTTCTATTTTTGGAGCTCCGGGGGGAGGTGTTATATCATTACGTATAGCAGCTGCGTTCGAATGTTCCGTTTTATCAAAATCTTTAACTAAATTTGTAAACAACATCTCATTTTCCGTACACGCAACGGGGGAGTCCATTTGTTTTCCTGATTTAGATCCACTCGTACCAGTACATTTAGCACTTCCTTTGCTAGAAGAACACTTTTTCCGGTTGCTGCCTATTTGTATCAGCTCATCAGATGTATCGGTTGAATTATCTTCAAACTGACCTAACAAAGTAGTAGGCACTCCACGTGTTCTAAAATAAAAAAATAGGAAAGAAATAATATTATACAAAAACTTTAAAATCGCATTTACTATATTTAATTATAGAAATTGAAAAAATTTGTTGAAAATATATAACAGAAACCTAATTATAATATTGTTGAATTACTGCCTTTATAAATCATTCTATAGAAAACAAATTTCTCAATTTAAACATATTCAAGAGATGGACAGGCAGTACAATTTGTTGTAACTGCAACAATTTCCTAAGGAGAGTGAAAACAGGGAGTACGATCGGCTGACATTATAATAGAACGAAAATATTAGTTAAAAAATATGTTTTTACCACACATATGGCTAAAGTATGAATTCTCTCTGGAATGCATTGTACGATCTAATGCCCAGCAGAGCACAAACGGTATGTGCTCTACAAGAAAGTCTACAAGAAAGAGAAGGACTTCGTAAATATTGTGTATTTTATAATTCGTTTATTGAACTGAACGTCATTCAAGTATTTCTCTGAAAACTTTAAAGTTTTTACTTTGAAAGTCGAAATTTCTGCGTATATCCGAGATTTATATATAACTTAATGAGCCCATTCTGTGATTAAATAAATCAAACGAAGTTAATGGAAGTAGAATAGAACTGATTTTATTTATCATTCTTTTGTTTAAAGGTCTCCTACAAGATAGCAACAAAATTGATTGTTTTACTTTTTATGATTTGATTTTACCTGTAGTTTATGCATTTTTGAATTTATTATTAATTGATTGCCCAATAGTCAGCAGTTCTTTTACTAAATTTGGTTCAAAGAAATACTATACTTTTCGGTTCAACAACCTGGTTTTCAAAAAATAGATTTATTTAATAATTTAAACATAAACAAAATATTTTGACATAATTGGGCCTCTTTGAATAGTAGTGCAATCTTCTATTCAAGAGGTAAAAGAAGAATTCTAATGTTCAGGGTTTGTTTATAATTATTTGTTACTGACTATATTGTATTGGTAGTATAATTCTCATAGAACTCAAAGTTAAGGAGTTTTGGTTAAACAGCAACAGCAGATGGCACATCGACCCTATCACTGCACAAATTTAGAATGAAAAAGATCTGATGTTTTCAGCAAATAATTTAACCTTCTGAGAAACCATCGATGGAATTTAATGCCTTAAACACCTTTTTAGAAAAGTCACGCAAATATGATGCACCATCATTTAAGTGACTTCTGCCAAAATTGTGACATTTATTTTAGCTGAGATTGGTTCGCAAATTTTAACGTGTTTCAATTAAGACAATTTTGTTATCAGCAATGTATGATTGTAATTAGTTACTATATTAATAATTTTGTGACATAAGTTTTCATAATTTATAATCTTATATTTTTCTCAAAGTAAACGTTTATCACACAATTCCACCTTTCAGAATTCCGTTTTTCATATTTTACAAAAGAATATTTGATATTTTATAAACAATATTATTTACTCAGTTAAGGCGAGATAAAAAATGTGTTTTCCTAGCTCTAGCTTACTGATAGCAAAGAGTTACTTTTTTATTTTTATAAAACAGTCTTATAAAATGTCTTAATGTAGCATATAAAGAGATATGGCAATTGTTACCTTACATCTATAACTTATTTGCTTTACTTATATTAAGACGAAATTATTAAAATAATGTAAGATGCATGGGGAAGGAAAATATTTTTTAAAAAACCTTCATAAATAAGTAATATTTATAAAAAAAATACGCAATCATTACATTTCGGACCTATGCATATAGGCTCTGTTGGAATGGAAAAATAAATTTAGTTTTTTCTTGTACTTTTGATATTCTTTGGTACTTAATACCTTTTTGTACAACGCTGTATATTCTTCTGTATACTATTGTAACCTAATCATTTTTTTATTAATAAATTAGATAAGCTTCTAGAAGAACCACACGTTGTTTTTTATTATAATTGTACAAAGAGGTTAGTTTTTCATCTCGATTTCCACAGGCTCGAGATGTAATTATTACTTGAATTATTACAACGAGCTTGAAATTTGTCTGTTATAAAATTAATATGATTTAAAATATATTCAACATTGCATAAATTATGCAATCTTCTTGTTGAATAATGCCAAGGTAATCTCATCACCATTTTTAGTAATTTGTTCTGACATATTTGAATTCTATTTATATGTGCTTTCACAGAATCCCTGGACGTTGCAAGCATATAAAGGCGCCTAGAGACGATCAAATAAAACCGTCAACGTCTTATATGTGTGCGTGTTGTCGTTATATACGTATACGTTGTCGGCTTGGATTAATGAAAATCAAAACATTTTGATTTTTTCATTTGACGAATTTTTATTTGATCGTCTCCAATTCTGATTGACAAGCAATATCTCATTTGCTTCGATATCGTCGTAATGAACACATCATCAATGCGCGGATAAACAAAGAAATATTTTTTTATTGTGAATATATATTTTATATTTTGTGTGTATTTATCTATTTTGTATATTTTATTTATTATATTTTTAAGAAGTTAAATTGTGTTTGGTAAACGTTTTTGCCATCATGGAGAAGTGCAAAAATTAAAAAATTTATATTAGAATTAATTACAAAATATTAATGTTGCATGTAAAACTGAAAGAAAAAGTAAAAGAGAAGAGAAAATAATATGAAATTTTTCATCCAAAGTTTTTTCATATTTTCCTTTTTTTCTTAATAAAATTGCACAAGATATTAACATACATAATTGGTCATTACAACCCTTCAGTCAGGATTACGACCTAGTTTCTCACACCACTTATGTTGTGTGTGTTAATTTTATACATGAGTTTCGGGACCTACAGCTTAAAGTCGACTCCGAACGACAGATTTTTGAGAAACTTTTCATGGCAATTTTATTTACTCTCAGAGTTTTTGCCAGAAATCTGCTGAGAGGAAGTCGCCGAAGAAATACTTTTTGTATTTTATTTTGATGTCTGGCCTGGGGCTCGAACCCTGGCATTTCGTCTAATAAGCCAACACACTACCTACTAGACCACGGCGACAAGATATTAAAAGCAATAAATAAATCTTCATCCGATGAAGACATTTTGCGAAGCGCATACTACAAAATCAAAATCCAAATGACGATTGACGTCATTAAGACAATCGCCTGAAATACTGTTTTAACGATAGTAATTTTGTTGCATGTATTTAGTTCTTATCTTCTGTTTATTAAAGGATATAACATTTTAATAGCCAAGTTGAACTTGGTAATTATGTGAACAGTGTGATCATTAAAAGTTAAGGTTCGATCCAGAAAAACTCCCAAATATCTAACATTATTAGACCATGGAATATCTGTACCATTCATAATAAAATTTGAATTAGAAAGATTACGAGGACTTCTTTTTCTAGTGAAAAAATTGCCTGTAATTTTTCAGCATTTATTTTAATTTTCCATTTAACAAAATAGTCAAATAGTATATTAAGAGCAAACTGTATGTTATCCATTATATCCTGTGGCGAAACACCAGAAGTATACACGGAGCGCCAAAAGTGAGTAAACACCACTGAAATAATTCATTTTCTTAGGATAGCGAGAAAAGTAAATAAGAATAGTCGAATAAATTTCCAAAAATAAAAACGTTTATTACTTATAAAATGTTAAAACAAAAACATCAATTCATGATAAAGGAAATTTTTTATACTTAAGAACAAAATTCTTTTATACTTAAGAATAAAAGTGTTGACTCACTTATGGCGCTCACTGTATATTATTATATTATATTATATTACAAACATTAATTTTCGGAATATCAGCACGGTAAAGAATATACTACAGTGGCCCTAACACAGAACCTTGTGGAACAACTGCATCAATATTGAAAACTTCTAAAGAGACGGAGTTAACATAAATAACGAATCGCCTATTTGTCAAAAAACTTTTTACAATATTAATAAGATATCTTGGAAACCCAAATGTTATTAGTTTATAAAGAGGACCTTAATGCCACACTGTGTCAAAAGCTTTTCGGCATATAATAAAACCATAGCTATTGACTTTCGGTTTCTAAATTCCTGTTTTACAAAAGTTGTAATGCGTTTGATTTGCTGGGTTGTGTTGTGAGAGGGACGAAAGCCAAATTGTTCTTGAGGTATAATATTTCTATTCTCCATGACAATGCTTAATTTTTTCTTAATAATTTTTTCAAATAACTTTCCAATTCCGCTTAGAAGGCTTATCGGAAGATAGCTTCCAGTCTCATTATTAGGTTTACCTGGTTTTAGAATTGGCACAACCCTTGCAGTGCGCCAGGCCGTAGGAAAATATTGAAGCTTAAGGCAGGTATTAAATATAAAAGTTGAGTGCTTAACTCCAGAATCAGGAAGATTTTTAAGAAATTAATTTCTAATGTTATCCATACCACAAGATTTTCTGAGCTTAAGAATTTTTAAAATAAATTTAACAACATTTTCAGAAATCATTTATGATTCTGGAGTTAAGTTAAAAACTGAATTATTATAGTTTAAGGTATCGCCTACAACCTGAACAAGATTCTGATAACCTAAACTATCAGATATATGATGATTTTGGCAAAAGGTCTCTCCAAAAGCATTCGCTTTTTCAGGTCTGTAGTTAAATGGTTTCCATTTTTAAGGCAGGGATATTATATATTTTCTTTCTTAACATTTTTGCTATATTCCAGAATGGCTTCGAGCGATAGTCTAACCTGCTGAATGTATCATTCTATTTTTTATTTCTATATCACCAAATTGAGGATTTGACAACCTTATCATAATACCTGTATTCTTGGAGGTTGGACATAAACCTATACCTTTGCCACTGTCGTTTAAAGTAATTTCTCTCCCTTATAAGGTCAATAATTTCATTAGGTAGTTTAATAAAGTTGAAGTCAGTTTCACGATTAATTGGTGTACAAGTCTCTACAAATCTAAAAATAGCATCAGAAAATGTTTGCACATTACAATCAATTTCCAACACATTATTTATTTCATTTGCTTCAGTACTACTACTGAATCAATAATTTCTGAATATCTTCTCCAGTTTGTTTTATTATAAAATATTTTATATTTTCTTGTTTCCGGTAAGAAGCGTTTAATGAGAACAAAACAGGCAAATGATCTGAGGAAAGTGAATCTAGCACATTTGGTTGGGATATATAATTTGGAATATTAGTGAGAATAATATCAATAGTAGACGGTCACGCTCTAAAAGAAGTTGGAATATGAGTGGGATCATTTGGATACATGATGGTAAACGGAATTTACAGAGTGAAATCGTTAAGCAGATTACCGTACACGTTTGCCTTTGAACATCTCCAGTTTCGGTGTTTACTATTAATATCACAACATAAAATATACTTTCCCCTAATACTAAGAAATTCTCCAATGTCTCTTCTGTAAAGCGGCAGTAAATCGGAAGTTCTTCCACTAACGGTAAAGTATACACAAAATAGTTTGAGAGAAATTTGGTCGAAGTCAATATTGATTCCTATATTTTCTATAACTTTAGTTCTCATGGACTCTAACTGTTGGCATTTAATTTTCTTTTTTTATCACAATTGCTACTCCCTCACCTTGCCTATTTGGTCGGTCTACACGCAGAACATTAAACATTGGATGAGAAAACCTGAACCAGGTTTCGTTTACCAAAAAAATATCAATATTTTTGCGATTTAAAAAATTAAAGAATTCAATTATTTTAACGCATATACTTCTTGCGTTCCAATAAATTATTTTAACTTGCGTATCCATTATTTAAAATTAGAATATAAATACTTAATGGTTAATTCTGCCATTACATTAAATTGTTGCTCTTTATTTGTACAATCTCTTAATTTTGTTATCATTTCCATCGAGAGTTGAGTTAATTCTGACATTGTAAACAAATCACTGTTATTGTTTTAATTGTTATGCAAATTTTGAGATGCGTTAAATGAGTAACTCCCATTTCTAGGAGTATTATTAGTCGCATTAGTTGAGTTTTTTCTATTGTTTGGAGAAAATTGTGTCGTACTTGGTGAGTGATTTACTAGTTGAACATGTCTCTTCTGGTTGGGCAAAAGAGGGAATTGAGTTTCATTATACGCAAACTGCTCATTGTTATAAGAGCGAGGAATATTTCGATTATTCAATTTTTTATTCGTAAACTTGCTCCTAATATCAAAGTATAGCTCTCTATTTTGACAAGAGCGATCGTAAGAGTGATGGTTTCCATTGCAGTTGGCACATTTTGTAATGTTTACGTTACAATCATCCGTTTTATGCTTTCCAGCGCAGCGAGCACATCTAACACCAACAAAACAACTTTTTTGACCATGTCCCAACATTTGACATTTATGACATTGTACAACTCTGTTTTTACCTTTTCTTTTGTACTCCCATCTTACGATTGTACGAAAAATGCATTAATGATTTCTCTTGAGATCATTTAATTTAATAGAGCCATTCTCGAATGAAACATTGTAAATTGTTTTCGTAAAGTTATCATACTATTTGTCTACTCGCTTGACACAAGTAACCTTCAAATTTCTCAAAGTCAAATATACTTTTAATTCGTTTTCAGTTTTATTTTCTAAATCAAACAAAACCACTTTAAATACACGTTCACTTTTTTGATCGTGCGTAAAATATTGACAGTTGCTTACACTCAAAATAGTTTTTACCAAACCGTATGATGCCAGTGTTTCACAAAATATTTTAGTTCCAATAGACATTTGTTTAAGACGGTAATTGACAATACCTTTATCTGATAGCAGCTTATGAATAAAGTCCCCAGTTTGTGCTAAACTTCTATTGGAGGTATATGAATCTTTACAACTTTTTCAACCGCTTCCTCCCCATCATCTGAGTCCATATCATCGCCATCATCATCAATGGCTTGTAAAGGGGTCCAATAATTACCCCTCTTGCGTTTAGACATTAAGTCTATATTAATAATCAAACTGAGAGAGAGAATATACGTGGGCTTTGTTCAAAAGTAACTAAAGAACTGATAGCAAAGAGTTACCATATAGCAAGAACTCGATGAATTAGTGAAGTAAATATTTAAATGAAGTGGACGAATTTCTAATTTGTATTTCTTTGTTTCCTAGCATCCAGGTCATTTAAATTTATGCTAGCGCAACCATTAAAGTCTGTTAAACATCATTAGGTGAACTAAATTTAGCAACCTTATTTCAATCGATTAGTTTTGTATGTCGTAAAGGTTTTTTAATTCTAAACATAACAAATTGTTTACTTTTCTGAAAGTCCCTTTTAAACCATTTTAATCTATATAACTCTTCTTTTTAATAATTTATTGTTGCAACTGATAGTTTTTAGAAGTCTATTGACAATGATTGCAGCCTGTAGTTCGAATTTCTTTATTGCCATACAAAGCGCAGATTTCTTTAATTTTGCAGAAATGGACTTCACTTCAATGTTCCTAATTTTATTATAAGCGTCTGCGCTAGCATGGGGGAATGTACGTAGTTCCACAGTAAAATTCCTTCGTAAAGTCAGCGAATACCAACAAGGTATACAACCAGAAGTATATTTAAGTAGTATGTTTATGTACCTTCGGGACCACTTATTCCATACAAAATTTGGCTCATGCCTACGCTACAGTCGGTAGTGTCGGTTAGTCGATAGGTTTGTAACATGTAATGTGTGTGATCGTTTTTTTTAATAATAAATTCTTGGCACGTATTATCATACTCATTTGTTGAAGAAATAGAAATATAAACTGATAAGAAAGGGTAGGTTGGTTGTGTGATTGTTTTTTTTAATAGTAAATTCTTGGCACTTACTCCATAAAAAATTTGGCTCATGCCTACGCTACAGTCGGTAGTGTCAGTTAGTCGATAGGTTTGTAACATGTAATGTGAAAATATATGTACGAATGATTGGACGGACAGAATGAGTGTGTGTGTGTGTAACATGTAATGTGTATGATCGTTTTTTTTATAATAAACTCTTGGCACGTATTATCATACTCAATGTTGAAAAAATAGAAAAGGGATCTACACCTATATAGTTGTATGTTTTTTATTTTTTGTATATTTAATTAGAAGGATCTTTAATTTTAAATGTGATAATTTTACCTGTGTAAAATTTTTTTTGGGATAATAAATAACATCGTATACCTAAGTAGAAACATGAGTGTACGTGTTCATTGTATTTGTATTGCTTTTCGAATGATTGGACGGACAGAATGACTGTGTGCACGTTCTTTTGAGATAATAATTGTGAAGAAATAGAAATATATGGTCATTCACACAAGCCGTTGCATCGTTGTATTCATTGTATTGTTGGAAGAACATACAACAGTGTATGATTGTTGTTGATATTTTTCATATAAAATTCCGATACACATTTTTTTTCCTATGTTTTTGGAAGTTGTATTGGTTTCGTGTTATCAAATTGTTTAAATGCCAAAATTTATGAAGAATAAAAATTCAAAAAATTCAAAGAGACAACAGACAAGCGAAATTACAAACAATCAAATCAAAAATAAAAATGGAAAATTATAATACTAATCTGGTAAGAATATTAATAAAAAGTAAATTGTTTGTTTAAGTATGATAGATGTACACATATTGTATATTTTTATGTTGCAGTCGAGACCGAAACGATTGCGTCTTAACCCAATACGAAAGTGATTAGCATCAGAGGAAAGGCTGCTTGTTGAATTTTTAATGGAAAATAGACAGTTCGAGGTAAATATATTTAAAATGGAATTGTGATTATACTGTATAAACATGTTTCAATATTTCAGCTCAGTCCTACTATCGAAGATTTTGCTCCGAAAAAAAACGTTAAATGGATTGGCAACAGGTACGAACAAAAGTGAGGAACATGCGGGTAAATTACAATAAGGCGAAGACGTGGGAGAACTCTACAGGCGTTGGCAATATGGACGGGAGTGCAATAAAAAGTAAGTTTTATTTCGTTTTTTTTTTCAAGCCACAAACGATTGTATTTGTTGCAGGTACTTTAACAAAAATGTGTACCTACTTTGACGAGCTAATGACATTTTTAGTAGCCGCAACGTAGAGAGCACTATTATCGATGACAGTTTCGACTCCGTAAATGAGATGCCATTGAACTCAATTGAAAATATCAATGACGAATCAACTGCAACTGAATCGCAGGAACAAATTCCATCAACAAGTAGAAAAGGAATTTATTCAAGGACTGCCGTATCCGAAATGATTCAGATGCAAACGGAAATAATAGAAATTAAAAAACAAAAAATGAATTTTGATAAAGATTTGAAGGAAAGAGAAGTGCTGGTGATGGAAAAAAATATAGAACTGAAGGAAAAAGAGCTACAACTTAGAGAAAAAGAAATTAATAATCAAAGAGAACTGAAAATATTAGAGCTGAATATGAAGGAACGTATTGCTATGGAAGAACTGCGGCTGAAATATAGCAAATAGTATATTTTAATTTGTAGCTTTTTAGTATTAAGAATTTTTTGTACCTGTTTTTTGTTATGAATTTTTTTATTTTTTTTGTTCCTTTTTTGTTTTATGAATTTGTTTGCTTTTTTACCTACTTTTTATTATTTTTTTTGTTCCTTTTTGTTTTATGAATTTGTTTGCTTTTGTACCTACTTTTTATTATGAATTTTTTTTATTGTTTTTGTTCTTTTTTGTTTATGAATTTGTTATTTTTTGTTTATTTTTTATAAATAAATAAAATTGAATTGAAAAAAGTATTCAATGATTTTTATTATTGGTTTCACAAATTTTGTATAAAACAAAGCAAGTCATTTCTATTATTTATTGTAGATATATGAGCCTGGAAAACGTTTTCCAAATTTTCATCTCTTTCGCTGTCTTCATAATTGTATTTTATAATAATATTATGTAGAATACAGCAAGCCATAATCCAATCATTGCATTCCTTTTTATTTTGTTCTGATAGCATTCTAAATTTAATTTCTTTTAAGTTGCTAAATTTTTCTTTTAACAAGCCAAAACAATTTTCTATTCTTACGCGATATTGAGAAAAGTATTTATTGAATTTTTCTCTTACTTCTTTAGAATGTTCTGAGCTGTTTTTTCGAAAAGGAGTAATTAAAAACTGCTTCAATGGGTAGGCACTATCTCCAGCAATCCATTGACCATTAGATAAATAACGATGGGGATGTCTGGCGAGAGGACAGTTTGAAAAAATTTTTGCATCGTGTACGCTTCCCGGATATCCAATGGTCAGCTGTCGTATACTTAAATTACGATCACATACGGCTTGTATTTTAATGGCATACTGTCGTTTACGGGAAAAATACAACTCATGTGATTTAATAGGTGCCTCTGCCAATCTAATTTCGGAACCATCTATATATCCAACACATCCAAGCAACTCGTTTCTTGTCGCTAAAACAAGACGAGTTCGTTCCGCTTCATTGGGCCAGTACAAAAATTAGTTTTTAAGATTAAGTATTGCTCTAAATACTCGTTTTGTAATATTTTGAATGGTTCCGCCATCTCCTATGCCGAATAGAGATGCTACTTTTCGAACAGAAGCTCCATCGCCTGAAGATCCCAAGCGATAAAGAACGACTTTAAGTTGCAATTCAATTGGTAATTGTATATTTGTCCTTTTTGTGTGAAAAACTTCATCATTTTTTATAAGGTCGAGAATGTGTGCAAATTCTTCTGGCCGTAGTCGAACCATATGATTAAATCTGTGTTCGTCAAAGTTTCTCAAAATCTTGTTATACCATGTCAATGATTTAGGTAATCCCAAATGAACGCTTCTGCGATTCGAGAGAAGATGAAATAAGTTCATCCTAAAATTTTCTTGAATTTCATCCTCGTCCTCTTCGTCACCTGCAAATTGCCATATATTTAAACAAGCAAAATAATAAAAATTCTGTTTAACTTACTTGAGTCCACCATTAACATATCGAAATGATATTGTTCGCACAAATAATTAATTAATTTATTTTTTTGGGAATTATTTTTCATTTTGTCGCTTGACAATCAATTTACGAATACTGTTATTATTTCTTCTGGCCAATTATACACATTTTTTTATGTTTTTAAAAGTAGTATTGGTTTCGTGCTATCAAATTGTGTGAATGAAAAAAATGTGTATATGTTTTCATATGTTTTTAAAAAGTTTTGTTGGTTTCGGGCTATCAAATTGTTTGAATGCCACGAGATACACAATACAGCATAGCATTGAGCGTTCACAAACAAACAAATGTATTCCATACAACATACACGATACAAAGTCGTGTGAATTGCCCAATAGTTGTACGTGGTGTTGTTGTTGTTGTGTTATAAGGATTTTTAATTTTAAATTGATAAGAAAGAAATGTATAGTTGTGCCTGTGCGTTTTTTTTCACGCATAAGTAGAATATCTGTCTACATAATTGAATTCACTGATTGATCTACAACATCCCAGAGTATAAATAGACTTATTTTAAGGATTTAGATTTTTTTTAGTTTTACTGTTTTGAATAAATAAAATTATAGAATAAAGGGATTAATTAAAACAAATTAGTTTTTTTTTCTTAGGTATACATATTTTATTTTTAGATTTTGTTATTTTGTACAATACAATACATATATCTATTTAACATAATAATAGTTAAACATTCGTTAACAGGGTGTTAACAAACAGTTTTCATAAATTGTTTGGCATCTGCAAATGTCAAAAGATTCTGAGTAAATTTTTTCACAATAATACAAACGTATGACATTATTAATACATAAAAATGGATTACTTATTTTACTAATGTTGCATATTCTTAGTTCATTGATAAGGCTTAAAAATTAATCTATATGCTCTTTATCAATCTGATTACTATGTTTTGTTAATAGTTCTTCCAATTCAGCTGATGTTACCATTTTGTTCCCCTTCTTTAAAAAGTTAATAGTAGGTTATGTTAGTGCGGGACGATGTACTCTAAATTATTTCATTTCAATTTATATTTATTGAATAAAAATTTTAAACACAAGTGCCCACAAATAAATGTATTAAATTTTTGTTTTCGTTCATAATTATATTCAATAGGAAATTTTAAGTAGTTTATATAGTAGTAGTTTATAGTTGTGGTTTTTTTAATATGCTACCCAATGTGTTCACATACCATTTGAATCATCTAAATTAACAATACCGCATTCTTGTTTGAATGGTTTTACAGGTAAAGAATCACGCATGAAAACACCCCTAAAGTGTTTAAGATGTCTTCCATATTTATTCAAATCCAAATCTGTTAATGGGCGATTGGGTAGGTTATCTAATAGTTTTTTGGAGCTGGACTATAGTAGAGACCATATCCAGTTTTATATGGTTTGAGGTACAACCCTTTACCCATTGCAATTGATTCCATATATCTATTATGACGGTTAGCTTCCGCCAATTGTTCTTTTCCATTTCTGACAGCATTTACTGCTTTGACAATAGCGGATCCTCCACTTGCCAAACCACCAAGCGCTGACAATGCTGTTAGTACGGGAATAAGTGGAAGAAATCCTCCAATTTTCGGTACAGGTATAACTCTCGGTATTATAATGTCTGCTCGCTTTTTCCCTTTAAAATTTGAATGAGTAGCATTTTGAGCTATTTTAACAGCATCATTTATATCAAAGGGTTTCTGTTCTTTCAATTGTTTTAAAGTTTTTCTCACAGTAGCTGTGAATAATTTCTTATTACACGTATTCATTTTTCCTTTTCTCATTCTTTTTGAATTCTTTCTTTTCTTATGTCTCTACTCCTTCAAACCTAATCCAAATTTCACTTTAGCTTTCATAGCGTTTGTCACAGCTTGCTAGTGTAGCTAGTACAGCTAGTAGAGATTGTATAGCTTGCTAGTATAGTGTTTCATGCGAAGAGGTATGAAAGTAATGAAAAAAACGGTTATAAACTACAATCAAAAGAAAAAAACCTAATCAGTGTAATATTGGAAGAAGATTTGTGAACAACTTAATAAACAAATTATATGTTGAATTACATCCATCTGGTTATCAGTTTTGTGGACGTGATACAAAACTTCAAAAACGAATAGCAAGAAAAAGGAAATAAAGGAATAATTTATTGGATGCAGATTATAGAAAGCACGATATAGCGTACTCAAAATCAATGGATATAGACACAAGCAGCGTTACCGTTGAGCGACTAAAGTCGCAATTTGACACTTTTTCAGCGACCCCGCCACTTTTTGTGCCCCCTTACTAAAATGAACTAAATCTGACACTTTTCAAGATTTTTGACCCTTTTTTCCCCTTTTTTAGAAAAAGTAAACCTGATATATTTATACAAGAATTAAAAATATTAGAAACCAAAATTAATGATAAATCATATGAAAATATCTTTAAAATTACAAATCCAGAAGAATTTTGGCATAAAATTGGTAATTTAAAAAATAGGCTTAATAATTATTTGTATCCTAATTTATATGAATTTGTTACTTACTTATTTACTCTGCCACATAGTAGTGCGTCGGCAGAAAAAATCTTTTCATAACTAACATTAATGAAAAATAAGTTATCGAATAGGTTAAGAATGGACACATGGACCTGGAAAATTGGGTGCCTGACGATGAACTTATAAAAAAGTACAGAAGTAATTTATCAAAAAAATAATTTAATCGAATGTAAATATACTAATATAACTATGAAATATATATTAAAACTCATTTTGTAAAATATATAAACCAAAACAATCATCGAAAATTAAGTAATATAGTCCTTTTTGACATTGAGAAATATCGCTGCATCCTAATTTCTAAGTATTTCATAGAACTACGAATAAATTACACAGACTAGTTTATAGACTTGTTCAATTGTTGTTGAACAATATAGAGTAGATTGTTAGTCAATATAGAGTGGACTTATAGGTTATTTAATACACCAGTTCAAAGACTAGTAGACTAGTTCATAGACTATTTAAAAAACTAGTTCAAAGGCTATTTAATAGATCAGTACACATATATGTATAGTAGTCTATAGAGTAGTAAATATATTATACTAGTATATGATATAATATATTGACCAGTCTATTGACTTCTGTGGTCTTTTAAATAGCATTTGAACTAGTTTTTTAAATAGACCATGAATTAATCAACTGTATTAGTCAATGGTTTATTCGATCGACTATTTTATAGACTACTACTAGTTTATGGGCTGGTGTATTAAATAACTTATAAACTATTCTATTGATTAGTCTATTGAATAATCTATAATCTAGTTTGTGCAATTTGATTATTTTTGTTGTTTTGTTTTGAAAAAAATCTAAATTTCAGAATTTTTATTTTCCTTGCCTGCACAATAAAGTTATAAAAAATGTGCCTGCCATTATGATATATTTTTTCATAAAATTGTGATATATTATGACATATAAATAAATAACATAATATAAAATGTACAACTATATATCATATTTAACTTATTACAAAGTGTTTCTATTTACTTCTAAAATGAACCGTTGTAACAAAATTAGTATTTATGTTTAACTTTATGATCTCAGTTTGTTTAATACAAAAATTTTTCAAATACTATGTACTCTAAGTCTTATCATATTAATTATTTGAAATGTAATTAGTAATTTTGTATAATTTTGAATAGTTTTTTTTTATTTTAAAATATATATTATATTTTTTGTTATTTTATTTTTTAATTTGTTACAAAATACGTAATTTTGTATAATTTTTTATTTATCTTTAATGAACTGTTTTTTAGTTATAATAATAGTTTTGTT
Organism: Sarcophaga subvicina; assembly: GCA_936449025.2. Lineage (NCBI taxonomy): Eukaryota > Metazoa > Arthropoda > Insecta > Diptera > Sarcophagidae > Sarcophaga > Sarcophaga subvicina. The sequence goes on along the minus strand of OW388085.2, from coordinate 11,918,343 downwards.
TTGTGTTTTGTATTATTATATAGTGGGTTAGCAAAAAAAAGTTTTATTTAATGGAATTTTTATAAATTTAAAAATGCATTTTTTATTTTTGAAGTTTAAATGTCCTAGCGTTCATAAATTTGAATGAAATTCAATCAAGAAATAAAACAGAACAAATAATTTTAAAAAAATTAGAATTTTTGTTTAGGCTTATTAATTTTTGGCTAAAAATTTGTTCCTATTATAAAAAATTGGAAAAATTATTAAAAAATAAACTTATTATATGTTTGCTAATGTACATTACAAAATCCAATAAAAATTTATTTTTTATCTATATTAGTTCATTTTCTTTTCTTTTAAAAATATTGCCCCTTTTTATTGCCAAAATACCCTTTATGTGCGACTTTTTTTTTCAAAAATCCCCTTTTTGTGCGACTTCTTCAAAATTTCCAACGGTAACGCTGGACACAAGCCATCCAGCAGAACGTGATCAGGTATAAATCAGATGGTGACCAGATAGCAAGCAGTTCGTGACCAGATATAAAGCAGATCGTAATCAGATACAAAGCAGATCATAATCAGATAGCGAACAGATCATACCCAGATCAAAATCAATATAAAAAATTATTATAATGTCTAAAAATTACCATAATAAAGTGTTGGAAGATCTTGTAAACACAAGGGCTGTTGTAAAGAAAAAGTTAAAATATATTAAACTGAATCAAATAGATAGAGTTAATTTATTGGAAGATACCTTTCAACCAATAACAAAACCACTTAAAAAAATCATTGGAAAACTTAAAGATAAACATAAGTATATAGACAACACTATTAATGATGACGATGATTATGATGATGTCAATGATGATAATGAAAACATCCCAAAACTTGAACATAAGCGTAAGGATGTAGACAACACTATAGATGATGACGAAGATTATTATGACGTAAATGGTGATAATGAAATCATTGGAAAACTTGAAGATAAGCATAAGGATATAGACAACACTATTGATGATGATGATGATGATTACTATGACGTAAATGGTGATAATAATGATTTTCAGTATGAAAATATTTCAACTGATGATAATGATGATGAAAAAACTATGACCATAACAGACCTGTATCAAGTACATGTATCAAGAACTTGAAAAGAAAACAATGTTTAAAGCTGACGAAAAGCTCTCCATTATTTGAAAATATACAAACACTTATTAATAATAAGCAATTGGATAAAATTTATGGTTTTAATCAAGATGTAGACGGTAGTTGGGGATATGGCAAGGAAAAATTAATATTTAATAGAGATAATACTATGCGGATAGGAAATATGAATTTGAAAATGACGCCTGGATTATTTGAACTAGTATTTCATAAAAAACCTCTCCGTTATTCTAAAAATGATTTGAAAAAATATAAAGAGATTTTAATTCATACCAATGCACATAAACGTCGCTATGAACCTAATGAACAAATGAAAGGAACACGAAATTGCATATATTGGGATGATCCTAATGAACTAGTTGACAGACTACGTTTACTTCTTTCATCGGAAGGTGTTGGTCACAACAATCATCAAAACGAAATAATCTCTATTATCGAAGAACTTGAAGAATCTAACATAATTTATTAGAAGAGTGAAAGAAATGTCTTATATTAATAAATTTGGAGAAGGTTTCAATAAATATAATCATAAAAACAAAAAAAAATGTCGTAACCAAAAAAGAAAATATATATATATATATGACACAAATACATGATGATCTAGCTGATTAAATAAACAATTTAAACATTGAGGTAGAACATGTTTATCTAAAACATGGCAATGACAAAAAAAATAAAAAAATTAAAATAAAATAGACAAAACCAAAAAAGTAGATCGTGATCAGATACAAAGCAGATCAAAATCAATATCAAAAAATTAACATACTGAAATCATATAAATTGGTGTATATATAGGAGATCGTCTTGATTTCAGCTATTTTTGTGAAGAGGTATAAAAGTAACGAAAAAAATTTGTTATAATCTACAGTCAAAACAAAACCCCAGCCAGTGTAAGATGAGAAGAGGATTTGTAAACAACTTCATAGATAAAGTACCTGTTGAACTACATCTGCCTGCTTAACAGTTTTGTGTATCTGGTACAAAACTTGCAAAACGTTTAGCAAGAGGGGATAAGGGTATAAATTTATTAGACGCAGCTTGTAGAGAGCATGATATTGCATATTCACAATCAAAAGATATAGACACAAGACATCAATCAGATCGAATATTAGCTGAAAAAGCCTGGCAACGAGTTAAATCTAAAGATAGTGATATTAAAGAACGTGCTAACGCGTGGTTTGTGACAAACGCTATGAAAGCTAAAGTGAAATTTGGATTATGTTTGAAGGAGCATAGACATACGAAAAGAAAGAATTCAAAAAGAATGAGAAAAGGAAAAATGAATAAGTGTAATAAGAAATTATTCACAGCTACTGTGAGAAAAACTTTAAAACAATTGAAAGAACAGAAACCCTTTGATATAAATGATGCTGTTAAAATAGCTCAAAATGCTATTCATTCAAATTTTAAAGGGAAAAAGCGAGCAGACATTATAATACCGAGATTTATACCTGTACCGAAAATTGGAGGATTTCTTCCACTTATTCCCGTACTAACAGCATTGTCAGCGCTTGGTGGTTTGGCAAGTGGAGGATCCGCTATTGTCAAAGCAGTAAATGCTGTCAGAAATGGAAAAGAACAATTGGCGGAAGCTAACCGTCATAATAGATATATGGAATCAATTGCAATGGGTAAAGGGTTGTACCTCAAACCATATAAAACTGGATATGGTCTCTACTATAGTCCAGCTCCAAAAAACTATTAGATAACCTACCCAATCGCCCATTAACAGATTTGGATTTGAATAAATATGGAAGACATCTTAAACACTTTAGGGGTGTTTTCATGCGTGATTCTTTACCTGTAAAACCATTCAAACAAGAATGCGGTATTGTTAATTTAGATGATTCAAATGGTATGGGAACACATTGGGTAGCATATTATAAAAACCACAACTATAAAGAATACTTTGATAGCTTTGGAAACTTACAACCACCACTTGAGATTGTCAACTACTTAAAATTTCCTATTGAATATAATTATGAACGAAAACAAAAATTTAATACATTTATTTGTGGGCACTTGTGTTTAAAATTTTTATTCAATAAATATAAATTGAAATGAAATAATTTAGAGTACATCGTCCCGCACTAACATAACCTACTATTAACTTTTTAAAGAAGGGGAACAAAATGGTAACATCAGCTGAATTGGAAGAACTATTAACAAAACATAGTAATCAGATTGATAAAGAGCATATAGATTAATTTTTAAGCCTTATCAGCGAACTAAGAATATGCAACATTAGTAAAATAAGTAATCCATTTTTATGTATTAATAATGTCATACGTTTGTATTATTGTGAACAAATTTACTCAGAATCTTTTGACATTTGCAGATGCCAAACATTTTATGAAAACTGTTTGTTAACACTTAAGCTATTTAATCTGTATAAACGAATGTTTAACTATTATTATGTTAAATAGATATATGTATTGTATTGTACAAAATAACAAAATCTAAAAATAAAATATGTATACCTAAGAAAAAAAAACTAATTGGTTTTAATTAATCCCTTTATTCTATAATTTTATTTATTCAAAACAGTAAAACTAAAAAAAAATCTAAATCCTTAAAATAAGTCTATTTATACTCTGGGATGTTGTAGATCAATCAGTGAATTCAATTATGTAGACAGATATTCTACTTATGCGTGAAAAAAAAAAACGCACAGGCACAACTATACATTTCTTTCTTATCAATTTAAAATTAAAAATCCTTATAACACAACAACAACAACACCACGTACAACTATATTCTATTTCTTCACAATTATTATCTCAAAAGAACGTGCACACAGTCATTCTGTCCGTCCAATCATTCGAAAAGCAATACAAATACAATGAACATGTACACTCATGTTTCTACTTAGGTATACGATATTATTTATTATCCCAAAAAAAATTTTACACAGGTGTTCATCTCTTTCTTATCACATTTAAAATTAAAGATCCTTCTAATTAAATATAAAAATAATAAAAAACACACAACAACTATATAGGTGTAGATCCCTTTTCTATTTTTTCAACATTGAGTATGATAATACGTGCCCAGAGTTTATTATTAAAAAAACGATCATACACATTACATGTTATACACACACACACTCATTCTGTCCGTCCAATCATTCGTACATACGTACATACATTTTCACATTACATGTTACAAACCTATCGCCTAACTGACACTACCGACTGTAGCGTAGGCATGAGCCAAATTTTTTATGGAGTAAGTGCCAAGAATTTACTATTAAAAAAAAAACAATCACACAACCAACCTACCCTTTCTTATCAGTTTATATTTCTATTTCTTCAACAAATGAGTACGATAATACGTGCCAAGAATTTATTATTAAAAAAAAACGATCACACACATTACATGTTACAAACCTATCGACTAACCGACACTACCGACTGTAGCGTAGGCATGAGCCAAATTTTGTATGGAATAAGTGGTCCCGAAGATACATAAACATACTACTTATTTATCAATTCCAATCAAATCCAGTTTGGTTAACAAAGAATGGGAGGCAGCTTTGAGATATAAAGTAAAGCATGCCACAGACCACGGAATTACAAATGGCCGTTAATGCAGTACTTCTCCTTAATTCTGAATTAAGTTCTGGTCATTTCATTGTAACAAACCTTAATTTAATTTTAATAATGTATGTAGCACCAGAGGCGTAAATATTATATGCAAATCGATCCCATACAGCCTAGAAACCTAAGTTTGCTTATATAGGTGAAATTGTTCGCAGATAGTGTTTCAGAATTGGAATTATTCACGGCACGAATATTTCTGTTTAAGAGAGTTTTGTATTCTGATTTTTAGTAAAACAAGTAAATATCAAATTAATTGATTTCTGTAAATCAAATTTATTGAACAATAATTTAAATATGAGCAATCAGTTAACTTACCTGCTTGCATTTCGAGAACGCGGACGTGTAAAACGCAATTGTAATTGTGAAGGATCCGAAATATATTTATCGTTCGATACTCGACGACGTCGCATTGCTATTGTTAACAGAAAGAAAAATGTTTAATAAGTTGAACAATCAAATAACACAAAAACTTATGACAGCCACAAAATAATTGATTGTAAGATATTTCTTGTAAATACATGTATAAATGGCGTATTTGGGTTAGTTTAAACTTCAAAAAATCGCTTGTTTATTGTGGATTCGATGATGGCAAATTTAAATAAGAGAAATCGTTTACTTTTAATCGCAGTTACTTAATTTATTTGAATATATAAAGGATTAATTTTTTGTGTAATTTTTTTTATTGAAATGTAAAACAAAATCCTTTTCAAAATAATCCCTTTTTTTGGAATAACAACATTTGTACTTTTATGGATAATATTGCGCTGCACAAAGCCACTCAAGCAACTGTGCTTATGTGTTTATGGTGTGCTTATGGCGAATATCGTTTTCAATAACAATAATGACCCTAAGCATACCTATAACCTTACAAAAAAAGCTATATGACAACCGTTAGAAAGGTCGTGATCGGCGGCCCCATTCAACTGGTCTTAACTCCATCGATCACCTCAGGAAAGATCTCAAGAGAGGTGTTGCCTGTACTTCTGGAAACTTGTAAGAACTGTCGACACTACACACTCAAAACTGTAAAAATGTAGTGGACAATATGCTGTGCCGTATAGAAGTTGTAGTTTATTGCTACAGGAAGTTGTACAAAATACTGAGTCCAAAAAAGTCATAAAACTTGCTAAATATTGTAAACTCAATAAACCATCCCAATGTCTAATTACTCCTATTTGCTTATTTTTGGATAACTATGTTGAATTCTATTTGTAAATAAAAGCTCAATAAACAAATAGACCAAATCAGACCAGGTCAGAATGATTGAGACTATAATTTTGTAGTTGTTCCCATATTTGTTACCACTAGCTACACATTAAGACAGTTGTTAGAGTGACCGTATAGGTACATATACAGTGGACTGCATAGGTACTCCAAAAAACAGCGGGCATCATAAGTCTAGGTACTCCAAGCAATTCTATTAATTTGAACTAATCTTTTGTAAAAATAGACGATATTTATTTCATTAATTTATTTCTATTTTATAATAAAACAAAAATATTTATTGTATTCAACAAAACCAAAGAATAATAGGGAAAACTTTCTGATGACTCTATATTTTTGCGCAGAAAAAATGTAAGTACCCGCAGGATGATAAGAGAAAATTCAAAGGGCATTAAAATGTAATACCTAATATTTATTGTAGTGAAATATTCTTTAAGGTCAAGCAGTCTATTTAACCTATTTGTCACTGATTATATCAGTTTTATTTTCCTTTGATATTTACTGCTATTCACCCATAATAAGCAAGCTTTTCTGTTGCCTTTTGTTCGCAATTTAGGGACTCAACAATAGTTTTTCCAAATGATCCCCTCTCAAAGCACATCTTCATATTATCAGCAGTATGCCTAAGATAATTAATGCTCATAGCCAATACGAATTCTTAATTCTTTTGCACTATAGTTGAAGTTGTTCTTTAGAATCTTTAAATCCACTTTCTCATTCATTGTTTATTCAATAAATCCGCACTACCCACATCCCTACAGCAGTAAAGTACCATCGCTATGCTTAACTATTACACGCAAGTTCTTTGGATTGAGCTCATTTACTTTTCATCCCTCACACTAAGCACGTCAAATGAGTTTTTGACTAAGGTGATGTTTTCAGACGAGTCAGAATATATCATTTTTGGGGCAAAAACAAATGAAGAACTCAATTCCTAGAAAAGGGTAACAATGGTGGTGGTAGTATAATACTGTATGGTTGTGTGTCGGCACCAGGAGTATGCAGTTTGGAATATATTAAAAAAAGGAATAAGAAAGTGTATTTGAACATTCAGAAGAACAATTTCAACAAGAGTTAGAAATTCATAATGATTATGGGTACATGAACAAACAAAATTACTGAATCCAGGATATATGAGCCTACAGTGCGTTCCACAGTCATTATTTGGTGTGGGTTTTGAGTTGGCTGCATCATTGGTTCATATTGGCCACGAAATTGGCCAGGCCACCACAGTCAACGGCTAGTACTATAAGTTGGCAATTACCCACTTCTTTTGACCTGAATTGGATGATATGGACGCCAACGACATGTTGTTTCAACAGGACGGCGCTACGTGCCAATCCGCAATTCGATATTCTGCACGAGCGGTGTGAAGTGGCTACCGAGATCCTGCGAGTTGACCCCGCTAGAGTTCTTCTTTTCGGGTTTTCTTAAATCGTAACAGTTTTTAAAATCAACATAACCCATGCCTTAGGTCATCTTGAGCCCGATTTATGCGACATTTATTATTCATGAAAGTTATTAAACCTTTATCTATTTAGAAATTTTAAATGGAGTCAGATAATTTCGATTTTAGTCAACACTTCTCATAGGGCATTTCTTGTTTCATTATCAGCACATGACATGAGAAGAATCAAACAAAAAGCTTAACTGCAAATGAACAATGAGTTTACGAGCTGATTTGAATAACGGAATCTGGTAAGAGATTAGGAAATACATTACAGTACAAAAATCCAAGTGGTTTATCAAAGTAGACCATCGATCTACAAACCAGTAGATTTATCGCATTGTTCAAAACACGTAATACCAAGGGATCTCATTGAAAAGAAGTAACAAAAAAACTTATGGGCGCAAATTACTGACTTGTGTGACTCAATCAAGGAGTCGTAATGAGAAATGCAGATCGGAATAAAAATAGTATACCGAACGCTCGAAAAAAGCAACGACGTGAGAGAAAAAATAGAAATACTGAAACAGCATTGTGCTGTTATAGAACCACTTCGTATTAGAGAATACAAAAATAATATGAAACTAATTGAAAGAATTAATTTAAATTAAAAGATAAAAACTAAAAATATATTGGAACTCTAAGATCTTTTCGAACTGAATTTTAATTTATTTGCCATTGAGCTACATAATACATACATAATTTTATTCATGACAGGCGACCCCGAACGACAGATTTTTGAGAGACTTTTCATGGCAATTTTATTTACTCTTACAGCGAGTCTCACGATGTCGAAAGAAAATATGCGAACGAAAGGTAATCACTCACTTCCGTCCACTTCATCGGCCACTATCTTTCGACTTATTGTTCGCTTTGCTTTACGTTATAAAGTAATACCAGTAAATACCATAAGTTGCCATATATGAATTTCGAAATTATTAATATTATTGTTTATTGATATTCTATTTAATATAAAAATAAAATTAATTCAATGAAACTTAAAATATAAGAACCAATAAACGAAATTAGTTAAATATAATATATTTATATATGTACATATATACATACGTACCTAAAGAACAAATTGAATAATATATAAAACAAAAAATTATTGTTTTCAAAAGCGATCAGACAATTGGAAATTCTACACAGAAATACAATTACAATACAATAAACTTTTCCTATATATCTCTTCTAAAACTAATGATATTATAGCATACAGTTGTCAGGAACTGACTCTACTCCACTAATAGAAATTTTTAAATTACCAAAACAAGATCTTATGATGGATTACAGAAGCAAATTTTTTTAACAGAAGTTTTAATATATGAAGACCCTATGTCTCAACAATCAAAATAGATATTATCTTGAAGAAGTTCCCATTCCAACCTAATCCCATGGCTCTAGTTCTCTTAAAAGGTGAACATTGCAACTCTCATCTTCTTGAAGAAATACCTGCGTTAACAATTAGTATCCGATTTGTAACCTAAATATTTTCCCGGACAAATTAGGCTTAATTTTTTATATTTAATTTTATTAGTTAACTATATTGCAATACGTAAATAAATTTGGAATCAAAAATTCAATAATTATTATTTATTTTTATTCCATTTACATTCAATTTAAATTTTATATATTTCTTTTTCTAAAGATTTATGCTTTGTTCTTACACACACGTCCACGAAAATAGAAGTGCCTGATTTTGACGTTTGTGTTCGTACAAACATAAGAAAATCGCCGCAATTTGTATTGATATGTTTACGTTATCGTTTGCTTTTAATTTCTTTCGCAAATCAGCTGTTTGCCGTTTTAAACGAACACGTTCGAAGTCAGGTGCCAGGCTGTTAGAGTTTTTGCCAAAAATATGCTGAAAGGAAGTCGCCGAAGAAATTTTTTTTCATATTTCGTTTTGTTCGAGATGGTAGAGCCTGGGGTTGAACCGTGGTCTCACGTCTAATAAACCAACACACTGCCTATGGCAATTTCTGTTAAACTATCATTTTATTTTAATTTTTTTTGTACCATAAATACATACATATTTTCAATTCTTTTGTTCCAGTAACAAAGTAAAATATCTGAAATTATAAACTAGAACTGAAAATTTTAAACATTTGAAGTATGATTGGATCATTATCATATTGAAACATTCAGGAGGATCGAATTTTATGTAAAGCATAATATGTCCATTTAGAGTTGAATTGGCAATTTTGTACCTTCTACAAAGTTCCTTATGAGCTCTTTGAACACTTATAATGATTCTAATTTTTCTATCTATATATATCGACATTTTCATAAAAATTCTGTAACATTGCCGGTTTAACAGCATCCTCGGTTTTTGATTACTTAAGACCGATATAATAATTCCTACAAATCTCTGCAACCACGCTTTCGGGCACCAGGCAACTACAACATCAATGAAACATCTGAGGATTCCCATTTGTCAACCGTAGAGGTATACTATTGTTTGGTATAATATTAAGAATAAGTGCGGGCGTCATTTTGAGACGGCAAACAACTTCCTAACTTCTTTAAACACTACTAAGTTAAGTTAGAAGTAATTCAGAAAAAAATCCAAATATTATTGACTGGGAAGTGACCAACATGTTCATAGACTGATTCCAAGATGAGACTCCATTGGATATATTGTTACGTTTTTACCTTTTTAAAAACGTTTAAAATATGAGTTCGTTAATTGCAAACAAAAAAAATAATAAATTTGTATTTAGTTTCAATTAAACTCTTTATTGTTCGCACAATTTTGTGTGCCACTATTTACAACTTGATGTATCCAACAATAATTTGCTTGCTCGTTATTCTTCTTTCCACTATTGCGTAGGCAATAACAACGCAGATCTTTACAGCGGAGATCTTCAAACCACGACTGTTTTCTTCACAAGCAACGCGTCATCACACAAGACTGACTGAATTCTTACTATTGGTTGTCTGCTTTGTCTTGCCTTTTTATATGCCCACGTAATCAGTCTGATGAAGGTTCTTGAAGTCGGACGTTCGGGGTAACGTTTTCTCGAGAACTCTCCTTGGTGCAGATCGAAACGTCAGTAGAAACCTCGGAATGTGTTCGTCCCAGACGTTCTGTTGCTCTTTCACTACTTTCCGCAAGTATTCCTGCAGGGTTCGATTAAACCGTTCTACCATTCCGTCTGACTGTGGGTGAAGCGGTGTCGTTCGAGTCTTCTTAATACCATAAACCTCACACATTTCCTTGAATACAGTTGACTCGAAATTTCTGCTTTGATCGGAATGTAACTCTTTTGGTATACCCAGTTGTTTACCAAAAAATATTTTCTATTGTGTTCGCCTCCTGATTGGGTATGGAATACACTTCCGGCCATTTGCTGAAATAATACATCACAACGAGAACATATCGGTTCCCTGCATTGCTGACAGGCAAAGGGCCTGCTACGTCCATCGCTATCAGCTCGAAATGTGCGACCAAGTTATATTGTTGCAGCTGACCTCGAGTTCTTCTTACTGGACCTTTAGTTGAAACACACTGGGTATAGTTTGCTATCCAATCCGCTAGCTCCATTATGGAACTCCTTTAACACTTTCTTCATTTTGGAGGAAGGCACTACTATAGGTTGGATGAGGTCTTGTCATCAGTGCTTTCCCAATGTCGATATAAGCACCCGTTTGCCAACTTTAAACTGTCCATAGTGCCCAATATGCTTTCGCCTTCTGCGGATATCTCATTTCTGGTAGGCCGTTTGTCCTCTTCCTTAGCTGCTATAATCTTCGCCAATATTGGGACACTTCTTTGAGCTTCGGACCATTTTCGTTGGCTTCGATCCGCGTTAGCCGGATATCAACGATGGTTTCCTTCTACTCAGCATAGGCGACTATAGTAGCCTATAACACATCCGCAATAACATATCCGCTAGCATCACTGTACAAAATGAATTTTCTCTTGGGACTGGATACGCCAACACTGGTGCAGCACACAATAGGTCTTTTAGTGTCTAGAACTCCTTTTCTTGCGACTCACCGCATTGATATGATTTTGATTTCTTGGTGAGTTCATGCAAGCTTGCAGCAGTGCTAGCAAAGTTAGGCACAAAGCGGCTGTAGTATGTGCATTGTCCCAAAAAGCTGCGTAGTTCATGAAGATTCTGCGGACGAGGCCAGTCCTTTACTGCTCGTAATTTATCTTCATCCGTGGATATGCCATTTGCTGTAACAAGATGCCCCAAATATTTCACCTGTTTCTGGAAAAATGCACATTCCTTTACGTTTAATTTTAGTCCAACCGTCGATGTTCGTTGCAGAACTTCTCATCGAGGTAGACCAGGCAAGTCTTCCAATGCAGTCCCTTTAACACACGTTCCATAAGCCGCTTGAATGTTGAAGGAGTATTACAGAGTCCAAATGGCATAACTTTAAATTGCCATAAGCCACCGTTCGCACTGAATGCGGTTTTCTCCTTGTCCTTGTCTGCAATTTCCACCTGCCAATACCCACTTTCTAAATCCAACGTGGAGAACCACTTTGTTCCGGCTAGCGTGTCGAGAGTGTCATCAATTCTCGGTAGCGGATAACTGTCTTTTTTGGTGTCATCATTCAGCTTCCTGTAGTCTACGCAGAATCTTGTACTGCCGTCTTTCTTCTTTACTAAGACTACAGGTGAGCTCCACGGGCGCGATGATGGTTCGATTACACCGCTCTTCCTCATTTCGTCGACTAACTCCTTAACCTCATTACGCTTCGCCAGCGGTATGCTTCTGGGTGCCTGTTTATCGGTCTCGCTTCGCCCGTATCAATTTCATGCTTGACCATACCTGTTCTTCCTTGTCTTCTATTGTTCGTGGCGAAAGCGAAAGCATACCTCTTTAACAGCTTTTTGGCTTTATTTCTCTCTGGAGCTGGTAAACCTGCTACCCATTTATCCATATTTTCACCAAATTCCGTTTGATCCTTGGCTGACATTTCGGCAGAATCCGGCGATTGTTCGCTGTTTATTACCGCCTGTACTGGAACACATTGACCCACCTCTGAGTTTTTACAGATGACTTTTTCGTAGCCTGATAAATTTAGCATTCTCATTGGGACTATTCTCTGTTTGGTGGACTTGACAAGGGCTTTTGCGGACAACAAATCCGTCTGAATTTCTACTGGTTCTGCAACCCACAAGCGGTTTTCTTCAAAATCTCCCTCCACACGCGCCCATATCAATGATTCACTCTGAGATGGTAATTTTTGTTGTTCGACAGCAACTATCCTTCTGGCGTGGACTTGATGCTTTTATCTCACGTCAAGAGCTATCTCCACAACTCATTACATGTTGCTCCATATTCAAATTGATGCCATGAGCTATCATAAAATCGTCACCAATGATAACCTCGTCCACAATATCGGCAAAAATAAAGACGTAGCTTACACTGATGTTGGCTATAGCCACCTTCGCCTCTGTTTTTCCGTGAACGGTGGCACTCTCCAGTAGCTGTCCGTAGTCTTACATTAGTAAGTACTTCACGCTTCCCCTTCACTACATCTGGTCTGATAGACTGCGTCACACCAGTGTCTATAGGGAAGGTGTGCTATATGCCATTTATGTACCCGCACGCCATAAGGTTGTTGTTGTTTTGTTGCATCACTGATATTGAGACTGTTAGGCCCTCGCTTGTGGGAGCCAGCACTTGCCCCTCAGTGCTAGCTCGTTTTAGTTTAACGGGGACTCTTGTGTAGATGGCTGGTAGCTCGCCCGTTCATTCTTTGTTGGTGAGACGGATCTTGACCTTTTCCGTGGCCTTTTGTCCGTTTTCTCCCAAAACTTGTTCAATATCTCTTTAAATTTATTTAAAAGGCATTCTTCCTCATCCACGACTTCCATTTTTCGCACTTTGCTTACTTGTGGTCTAGAAATCGTGCAAGCGGTCTCATGGGTTGGTGCGAAGGCCACGGTCTCTGCAAAGGTTGACTTCTGTGTGGAACATAGCGCTAGTTTGATGTCTGGGTCGCGTATACCATTAACAAACGCCTCGGTTTTAAAGTTTTCTGTCAACGGGGGTTTTTTCCTGGGTAAAAAAAGCTTGAACTGACTCATTAGCCTTTTGCGCCCGGCAGCTTAACTGCATGCGGTACAGTTCTCGTTCTCCCCGAATTTACGCTGTAGCGCCACCATTAAGTCGTTGTAGTTGTTTCTGCAGCTGGCTGGCAGGTTTCTAGAACCTCAGCTGCGACACCTTTTAACGCCAGAATTGGTCCCCACCGTCCCATCCGTTTCTGCTGGTTACTGTATCGAAATGGAATTTGAATACGAATAGGGGTGAGATACCATCAAAGCAAGGTGGTTTTATCCTGACGGTACCTTCTAATAGGACTCGCACTGGTTCCGGTGGCTGACTCTGGAGGTTGTTGATCTTTTCCTCCATCATAACGAGTTTTCCCTCAACGGACTTTTCCAAATTAATTACTTTCGTGTCAACGGTCTTTTCTAAACTTGACACCTTTTGCTCGACACTAGTAATCCTTTTGCTCACCGACTTACGTATTTCTTGCAGCTTCTCTGTTGTCGCTTCAAGTTTCTTCTCAATTTTTGACAACAGTTTTTGTTGGATTGCTTCCATCCTTTGCTCACTATCTTTTAGCGACTCAGCCAGAAGTTTTTGATTTTCGGCTCTAGAAGCTTCTTGTACATCAGCCAATATCTTTTTGTTCGCTTCTTGCATTTTTTCCATCATAGCGCCTAGCAACGAATTTATCTCAATACCGCTATGAGTTGCAGGGGCCTGTAACTCTCGTTCCTCATCGTCTTCGAACTTGTAGGAATCGATGTCAATGCCGTTCCACTGTTAGTGAGAGTTTAATTTTAATTTTTTTTATTTAGTTTTAGATTTTGCAATCCCACTTCTGACACCAATTGTTACTTTTTTACCTTTTTAAAAACATTTAAAATGTGAGTTCGTTGATTGCAAACAAAATAAAAATAAATTAGTATTTAGTTTTAGATAAATTCTTTATTGTTTTCTTTTATTTAAGAGCCACATTAACGAAGTATGTTCAAAAGCAATAAAAGCCTTCAAAGCTCTATGGCCGCTGTTGAACACACGATCATGCTTAAATTACAAAAACAAAAATTTACTTTTTAAGAAAGTTATAAGGCCAAATATAATATGCATGCCCAATATGGAGCTCAGCAGCAAATTGCCACCTAAAACGTTTACAAATCATACAAAACAAGTGCCTTAAAATTATTAAAAAAAACCTTGGTGGTATCCAACGTATCTTACATATGAAGAAACAGGCTACGAAAAGATAATAGATTTTATAAGCACATTAAAAATTAAATACTTTGATAAAAATGAAACTTCCTTTTATTAATAAGAGAATGTAATAACTCTGTTTAAAATGTTATAATCTATAAATTATCAAATGAAAAGGTAGTGCTTATTTTAGACTATTGTAAATAATAGTCATACTGTAACAATATTAACTTTTCGTATGTTTGGAATATCTATCAATTCATATAAAGGTTTTTTAAACCCATTTTTGCCTTTCAAATCCTCAACTATGTAAATAAAACTTGTTTACCTCACTATATCAAAACAATCATTTGTTGTAATATCTATATTTTAAGATAAGATCTCATTGTAAATATTTAGTTTAGTAGAAAATGTAAATAAAGGAAGACTGTATAATTAAAAATTAAATCTTTATTGTTCGCACAATTTTATGTGCCACTGTTCACAACTTGATGTTACAACAACAATAATTGCTTGTTCGCTATTCTTCTCTGTTACAACGCAGATATTACAACGGCTATCCTTGGATAAGCAATAGTGAATTAATAAAAATGTATTCAGGTAGAATTCACGGTATAAAAACGTTAAAACATGCATGCTCCGTTCAAACAAATAACGACCAATTGCTCCTCGATACGCTCACATAGAATATTGTGACAATAACTTTTATAGAAACCTATGTTAAAAAGGAGACAATCAAAGTTAGCTCAAAGTAAATTGAAACTCTTTCAGAAATGGTAGAAACTCAAGTCGAAAAATGAATTACAGGCCTAAATTGCACATTTTATTTCTAAATCCAAAATGGTTGTATTGTATTCAGTAAAAAAATCAAATAATATACATAGACAGAGATAAAATTGTTTCCAACAATTAAAGTTAAATTTATATCAGTAAATAGCATATTACAACTTGAAATATTTACGCAGACTTCTAATTTTGGTTCAATTTATCAAAAATACATCAAAAAAAGCATCTAGTACTTACCATGTATTAACGAATGGAGTACTAAAAAGGTTTTACAAAAATGATTTTTTGGCAGTATTGAAAAAGAAATAGCCAGTTCTAATCGATAGGAAACAAGACCAACAACGCTGTGAAAACAAGACCAACATGGTGTTTGATTCCACTGTAATTGAAATGTGATGAGTTCCTATATTTTATTAATACTTTTGACAATTAATTAACGTCATAACGGATGGTACATCTTTGAAATTAAAGTTTAAGGAACGGAATCGGCTTAATCAAAATGTGTTTCGGCGCTATCGATTATTTTCTTATTGCAGGTGTTTCGGAACTATCAAAAAAACAAACTCTCAATTAATTATTTGAGAATCGGTTATTTAGAATCTGGCAATACTTATGTCATTTTATTTTGTCACTAAATTCATTATATTATCTCCACTGGACGTAATGAATCGATTTACGCTTGAGCAACGTTGGGATTTATTGAAAATTTATTTCCAAAACAAAAACAATTGGTCGGAAATTGCATGAAAATGTGGTACAAAATTTGGTCTCAGAGAAGGAGCAATAGTGCCCGGTATACGCAAGTTTCTTGCTAAAGTTCGTAAAACTGTTTTCATTGTGATGTGCCAAGACGTAAGCGTGCTCCTACAGTGCGTAGCTGTAGTTGAGAGTGTGCGTGTGAATTTAACATCAACTCGTCATTGTTCTCAAGAATTGAACGTTTCAAGCACAAGTTTCCGTCGAATTTTGCGAAAAATCTCGGTATGACGCCTTACAAAGTTCAATTGGTTCAAGAGTTAAGGCCGCATGACCATCCGCTTCGTTTATGTTTCACTAGATGGGTCAAATAGAAACTGCACGATGATGCAAATAAAAATCATCTTTTCAGGTGAAGCTCATTTTCATCTTGGTGGATACGTTAATAAGCAAAATTGCCGTATTTAGGGCTGAGAAAACCCACACGTGGTCTTACAGATGCCAATGCACCCATTACGAGTGACTGTTCGTCACACCTATCGCTCCATGATAACCGTTTTTTGTACCCGCTGTACATGGTATTGATGTGAACGATGTTTGGTTTCAACAGGATGGTGCACACATCTCACGCTACATTCGATTTATTGCGTCAAAGCTTTGATGGCCGTTTAATTAGACCAAATATAGATGAAGATGCGATTTAACACCGTGCCGTTAAAGAAAAGTGTTGTGCAGACAAACCAGAGACGATTGAGCATTTGAAGACCATCATTCGTGATGCCATTGCCGAGATACGACATAGACTTGAAAGAGTGGAAAAAAATTAGCCAGATCGAGTGAGGTACTGTGAGGCCAACCGCCGCAGCCATATGAATGAAATAATATCCCATTTCTAACCGGAAAAATTGTTCTTCCCAACAAAAAAATAAATTTGGCAAAATTTCAAACCGTTTTTGTTTTATTGCATTTTTCAATTTAAACTTTTAAATGGCCCACCCTTTATTAAATATATTAAAAACAATTATTTGACAATTGAGCATTTGAAGACCATCATTCTTGATGCCATTGCCGAGACACGACATAGACTTGAAAAAGTGGAAAAAATTGGCCAGATCGAGTGAGGTACTGAGGCCAACCGCCGCAGCCATATGAATGAAATAATATCCCATTTCTAACCAGAAAAATTGTACTTCGCAACAAAAAAATAAATTTGGCAAAATTTCAAACCGTTTTTGTTTTATTGTATTTTTCAATTTAAACTTTTAAATGGCCCACCCTTTATTAAATATATTAAAAATAATTTTTACAACCCATGCCACTTACGACAACAAGAAAGTAAAACGTCGTAATAAAATCACCGAGGTACACGGAAAGAACTGCATCGGGTAGTTCGAATAAATATCCATCATTCAACAACCGCAATTATGTAAACCAACATATAAATTAATTTTCACTCAATAAGATAATTTGGTGCTTATTTTACACTTATCTCACAATCATTAAATCAATTGCAAAATTTTGAGAGCATTCCCTCATAAGATGCAACTAAAGTCTACTTGAAGCAGAAACTTAAAAATATTTAGTAAATTTGATAGTTGTTTTATACTTATTAAGCACAGGAGACAATTGGATTAAGTAGTGTACTAGTAAATCATAATGGCAATTCTATAATCTTTCACAATTTTCAGTACATTTGATGAAACTTGATCGAACGGTTTTAGTTACATTAAGCCCAATTTATAAATTCGCAAACAAATGTAAATATAAGCTAATATAGTACTAACTATAGAATTTTGTTTTGCTATATATAGTAAACTTATTTATTCATAATTATATGGATAAAACAAAATTTAATATGAATATTCAGTACTATTGTATAATTTCTTGAATTTGTTCATCTTTTTTTTAGAATTACGATCGTTTGCTGAATGACAAGAGTATTTTAGTTATGGACACGCTATTCGTAAATGAAAATGTACTTTATTTAACAGTTCACCTAAACTCATTAACTCTACAAAAATAGGTGTATGTGTGAATTCTGAACAGATGTTAACAAACCTGGTGTTAGATCCGTAATATCAGGGTTTTTAAAAACAACACCATCAGACTTATCGGCAACATTTGGTTTGTTCATACAATTGGAAGGAGTAAGGGACATGACTTCATTGAAATGAACGATATCTGCTGCGTTATTATTAAACGTTTGCTTTCCCTGGCTGCAGTTTCGCGTCAGATAGGAATGTATTTGTTGAGTAACTAACTCACCACCGGCCCAGGACGCACACTTTGCTTGACGCAGGTTACTTTGTAATATTGGTATTTTACTAACAGCCGCAGAACCTACTGACGTTATTACTGTAGTTAAAGAATTTTGGTTTTTTATACTGCCACTGTTTACATTAGAAGAAAGATGAAGCACATTTTGTGCATAAATAGCTGTGTTCTGATTTAAATTTTCACCTGTTATTTTTATATCTGTTTTTTCATCCTCTTTCAAAATATCATCCGATTCGGCTTCGTTTCCTGTAATTGTAGCTGTTTTTCCGATCTCCAGAGTATTTTTAAAAAGATTGCTCGAAGACATGTCGTTATCTATAACAAATTCCTTTTTAGTATCATTTTGTCGTTCTTTTTTTGGCGTATTTTCCAATGCATCATCAACACCGTCGTCATTCTTTATTGTATTCACTAATATAACGTTTTGTTGATTGTGTGACTTTTGTATTGGCGAGACATCATAATGAATTAGTTCATTTTGCGAAATGGATTCTAAAAAATATTAAAAACAAACAAGATTTTAATGGACAATAAAATGGAATTTAATAAAAATAAGTTAATTTATTTTGTATAATTGTAATTGTACTTGTTTTATAATTAGAGCTTTTGCAGTCATTCTTGTCTACATATATATAAATTAAGTTCAATTATATAAAATCGATTCGTGTACCGACTAGTTTATCTCATTAACAAATATAGAAAACTTCGCCACATTGTACAAAACTAAAAAAGCATCTTAAGAGGACATGATTTTTCCGAATGAGACGTCGCACTATGTGGCATTTACCCTGAAAAGCTGGCCAAAAAGGCTAAAATGAATTTAAAGAAATTTAAGAAACTGAGTATGCAGTTCGATTGACAACAAAATTCTGCATTATATAGTGAATTTTCACGACTTTCAGTTGAAATTCGTAGATTTGAGACGATGTCAAAGTCAGAAAAGTGAAGAAAATTAAATGCGCTTTTGGTGTTTTTTTTTTGAAATTTTAATAGGTTTATATGATATTTTTTTGTGGCTAAACGAATAGAGGTTTTATATTGATTTTTTTATTTGAAAGGTATGAGCAACTGCTACTTTCAGTTTATATATATATATATATATCTCATATATTAATGTTATAATTATTTGTTAAAAATTTAAAAATAATAAAAATTTAACATTTTTTTACCCTTCCTAAAAAAGATAAAGATTTTAAAGGTGAAAGTAGTTTTTAGTAGTTTAAAGTTATATGCCACAAGAAAATACGAACTCTCTACATTCAGGAGCAAAAAAAAGTTTGCGCAAATTTGCGCAATTATTTTTGGGTTTTTTTTTGAAAATTTTACTTTTTTTTGAAAAATTAAAAAAAATTAGACGCAGTGTAATAAGGCCTTAGGCAATAAAGCCATATGGCCGTATTTCTCAATAGAATGAGAAATAAAACTATATGGATTCAGTAGAAGTGATACCAATCGAGATGTCCTGAATAGGTTACTTTTAAGCAGTGACCCTTTTATAAGCTGTAGTACACAAAAATCGCGAAGGAATAGAAAAGCATTTTCATCAGATACTATTAAATTACTCCTTCCTGACATTGATGATGAAAATGATAACGTATTTAACGATTGTAGGTAGTTTCACTTTTTAAGTATTTTTAAGTTAAGTATTAAATAATGTAAAATAAATATTATGAATAAATATTAATTATCATAGAACTTTAAAAACTTTATTACATATGTATATCGACTATTATAACAATATTAGATGTATGTTTGATTTTCTTAATGGACCGTATATGATACCTAGGGGGACTTATGATCCGATCATAATAAAATCAGGTAAAATAATTCAAATTCATATTAAACATGTTCATGTAGAATTTCAATTTTATAAAATTTTTAAGCCAATTATAATTGCTAAACATATTTTCTTAAGGGGTCCTATTTTGGACCCCGGGGCAATTATGGACCGACCATAACAAAATTTGGTAATATGATTTAGATTTACAAAATACACGTTCATACCGAATTTCATCACGATACTGATGTTTTTAAACCATTTATAAGCGCAAACGTGAATTTCTAAATGGGACTTTATATGGGGACTAGGGTGAAATGTGATCCGATCTTCACCAAACTTTACACCATGATTTCTAAGTACACTGTTCCATGCAAAATTTTGTCATGATTGTTGCATAATTACCATAGTTATGTGTAAATAAGCAATTTCGAGGGGAGTTTGTATGGGGGCTAGGCGAAATCACAGACCGCTTTGAACCAAAATCAGTTGGGTTCATCCTTGGGCCTAATTATCACTAACACTATCAAAAAATTCAAGCCATTAACTCTTAAAACACTTCTATTAATTTTGGCCACGTTTTCAGGGTAAATGCCACATAGTGCGTCGTTTGGCTTAAGATGTAAGAAACAAAATTATGCAAATTTTAAAGGAATTATTTACTTCTTAATGGTGTTATTTAGAAAACTCATTTTTTATTTCACAAAACTTTAAATAAAAATAAAGACATTAAAAATTCTCAAATTATATTTTAGTAATACTATTGTCACTCAACGTAACATTTCTTATTTTTTTATAATTGAATATTATTAATTTATACATCTGGTAACCCTTCTGGTTGCTAGACAGAATGCAACTAGGGGATTCACATGATTATTAACTTTTAATTGGTACGACAATATTGTTCTTGTTTGACAGAGTCAGTCTTTTGAGAATAGGGATTCATTAAACATCATTGAAGTAAACACTCATTTTTATATAAAAGAACAGTCTTTCCATTCTTGTAAGGAATAACGGGTAAGTTAACCTCCCACTCGACCATCCAAATGACAATTATCAGAAGTGTGATAGTTAACTCGTATTTTATTTGAAAGTGAAATAAAGGAAAATATATTTTTTATGCGGCGTTGTTGTGTCGGATAAAAGAAAAATTTATGGAAAAATTATCCATTATAAAATTAAAAGAAAAGTTGCGTGAGTGCTCTTTGAAAACAACGGGAAACAAAAGTGAACTAATAGCACGTCTGCGTGAAGCGAAAATTCCGGAGCCGTTCGAAACAGAGACAATAAACATGGTGGATCGAAGTGAAGATGAAAAGGATTTGCAGGACATAGCAGGCATACCAACGACAGGGCCAGGTAATATGGAGGAGTTGCGTGGTGATGTTTTGCGTCTCCAACGTACAATGGAGTCGCTCACCCATCAAATCCAGACGTACATGACGACGACGTCGACGATGGTATCAAATATGTCGCTGCCGCAGAATTCTTTCGAAGCTGAAAAATTAAATTGCGTCTTTACAACATTTCAACGGCAACCAGATATTACAACACAGCAACACCACATTTTGTCAGAAAACAACAACAACGGAGCGCAAAGAAGAATGCATGAACATTCACACACGCAACCATCCGTTCAACAATATTTGGCTCACGACAACAAACGAGCACCATCAATAATACAGAATAATTTACTTGTTGCTGGACAACAACAAAATGTATCAACGTATCAAAATGAAATCATTACAAAGTGTCGCAAGTAACTCGAGAGCGCAATTTTCGAAACCAAATGTACTATTCAAGAAAAATAATAACGAAATAATATCGGGACAAATGAGTAATAAACCGGCGCTTAAATCGGGTCCAAAGTGTTATAATTGTCGGGAAATTGCACACTTGTCGCGAAATTGCCCAAAACCACAGCGAAAGCCAAGAGAACAGGTAAATACAATTAATAATCAGAAAATTATTACGAAAAGTATTTTAATAGACAATTTTGAGTGTAAAGCATTAATTGATTCGGGTAGTGCTGTATCTTTAATAAAGCAGTCAATCGCGGATAAATTGAACTATGATGTCGCAATCTGTAACAAAATATTGCAAGGCTTCGCTGGAGGTGAATTTAAATGTAATGAAAAATTAAAAGAGGCAAAAGTGACAATCGATAACCAGTGCTTTATCGCTGATTTGCATATAGTAAATAATGATACAACCGCATACGACGTGATTATCGGTTTAGACATTTTATCAAACGGTCGGGTAGTAATTGGACACGGTAAATGTCAAGTATACGCAATACAAGGCAATGACATGCAATGTGGTGCGAAAATTCAAGACAAAGAAAAGGAACAAGTGATTGAATTAGTAAATACATATACGAATTGTTTTGCGGACACATTGGACAAAATCGGTAAATACAGCGCAATGAAAATGAACATTTCAGTATCTTCAAACAAACCTATTGCAAGGAAACCGTATGCAGTGCCCATTCCCAAACAACAGACTGTTGAAAGCATTGTAAGTGAATTGCTGAGGCTAAAAATCATGCGTCCGTCAACATCGGTATACGCTTTTCCAATCATATTGGTCCCGAAATCTAATGGTGAAGACAGACTGTGTGTAGACTACCGAGCATTAAATGCTGTGACCGAAAAACAACCCTGGTCAATGCCCACTGTATATGGTTTTCTCTCCACTCTCGCAGGTAAGAAATACTTCTCTACATTAGATATGATGTCTGGATATTATCAAATAGAAATTGATGAAGAATCAAAAAATATACTGCTTTTATTACGCATCATGGTCATTTTGAATTCAGCCGTATGCCTTTCGGGCTCAAAAATGCACCGTGTATGTTCCAGAAAATGATGATGAAAATTATAGAACCATTGAAAGGAAAGGTCGTAAGCTATGTTGATGAAGTGATGGTTGCATCAGACACGGTTGCAGAGGGTTTAAATAATCTTGAGGAATTTTTGAAAATAATACAAAGGGAGGCACTAACGCTTCGTTTGTCTAAATGTTTCTTTATGAAGGATAGCGTTACATTTCTCGGACATGAAATCGATTGCGACGGTATCCGGCCTGGGCGTATAAAGACAATAGCCATGCAGAAATTTCCCAGACCTAAAACTGTCACCGAGATCAGACGTTTCTTGGGGTTAACAGGATATTTCCGTAAATTCGTCCGAAATTATGCACATATTGCAGTACCTTTAATAAGGCTTACGAGAAAGGCGGTTCCCTTTGAGCTGAATGTGAAGATGCGTTTGGAAGATTAATTCATGCCATAACTAGTGATCCCGTTCTAGGTGTATTCGACGTCGATAAGGAGCAAGAACTTCACACAGATGCCAGCAGTATCGGATTAGCTGCAATTTTGATTCAGCGAGAGTCTGATGGGGTGAAAAACCCAATTGCGTACTATAGCCGAGTTTGCAGTGAAATAGAGAGCAAATACCATGCATACGAGTTTGAAATGTTAGCGGTGGTGGAAGGCTGTGAACGATTCCGCGTGTATCTTTTGGGTAAACATTTCACTATTTATACAGACTGTTCAGCAATTTCGAGCATGAAATCTAAAACACCGAGGATTCCAAGGGTATCCCGCTGGTTGTTGAAGTTGATGGAGTATGACTACAGCATGTCATCGACCAGGTAGCCAAATGACACATGTAGACGCTATGAGTCGCTCCCCAGTAGAAGACCCTGGACAAGTTGAGGATGTTACTGCTAAATTAATGGCCGTCGAAATTTCAACTGCAGATTGGATTCTCACAATGCAAAGACAAGATACAGAATTGAAACAAATCATAGATATACTCAAGGGAGAAATTGATTCTGTTCATAAGAAGAACTATAATAATGAATTTTCTATCAAGAACCATCGGCTCTATCGGAAGACCAAAGATGGAAAGGATTTACTTGTCATTCCGCGAGGTATAAGATGGCGAATTGTCAAACTGTGTCATGATGATGTTGGACACATCGGCTTAGAGGGTACCATCAAGAAAATTTATCAGAACTTTTGGTTTAAAAGGGTACGAAATTACGTAAAATGTTACATCAAAGGCTGTGTCGAATGCTGTTATAACAGAGAGTCAATGCGGAACGAATGTCAACTCTATGGAATGGACATACCATCAGTCCCATTCGATGTAATACACATGGACCACTTGAGACCATTTATTAAAACAAAAAGAGGCAATGAATATATTCTTGTGGTTGTCGACGCATTGACACGTTATTCCATCATAGTTCCAGTTAAATCAACGAAAACGTAGCCAGTAACAGAAACTCTTGATTGTTTAACCCTATATTTTGGATTACCAGGAAGAATTGTGACAGATCGCGGAACTGCCTTCACCTCTTTAGTATTTACAAATTATTGTCACGAGAATAATATCAAGCATATTAAAGTAGCTGTCCGAACACCTCGAGCTAATGGAATTGCCGAGAGAATTAACCAGTCAGTATTATCATATTTGAGAACATCACCTAACACAAAAGATTGGGATAACGAGCTACGTAATCTGCAGTGGAAAATAAACACAACTGTTAATGCTACGACTAAATATTCACCTATTGAATTGATTTACGATTTCCCGTTAAAGGACCTTAGTGCTAATAAACTTTTATCAGTCGTCCATGATGACAACATCAACCTTGAGACTCTATCACCACGTGCACGCCGTGAGAATGCTGTCAAGAATATATCAGAAGCGCGTGAGAAATGGAAACAAAGATTTTACTTGAAACACAAAACACCTCATCATTATCAAGAAGCAGACTTGGTCTTAGTAGAAAGTGCCATGCCTAGCACTGGTGAGTCTCGAAAACTCATTTCCAAGTATAGAAGCCCATATATTATCAACAAAGTTTTACGGTATGATCGGTATGTTATTGGAGATATTGAACGAGCTCAACGAAACCAGCGAAAATTCAGTACCGTAGTTAGCAGCGACAAGATAAAGCCATGGTGTGCATTATTCCCTGAGGTGGACGAACACTACTACGATGACGATGATGATGAAGATGAATCTGGTTTAGATTAACTCGGGACGAGTTATCATCAGGATGGCCAAACTGTCACTCAACGTAACATTTCTTATTTTTTATAATTGAATATTATTAATTTATACATCTGGTAACCCTTCTGGTTGCTAGACAGAATGCAACTAGGGGATTCACATGATTATTAACTTTTAATTGGTACGACAATATTGTTCTTGTTTGACAGAGTCAGTCTTTTGAGAATAGGGACACATTAAACATCATTGAAGTAAACACTCATTTTTATATAAAAGAACAGTCTTTCCATTCTTGTAAGGAATAACGGGTAAGTTAACCTCCCACTCGACCATCCAAATGACACTATTTATATAAGTATATAGATTAATACCGTAATATACGGATATAATCACTTTCAAAAAAGCTTGCAAAATAGTGTTTATAAGCGGGGAATTCTTATATCGAAATCCTACACCTAAGAAGAAATAGCCACGATAAAATTCTATTTGTCTCATTGACAGCACTGGCTTCGCATTCTCAACACAACTTAGTGTGGTGAACAAAGTTGTAATTTGCTGGTCCCCGAGTCACTTTGCGATGACTGTGTAGAAATTTCTGAAGAAAAGAGATCCGCAGCAGACTTTATAGACATAGTCAATAGTCCTATGGTAGCATTAACTAGACAGAGAATCAGATCGTTGACTCGCCCGAGAAGTTCACCAGACCAGATCAGTAAAAGAAGAGCTTTAGAAATTACGAAAGGCGAACATTGGTAGATTGCAGGTTTTCTATCAGGAGTCTGAGATTACGTTGAGTATCCGTGCAATTTTCCCCGTTTATTAGCGGAGAATGCTTAAAAGTGGGATGCATATATTGAAATAGTTTCAGTACATTTTGAAGCAAAAATCAAGACAGCATAAATTTCAGTACCACACAGCGGGAAATTATTACATCCGGGAAATACTGTATATGTATTCTGTTCCAGTGACATATTTGTGCATACATTGGCTTCTCAAATTATCCATTTGATTGTGTTAATTTTATTAATAAGTGGCGGAACGTATTTTATATATTATATAGCTACGAGTCCGAAAGGTGGATATGAGAATTTTTTTATGACAATTACATATTTGTAATACTTAAAATCTAAGACAACAAAATTATACATATATAGTTATTTGTGTTTCATTATTTTTCAGGAACAACTAGAGTTGGGTTCGTTAGGTCTTTTGAGTGTTCGCTCTTTCTAGTTCAATTCTCTGTAATGAACTAGGTCGTTCTTTTAATTCAATAGTTCAATACTTTTAAACAACTCCGCTTTCTTCCTCAATTTGTGTAACTTCTTTATGGCAACGTTTGCAAAT
The DNA here is from genome assembly GCA_936449025.2 of Sarcophaga subvicina. NCBI lineage: Eukaryota > Metazoa > Arthropoda > Insecta > Diptera > Sarcophagidae > Sarcophaga > Sarcophaga subvicina. The sequence continues at coordinate 11,891,794 of OW388085.2, read as the reverse complement.
TTATATTTAAACTGATGTAAACAATACATATATACATTTTAGGGAATTAATATATTCCGTGTAAATATTTGTGATGTGATTTTTAATTTTAAATAAATTGTAGTATTTAACATTTTTTCATTTTTATTAATTCATTTATGTGCTTGAAGTACTTTAAAAACGTGATTTATTTTTAAATATTTAATAAGAATTTCTGTTGGTATTTGTCTTCTAAACCTTTCTTTTAGTTAAATGGAAGAAGTATTTTATTTTTATTTGCTTATTTTTGCAATTTTTTCCGTAAATTCTATTTTAATATGTGGTAACACCGCAAATGATGGCACTACCATTCAATAGGAATGTCAGACAAGAGAACAATAAACAAAATAAAAGAACGAATAAGAATGAAATGAACGAATAAATGGTTGGTTACTCAATCGTAAGAAACGTAAAATCGTAACGTACGTAGCCTTAATATCGTTTGTGTAGTTATAGAAACATTTAAAACGGGACAGTTGTCAACAAAGAATGTAAATAAAAATGAGAGGGAGCACAAAGCAACACAAAAACGAACACAACACAATGCGAAGAAATTTGTATACATAAATTTGCACGAAGTCAGCTGTTCAGAACAGTGATCAGTGTTGTTAAGATAAAGCAAAATTCAAAAAGTTGCAATTGGGTACTTTTAATTGGAAGAAGTTATATTTGCTTCTTAAATTTTATGTTATTACAAATATTTATTCTTGTAATATAGAATATTACATTGTTGGCTTAATCTGCGTCAATATTCATGGAATTTAGATATAAGTACAGTCGCATTTTGTTCTTAAAGAAAAATCATTTTTATACACAAATTTAAAAGGTTAATGTGTAGGATTAATATATATGAAAATACCAAAAAAGAGGATTCGTACCACTTCGTCACTCAAAATACACACATATTATTTATTTACTTTGTTAAAATTGTTTTGTGAGCACAATAGAAACAACAATAAGTATTTATTTCTTATAAAATAATTTTTTTATTATTATTTTAATCAAAAATTTCATTGTATACATACATGTAACAATTTAAAAGTTTTATATAAATAAACATTAACGTACCAAAGAGTGCATTTGTGCCGCAATGCAACTCTGCATACAATAGCCCCATCACTCATGTTCAAATGTCACGTAAAACCGTGAGAGAATTCTGTTTTATACAGATCGTTCCGTTTTGCTAACGAGAGAGAATGTTTTGGTAAGCGTTTACATTCCTCCATAAGCTAAAAAGAGAGCGTTCGCTACGGTACTGTCACCTGGTAATACCATCTCATCATCACCATCATCTGGAAGCCCTGCAGCCTCAGAGCGTCCGGCAACACTTACTTGAAGTGAGATGATAAAAGCAGTCAGTCGTAGTTTAGCCCACAGGCATACAGATACGAAAGGTTTGACAGATGAAAAACCTTCATAACATAAAAGCATAGGTAAATTTAGACGAAGAAAAAAAAAGTTATAATTGTTTGCGAATCAAATGTGTTAGAAGCAACAGATATACAGAGTGAAAACTGGCGGTTAAAGTAGAAAAACTAAATGTAAATAAACATTTATTTTGTGTTAAAAAAGGGAAAATTTTGAATATTTTTTAATTTTTCAATGAAAAGTTTAAAGATTCTTAAATATTTAAATATTAATCGAAATGTGTGTGATTTTCGGTCACAATGAATATAGTTTCTTGTGCAAGAGGTAATTAAGAAGCTAAATATTACAAGATCAAAATAGGACGTATTGCTCATAAAAAATGTTTCCTGCTGAAAGTTGCCAATATTTTTTAATTTCTTGAAAGAGAAAGTAAAAAATTGTTATTGTTATTAGTTGTTTTTATTATTTATTAATAGTTTTAGACAAAAATTACATTTTTTATTAACTCTCGCCAATATAAAAAACCCACCCCGAAAACTAAACAAAACATAAATAAACAAAACAGAGTTACAATCAGAGAAGGACAGAAATACTTTTTGATAATATTTGCTGTCCCTTTCACGTTTGGCCTATGCGCTGTCAAATCGCGTTTCGTTACTGTTGATATTGTGGTTTAGCCGTTCGAAGGAGCATTTGAAAATAACCTTTTATTTTTTTATTTTTAATCTTTTCTGAAATAAATAAACAACCTTGGAACATTAAAATTGTTATGTCTTCTTTTATATCAGAAGTGAGATAAAAAACAAAAACAGTACGTCTTTGTGTGCGTGTTTTGCAAACCTTGGCGACGGTGGTTTGGTATAAAAGAAAACGTTTTAACTTGTGCGCGCGAGTTACATATTTAAACACAAACACATACAACAAAACAGAAGTTATTGAAGATTTCTTAGCAAGCATAAAAAACACAAAATAAAAAAAAGAAATAATAAAATAAAATTGTAAAATAAAACCTATTTCCTGTTTGTCAAAATAAATCTAAAGAATTTAAAATTGAAAACAAAATTACAGACAAAATTCTAAGAAATAGAATAGGTATCCCAATTAATACAAAGTACTCTAAAGCAAATTGTCAAAACTGCAAAACGCAGAATAATCATAAATGTAATTTAAATTAAAGTTTGCAAATGCTGAATAAACAAAAATGTAATTTAGTTTAAGTCTAATAATAATTATAATAATAAAGAAAAGACAGTTGTTGTTTGACTTCTTAATGTGACGGTACACTTCCTCCGAAAACTTTTGTGTCTTTTTTTTTTAAAACTTAATTGTCCTTACAAAATACAAAATTGGCGCAGTCGGTACTCCTTTTAAGAAAAATAAAATAATAGGAGAGTGAAACGAAAAAAAAGGACATAAAAATAATAGTGCAGTTGATACACACGAAAAAAAAAATCGGTGTAAAGACCACTAAATAAGTGAAAAAAGTGCAGTTAATACACACGAAAAAAAAAATCGGTGTAAAGACCACTAAATAAGTGACAAAAAAAAAAGTGCAGTTAATACACACGAAAAAAAATCGGTGTAAAGACCACTATATAAGTGAAAAAAAAAAGTGCAGTTAAGACACACGAAGGACAAATCGGTGTTAAGACCACTTAGATCATAAATAAATCTTGTAATAGTGCAGCAAACACTCAAATATAAATTTGAGTAAAAGTTACAAACAAATAACAAGATTCGACAACATTTAAGGAACAGAAGATTTGACGAGAGAAGAATGAACCAAGATCACCAGGAAATAGCACCTGCAGAGTTGGTGCAACAACTCGCAGGAAGGGAACAGCAGCTCGAACAACTGAGATCGGCGTATATGGAACTACAACAGAGACAACAACAGGATCCAGGCAGGCTGGAGGGAGTGTTAAAAAACATAAACCACTTACCAGTCTATACGGGAGAGGGAGATGTCACAATCAACTCATTCTTCAGCGGCGTGGAATATTTAATATCAACACTCGATGACGAAGGACAAAAAAAGGAAGCAGTAAGAGCTGTATATTACAGAATCATCCAAGGAGAAGCAAAAAATACAGTGATTAACATCCCAGAACCCGACAATTGGAAACTCATCAAGGAAACCCTGAAACTGAGGTATAAACCAGATACAAAGCCACACGAGATTTATAAACAAATCGCTAACTTGAGGATTAATACGGTAAGAGAATTAGTTAATACAGTACAAAATATCAAGTATAAAACAGATGAATTAATTGTATATTATAATGGAGAAAATGGAATAGATTTAACAAACATAGAAAGTTTGCTAGTGAACACTATAAAAGAAATAACACAGGGAACATTACTGGACAAAATTTACGAGCTTAGACAGTTAAAGGATATTTTAGGGATAATGACTACAAGAAGATTTGAAGACAGCTGTATAAGACCGGAATATAGGAAATCAAAATTTAGAGAGGACATAATATTTAAGCAGAATAGGGTTTCGGACAAAAATAACAATAGCAACAATCGACAAACGTATTATAGAAATAACCAAGGATATACTTCGCCCAATTATGTGCAAAACCAACCAAATTTTTACAACATACATCGTCCATATCATAATCAAAACAGAGAATACAGGGGAAGTAACTCAGGTCAATTTAGGCCAAATGCACAAAATTTTAACAACTTACAATATCAGAATCGAAATATAGAAAACTTTTCCAACCAATTAAGAAGAAATCACCAACAGTTTAATAGAGACTTTCAATATAATAGGTCCGGACAATTTAGGAGAAATCAGGGTGAACCCATGGAAATAGATAATATTCAAATGAATAGGCAAATAAATAAAGCGAATTATAATGAAAATAATCAGGTAAATAATAATATTCAAAAAACCGCCCAGTTAGGAAACCCTAGGAAAAAAGGCAGCCAATATCGCTTGCTGACACCTAGGCAAGAACGAAACGGATTTTTTGAACGTAATTGTGAAGAAATAAACTATGATCAATTGGCAGGACACTCGGAACCAGACCTGTGTAACAGTAACACAGCTCCATCCCGACAAAGCCAGGATCAGTTTTTTTTAGAACGACATCAGACTATCTACCCATCATAACAATAACAATTAAAAATAAGAAATATAATGCACTAATAGACACAGTTGCAAATATAAGTTTAATTGATCAAGATATAAAAGGATTTGAGAAAATGCTATTAAGAGAGCCACTAGAATTTAGTACGATAAATGGAAAGGATATAATTAGATATGAGGTATTGACAGACGCACCCTTAGAATTTAATGTAGAGAAAAACGCGAAAATAAAATGGAAAATGACTAAATTAAAAGGAAGAAAATATGAGTTCATTATTGGGATTGATCTGATGAATTGTTTCAATACAGTAATGGATTTAGTGGAAGGACAAATATCTTTTAATAATAAAAAAACTAGTTTTATAATAAATCCGTATAAAAAAGTAAAAGTTTGTGCATTAGAAGCAGCTAACTTTGATTGGAACAGAATACAATTAGACCACTTAAATAAAGAAGAGTATGACGCAATAGTAAAAGTTTTGAATAATTTCAAAGGACTATTTTTCAAAGAAGGTGATCAGTTAACAAGCACAATGAAAATCCAACACGAAATTAGAACGGTGACAAATGAACAGATAAATTCCAAACTATACCGATACCCCCCGCAACACGAAAGGGAAGTAAGAAAACAAATACAGGAAATGGAAGAACAGGGAATAATAAGAAAAAGTTGTTCAAGGTATTCAAGCCCTTTAATAGTAGTACCGAAAAAAGTTGACAATTCAGGTGAACAAAAATATAGGATCGTAGTTGACTACAGAAAACTCAACGAAGTGACTATTGACGACAAATTTCCACTGCCAAATATAGACTCAATTTTGGACAAGTTAGGAAGAGCTCAGTACTTCACAACCTTAGATCTCGCGAAAGGATACCATCAGATTTTAATAAGGGAACAAGATAGGGAAAAAACAGCATTTGTGACACCACACGGACTATATGAATTCATAAGGATGCCATTTGGGTTAAAAAATGCACCGGCAACTTTTCAAAGACTTATGAATGAAATACTACGCGACTTCATTAACAAAACATGTGTAGTTTACCTGGACGACATTTTAATATTTAGTACATCTCTTCAAGAACATATAAAATCTATAACGGACATTTTCAGAGTTTTGAAACAAGCCAATTTAAAAATACAGATTGACAAGTGCAATTTTATGAAAAGAGAGACAGAATTTTTAGGCCATATATTAACAAAGGAAGGACTCAAACCAAATCCTGATAAAATTAAAACGATTCAGGACTTAACTTTACCAAGAACCGAAAAACAAATAAAAAGCTTTTTAGGACTTACGGGATATTACCGTAAATTCGTGAGGGACTATGCAAAAATTGCTCAACCTATAACAAAGTATTTAAAGAAAGGAGTTAAAATAAATGTTCGAGATCCAACATATATAGAGGCTTTTGAAAAACTTAAGTTACTAATAACTTCGCATCCCATTTTGAGATATCCAAATTTTGAGAAACAATTCACGGTAACAACAGACGCATCAAACTATGCCCTGGGTGCAGTTTTATCCCAAGAGGGACACCCAATTTGTTTCGCGTCAAGAACTCTAAATAATCACGAACGGAACTATTCCGCTACAGATAAAGAATTTCTCGCCATATTGTGGAGTGTACAGTATCTACGACCTTACCTCTATGGAAGAAAATTTAAAATCCTTACAGATCACCAACCGATAAAATATCTACACTCGAAATACAGAGGGAAAGATATGTCCCCAAGACATCAACGATGGTTGTTGAAATTAGGAGAATACGACTTTGAAATCGAGTATATCAAAGGAAAAGAAAATAGAGTAGCGGATTTTCTTAGTAGACTTGAAAATAAGAAGGATGAAAATAATTTGAAGGATACTGAATCCAATTTGAATTTAATACACAATATTGAAGAAGATAACGTATCAATGATAACAATTCACTCTGCCGATGAGAATCTTTTAGATCACTTTCCCATAAAAGAAGAAATAGTTAACAAGTACAAAACCCAGATAATATTGACTAATAATAAGACAGAGGAATCAAAAACATTGCATGGAAAAAGAATAATTTATATAGCGGAATGTGACTTTAATGTAATGGGTGATATATTTAGGAATTATATCACAAAAGGAAAGATAGGCATATATTCAGAACTTTCAGATCATAATTATAACATAGTACAGGAAAAGCTTATAGATATGTATTCAAATGATAACCAAATTGAATTCATCAAGTGCACAATGAGGGCACAGGACATTGAAACAGAGGTAGAAGCGGTTAAGCAAATATCCTTCTATCACGTAAGGGAAAGCATACATTCGGGAATAAATGAAACCTATAATAATATCAAAAATAAGATATATTTTCCAAAACTTAGAGAACTAATTCAACTAGTAATAAATCAATGTGACCTTTGTCAACAGGTAAAATATGATAGGCATCCAATTAAAAATAAATTTCAGTTTACTGAGACCCCGTCGGATAAAAATCAAATTATACATATCGATACATATGTAATAAAAGGTCATCATTTTTTAACAACAATCGATAAGTTTTCTAAGTTTGGAACTGCTTATTCACTAAGCGACAGAAACCACTTAACCATAATAGAAAAATTGGAAGAACACATTACAAAATTCGGAAAACCAAATAAAATAATAGCTGACAACGAATTTAAAACATTAAGAATAAAAGAATTTCTAATAGAGCAAGGGATAGAGTTACACTTAACAAAACCAAATAGTCACACGGGAAACTCAGATATAGAAAGGTTTCATAACACCATTGCAGAAAAATTTAGAATTTTATATCAAACAAACAGAGATTTACCGATACATCAATTAATTCAGCGAACAATAAGAAATTACAATGAAAGGTTCCATTCTAGCATAAAATACACACAAAAAGAAGTACAGGAAGGGCGTATACATTTAGATAAAGTCAAGCAAAATTTAGAAGAATGTAAGAAAAAGAAAATTGATAAACTTAATTTAAAAAGAGAGGAGTACAGGGAAACAAGAGAAGAAGGATTTATAAAAAACTACAAGGCACTAAGGCATAAAGAACAACCGAAATACAAAAAAGCAAAATTAGAAGGAATACATCCGAGTAATATTAAAAGACCGTTAAAATTTACAGATAATAGCCATCTTCATGCTGATAGTAATATGGACACCGATGACTGAAGGGGAACTGACTACCAAACGACTTACAGAACAAGCAGGATTTATAAACATCTACATGAAAAACATAGATATAGTTAAGGAATCAGACATTATACTACACATAGTAAACTTACATGAAATAGAAAATATTCTAAACCAGATGAAAGAAAATATTAGTTTACTGAAAACAAAAAATAAACATTTACTTCAATTAGAATTGTTAGATGCAAGAAACAAATTGGTTACTTTGATACCAAAACAAAACCGACAACGAAGAGGACTGATTAACGGAATAGGAAGTGTATCGAAATGGTTATTCGGGACTATGGACGATGAGGACAGACAAAACATTCAGAAACATATTTTTAGTATCGACGAATTTAAAGAAAATAACAACCAACAAATACTAATTAACGATTATTTTAATGAATCTATAAACCATTTAAAAATGATCGTCAAAAATGACAGAAAAATAATAGAAAGGGAATTAAATTCTATCAATAAATTTTTAGAAACAGAAAATGATAAGCACATATATTTAGAACAGCTATCAAATATACAGTTAATTAAAAATAGAATAGAACATCTACAGGATAATGTAATGTCCACAAAATATGGTATTGCACATCCTAGTTTATTGACTTCTAGTGAAATAGAAAAATATGCTATAGATTATAATAAGCTAAAATATATTCAGATAGGAACTACATTTTTTAATAATTCATGTTTAATTTTTGGGATAAAAATACCCAAAACATTTATAAATGTTAAGCTTAAATATATTGTTCCACTACCAAATGATCACAATGACGAGATAGACTCTGTAATAGAGCAAACAATTGAATTTGAAAACAGAACATACAAATTTGAGGAAAATAAACATTTAAAGAATTTAAAATTAAGTAATCACTGTCTAATAAAAAATAACTGTCAACTAGTAAAGAATAATGACTTAGAAATTATACAATTGGACTTAGATACAATTATAATTAAGAATGCAATAAATATAAGTATCATTCAAAATTGTAATTTTGAAAAAATTATGCTAAACGGAAATTATATTGTAAATTTCAATAACTGTTCAATTAGAATAAAAGACTATTATTTTTCAAATATAATGGAAAACATAGAAGAAAAACAAATAATTGAAAATATTCACATAGAAAAAAATTTTTCACATAAAATAAAAAAATAGCAATAATCTTAAAAATATTAGAGCACTACAATATCATAGTAATATATCCTATGGACTTTATCTCCTTTTAACAATAATAATAATTATTATCTTAATTTTTGTAATTGTAAAACAAAGATATATTAAAATAATATTAAATAAAAGAATTCAGGAGAATTCTAATCCAAAGGAGGGAGAAGTTACATATTTAAACACAAACACATACAACAAAACAGAAGTTATTGAAGATTTCTTAGCAAGCATAAAAAACACAAAATAAAAAAAAGAAATAATAAAATAAAATTTTAAAATAAAACCTATTTCCTGTTTGTCAAAATAAATCTAAAGAATTTAAAATTGAAAACAAAATTACAGACAAAATTCTAAGAAATAGAATAGGTATCCCAATTAATACAAAGTACTCTAAAGCAAATTGTCAAAACTGCAAAACGCAGAATAATCATAAATGTAATTTAAATTAAAGTTTGCAAATGCTGAATAAACAAAAATGTAATTTAGTTTAAGTCTAATAATAATTATAATAATAAAGAAAAGACAGTTGTTGTTTGACTTCTTAATGTGACGGTACACTTCCTCCGAAAACTTTTGTGTCTTTTTTTTTAAAAACTTAATTGTCCTTACAAAATACAAAATTCGCGTGCATATACGAAGTAGCGCAGCAGCATTACGTATATATGTTGTTGTTGCAATAAATTACATTTTTGTTCTAAGCAGACACACAAGCGAAAGAAAGGCAAAACAGACGCTGTGAAATTTAAAAGAAAAAACGGTTGATTACAAACACACATAGTTGAGTGCATTACCATTTCAAGTGGAAAAGAAGAGACAACGATAATCGAAAGAAAATATAAAGTTTTTTCCCTTCTTTTTTGTGTTTCCATGAACATACGAATCTAAAGGCAACAGTTTTCGAATAAAATAACCGAAATAAAATTTATGTACACATAGAGAACGGGAAGAGGTAAAATATGATTAGAATAAACACGTTAAAAGTGGAAAAATTAAAAGACCTCTTGCGCGAACGCGAATTACCCAGTTCGGGCCAGAAGGCTGAACTCGTGCATCGGTTAAGTGAAGCTGTGAAGAGCGACGAAATATTTCTTCCAACCGAAGGTCCTGCCTTGGAAGACTGAACAGGAATCGGTTAAAGACAGTACGGAAATGTTACGGGCGCAAGTTAATTCGTTGGAGAAAATGATGAAGGACTTAATGTCGGTCGTGCAGACTCAGGTAATTAACTCAAATCGTGCCGCGAGTGTTGAAAATGAATATGCGAATATTCGAATAAATAATGAAAGTGACAGTCCATCAGTTAACGCATTCGAAAGTGTTCATGATATCGCGTCTTTACTGCCAGAGTTTAACCCAGTCGTTGATACTTCCTTAAATTCAATTCAATTTATAAGACAAATAGACATGCTGAAGGAGGCATATAAATGGTCCGATAGCGCTCTCTTATTCGTCGTGCAACAGAAGCTTGTCGGTTCCGCGAAATTGTAGGTTGATTCCCAGGACATTTTTATTACGTGGCGACAATTTAAGGAAAGTTTTTTGTGGGATTTCCCATGTGATGATAGCGTGGCTAGCGTTCACATTAAAATGTCAAATACGCATCAGAAATCATACGAGACACCCCAAGAATATTTTTACAAAATGTCGGCAATGGAAAAGAGATTCAATTTACGTGAGGAATAAGCGACAATGATTTGAAGAAGATAATTTCCAAAAATTACGTGAGATTAAACTACTTATTACGTGATATTAACACCTACTGTGAATATAATACGGTGAAAAATTACGGTAATTACGACCGGGGAAGGAACATTGAATATAATACCACGAAAATCGGACAAATAAATAATCATAATGGAAATAGTGCTAATAATTTCGAAACGGGTACGCCAAAACCAGATAGAAAACGAAATGGTCGCGACATCGAATGTTATAATTGTCGCCGGAAGGGACATGTGTCTATCAATTGCCCTGAGCCGCAATGTAAAACCAGGTGTATACATTGTCAACGAACAAACCATAAAAGTGAACAGTGTCCAGGAAAATCATCACAAGAGCCTAGAGCGAACATTCACAAGATAATAATTGACAAACCGAATAATAATTTCGTTAAACAAATTCGAGTAAACGGTAGTGAAATAATGTCTTTCGTTGACACCGGAAGCCCTATAAGTGTAATTCGTGAAAGTTGTGCGGTGAACATGAGCAACGTGCGGGAGTGCTCAAAGGCTTTATCTGATTTTACGGGTGGAAAATATGAGTGCAAATCAAAGGCTGACACCGCACTTGATGTATTTTAAAGGATGTTGAGGATGGCTTACTGCCGGAGGACATCTTACTCGGTCGTGATATCTTGTGCCGTGAGGGATACAAATTTAAAATTGATGGCGATGAGTGCTGGTTGGAGAATGAAAATGAAATTAAGGTTGGCGATATGGTCGATCCGCAACATCTTAATGACCTGAGAACAATTATTCGTCGAAATCGTAAGTGTTTCGCTGGAAATATTTTTGAATTGGGTAAGTGCACCATTGCTAAGATGAAAATAGAGCTGAAGACAAATTATCCGATAAATCTGAAAGCATATAGGACATGTTAAAATGCCAAATTTTACGTCCGTCGAATTCAGCCTAGGCTTCACCCGTCGTCCTGGTTGATAAGAAAAATGGCGAAAGCAGACTTTGCGTCCATTAAAGGCTTTTGAACAACATTACTGTGAAAACACCTTACCCAATGCCTGTGCTAGAAGAACAGTTTGCACAGCTAGCCGGAAGTCAAATTTTTACAACGCTCGATTTGAAAATGGGTTACCATCAACTCGAAATTGAAGAGTCTTCGAAACACTATACCGCATTTGTAACAACAGACGGTCATTTCGAATATAATTGGTGAACGCCCCCGCAAGTTTTCAGAACGTTATGAACCGCATGGCAGCCGAAATGGGCCGTTGTGAAATCCTGGTGTATCTAGACGATATTATCATCCCAAGCGTAACGGTTGAAGACGGTCTATACCGCTTGGAAAAGTTTTTGCGAATTTTGTCGAGATATGGGTTTACCTTGAGGCTGGATAAATGTAGATTTTTGCAACGTGAGATAACTTACCTTGGCCACGTTATAGGCGGCGACGGAATACGACCTGGCGAAAATAAAATGGGGGCTATAAGGAATTTTAAAGAGCCCACTAACGTATCGGAAGTACGACGCTTTCTTGGGTTGACGGGTTTCTTCCGGAAATTTGTACCGCATTATTCTTTGATCTCGAAACCACTGACCACCCTTATGCAAAAATCAGAGAGAAATAATTTTATTTGGGGGGTGCATTCGAGACACTGAAAGACATGCTAACTAACCCCCCTTTTCTTGCATTATATGACGCTACGGCAACACATGAACTACATACCGATGCGAGTGCTGTCGGTTTAGCCAGTATGTTACTGCAGTCTAAGGATGGTAAGAATTTTCAGCCGGTTATGTATTTCAGCCGACATTGTACTAAAGAGGAGCAGCGTTATCACAGTTATGAGCTGGAGGTATTGGCCGTGGTGGAATCTCTCGTAACTGACTGTTCCGCCGTAGCAAAGGTCCGCAGGGAAAAAGAGCTTAAATCTAGAATTGCGAGGTTTTGGTTAAAGTTCCTTGAATACGATTTTGAGACCGCTCACCAAAGGTAGCCGATTAACTCATGTAGATGCTTTGAGCATCACATTGACCATCTGGGCCCCTTTATTCGCTCCAAGAGGGGAAACACACACATCTTGGCGATTTCTGACGCGTTTTCGAAATTTCTTGTCACTAGGGTGGTAAAGAGTACAAAAGCTGTTAAACGTTCTTAATGAAATGTCCGGATACTTTGGTCTCCCAACTACGATCGTGTCAGATAGAGGAACCTCGTTTACGTCTAAGGCATTTGAGAAATATTGCAACGACCATAACATCCATCACATTAAAACGGCCGTCCGAACTCCTCGCGCAAACGGACAAGTTGAAAGGGCCAACGCCGTGATCCTCAACTATCTGCGAACGACCACAGAAGACACCAGAAATTGGGACTTAAAATTGAATGAATGTCAATGGGCTATAAACTCACAGATCAACTCTACTACCGGACTTTCACCGAATGATCTTGTTTTCAATTACAAAATTAAAGACCTTATGCAGAACTATCTCGTTACCGCAGTTCAGCAACACCTTACTGATAACAAAGATGAAATAACCACCGAAGAGAAGTACCAGGTTGTACTGAACGGTATTTGTAAAGAACGCGAAAAATGGAAGGCGCCTTTCGACAAGAAGCACGCAGTTCGCCATCAGTATGCCGAAGGTGACCTCGTTGTTGTGGAACATGAACCTGGGGCAACTGGTGAAATGCATAAATTAGAGCCTAAATATAGAGGACCATATGTTGTTGCGCGGGTACTAGGAAGGGACCGTTATCTAATAGAAGATATTCCTGGGCTAAAAGTAACCTGCCGCAAATACAGCTCTGTTCAAACTTCCGGTCGATTAAAACCCTGGTGCGGAATATACCCAGATTTAGAAATTAGTAATTATGAAGATAATGGCGATGACGAATATCAAATCGAGGACAATTTGGAGTCAGGAGAGGCCGAGCTGTCACCTGGCAATATCATCTCATCATCATCATCTGGCAGCCCTGCAGCCTCAGAGCGTCCGGCAACACTTACTTGAAGTGAGATGACAAAAGCAGTCAGTCGTAGTTTAGCCGTTCGAAGGAGCATTTGAAAATAACCTTTAGTTTTTTTGTTTTTAATCTTTTTTGAAATAAATAAACAACCTTGGAACATTAAAATTGTTATGTGTCTTCTTTTGACTAATTGAAACCTTAAAGGAGTTTTGACAGCACGTTACGTTACGTTTGGGTAACTGGCACTTAAGAAACGAGAGTAAGAGAGACATGACTACGGAGCTAAAAGAACTCATTATTATGACCGGCTCGTTCACTCGGGAACTACACAACTCGAGATCCTTCATCTCCTTTATAATTTTGTGGAGGTTCGCCTCAATTTGCTGTAGAGCCTTCCAAAGTGTCTCTGTTTGTTTCTAAAAAAGACTGATTTACCTAACCTCTGTTTTTTTCATAATGTTTTACGATTTTTTTACTTTTGACTCGATCAATTCTCATTATCATTGACAAATACTGTTTAATGTTGTATACACACATATTTTCAATATATATATAATGGGTGATTTTTTAAGAGCTATAGGAAAAATTTTCAAAAAAAAACACATAATTCAGAGAAATGCATGAAATATTTATTTGAATTGATAATACGGTCCATATAATTTAATGTTTGAAGATTATTTCATGCAAATGTTGACCGCGACTGCGCCTCAAATGGTCCATCCGCTTAATCCAATTTTGGCATACTCTTTCCAACATTTCGGCCGGTATCTCACGAATAAATGCTTCAATGTTGTCTTCCAATGCGTCAATTGAAGCGGGCTTGTCTGTATAGACATGAGCTTAACATAGCCCCATAAAAAATAGTCTAAAGGCGTTAAATCGCACGATCTAGGCGGCCAATTGACCGGTCCCGAACGTGAAATAAAATGTTCACCGAACTCGCCTCTCAATAAGTCCATTGTTACGCGTGCTGTGTGGCATGTGGTACCGTTTTGTTGAAACCACATGTCATGCAAGTCAAGCTCTTGCATTTTGGGCAAAAAAAAGTTGAATATCATCTCACGGTAGCGCTCACCATTCACAGTTACGTTAGGATTCGCAGCATCTTCGAAGAAGTACGGTCCAATGATGCCACCAGCCCATAAACCGCACCAAACTGTGACTTTTTCTGGATGCATTGGTAGCTTTTGCAATGCTTCCGGCTGATCTTCACTCCAAAATCGACAATTCTGCTTATTTACGTATCCATTGAGCCAAAAATGAGCTTCGTCGCTGAACACAATTTTTCGATAAAGAAGTGGATCTTCGGCCAACTTTCCAAGAGCCCATTCACCAAAAATTCTGCATTGCGGTAGGTCGTTCGGCTTCAATTCTTGCACCAGCTGTATTTTGAAAATGTATTTTGGTGGATCACCAACAGGAACTTGAAAAACGATTGCAAAAAATTGTAAATTTTATAGTTGGGATGAAGAACTGTCAGTTAGAATCTATAATATAATTTTGACAGTTTGCAATATCACTCACGTTCAGATGCTACTGACGATCGAGCCATAAATAAGTATTTTCCGAAATCACACTCCCTCAGAGCGTAATTAATATTCTTACTATTTAGAACTCTAATGCTAACATAATATTAATTGTGAAATCCTGTGTCCATCCAAATCGCGGCAGTATGAATCCCAAGTTAAAGTAAGATTTTATGTATTCCTGTTATGCCTTACGTGACAAATAAATAACTTAGTCTACATTTTTCACTGTTCGTCTATTTGATCTGCCAACTACTTTTAAGATAATCCTGCAGAAGTGCTTCTATCCTATGCCTCCTATTTCCATCTTAATTTAAAAGGCCATGTTCATGTTGCACCCTCGAGTAATAATAACATTAAATATTTATATTTTTAAATGAGAAATTGTGTATTTTCTTCTGGGCAAAGGTAGCAAACAAACACTAACAGACGAAATAACAAAGGCATCGGAATCTGGTGATTTCTTTTGAAATTTTGATACGTTAGTAGAGAACGAAAAGCTGCACAACCAACGAACAACACACCATAAATGGTAAGGATGGAACACTTTCTGGGGTCGTATTTATGTACCTTTAAAAGGTCAAGCGCATAATTGTTCACACGTTTGTAAAACAAGAGGAAGTGAATTCGTTTGTTGCTGTCCTCAGTCACGTATCTAACGCCATTTATTCTATCAGAACTCGCTGGTGTGATAATCTACTCTTATATAGCATCACGATCGTCTTGTCCACTGCAGCATAAACATCAATCTATGTACTCACTTAAACCACATGCATTGCGAATGGCGACCTTACTATAGCTCACCATGAGATGGAATAAATGATTAGATCATGCACATACCCAAACAACCAAAGCTGCCTTAAAAGTGAATAAGCATATAAATAAATGAAACACAGTCCAATCAAGTGTATTCTCCTATATTTTCTAAAGATATCCTGCTAGCAGGATAAACATACAGTTCTTTAGTTTGGTAACGAAGGTACGTTCAGCACCTAACGGTAACAGGTAAAGTTGTCTCACTACACTGTTATCTGTATTAGTGGTTCAGTCGTGCCAGTAACCATTATTATTGGAGTGAGTAACCATCACGAAAACAATTCCAAATCTGGTAGCGCAATACTCTAAATATTCACTTGGTAGATACTATCAAAATCATCTTACCCTTTTAATTATGTTAAAATAACTTTTCTCAAGCTGAGAGACACTGAATATATTCCACATGACTTTAAGATTTCACATCCAAAAGTTTGAATGTAATACTAATGCATTTTTGTAGAAGTGTCAACTATACATTGAAATAGTAGATAAATTTCTGCTAGTTTACGGAGACTTAGGATATACATAGAATGTCGATAAAAACTTAATTTTTGCATTTACATATGGATTGTTTTCTGATGAATAAAAAATTGCATCAAGATATAACGTCATTTCAAAAGCTCTTCCATGGAAAAAGAAACATACAATTATTAGTCGACTACATCCTTTCTCTCAAATGCGCAACTGGCGATTTTTCCCTACTTCAGTTAATAAACACATGAAAAATATAACGCTACTGTAAAACTACGACGATTTTTATCAATCAAAGAGCCTTTAATAGGAAATGTTTTCGATTTTTTTTGCTTAAATTTTACAATTAATAATGGTCAAACTTAGAAAAGTAGGGAAAAAGCACACTTTCAAAGGATACCCAATCCAAACTGATAACATATTAGTTCGAACAATAAGTATATGCACATCATTTTGCAGATTTACCGACCTTCTTTACAAAAAATTTGAATTTTGAAAACCGATCCAAAAATGTCTTCTAAATCAAAAACTTACAATCTACATGGAACACATATAAACCAGTACGTTTGGCATAAGTCAAGCACTGAGTTTTTGCCTAACAATACTCAGGCTATTTTCAAGCAAGGTGGAGTGTCGGTAATGGTGGGGGATGTGTTTCCAGTGCAGGAGGAGGGTACGTTCATTATAAAGACGTTAAATGGATTCATTCAAATATTTGGGCATTTTAAAGTAAAATATGAAGCAAAGTGGCGACAAGTTAAATTTATTGGACACATTTGTTTCTACCAGACCAACGATCCGAAGCACGTTGCGAAACTATAACTTATGCATAATTGTTCAAAATTACTCCAAAAGCTGGCACAGGCCCCTGATGTCAATATTATTGAGCATGTTTGGGAAAAACTTGCCCGTAAGGTCTATAAATATAGTATCAGCACAGTGGAGCAGTTGAAACAAGGTATTAGGCGCGAATGGAACAACATAACCCCGGAATTTTTTACCCATCTCGTGCAGTCGATGCCTATACGTTTGGAAACAGTAAAAAAGCAAATTTTATAATATATAATATGACGTGCAATAATCTTAATTTTAATTTTAAAATTTAAATCATTACCCATATTTATTATATTGTTACGAAAAGCGAAACGACCTAATATCGTTTAACAATAAAAACGATAAACAAAAGCTATCAGCTACACCAACACAATACACACGACACAAATACGCACTAACACTAAGAATATAACGAACGTGTTGATTATCTAAAGCTGCACACACACATGTGTACAACGAACCAGGTAGCAACAATAACATAAAGTAAACCAGCTACGACAAATATGTAACGGACAACATAAGCAAAGTACACAAACAACAATGTACTAGCAGAAGTCTCGAGAAGGCACGAGCGAGAACCTTCCACATCGAGAACGTTCATCATACTGATCATACGTGCGTGTGAACTATAAAAGGGCTGGACAAAGCAAGCAGGAGTCAGAGAGTGAATTTAGTCAGCCTTGTGTGAAGTTGCGTGTGAACAAAATAAGTCGTGGTTGTAAAGATCTAGCGAATACTTGTGTGAACTAGTACAGTGAATAAACAGATTATTATTGTTGTATCGTTAAGTTCTATACGGTGGTACACAAAAGTAGTGTAAATAATAAAGAGAGTTAAGAAAAACTAAAGACATATTTGTTTTTACTTTGTTGCAATTAACGAACTCATATTTAAACGTTTTTAAAAAGGTAAAAACGTAACAATTGGTGTCAGAAGTGGGATTGCAAAATCCAAAAGTAAGAATAAATAAATAAAAAAAGGAGAAAATCAAAATCAAAATGAAACTCTGCGATCTAAAAGTGGAACGGCTTAAACGGGAGTTGGGTAAACTCGAGCTGCCAACAATGGGCACGAAAAATGAACTGCAAAGGCGATTAAGGGAACATCTGCAGCTTCAGGACATCGACATCGATTCCTACGAGTTCGAGGATGAAGAGGAACGAGAGGTAAAGGCCCCTGCAAACCCTAGCGGTATCGACATAAATTCATTGCTAGCAGCTATGATGGACAAAATGCAAGTATTAACGGAGGTACAAGAAGCTTCTAGAGCCGAAAATCGCAAAATGCAAGAAGCGAACGAAAAGCTGTTTGCTGATGTACGAGAAGCTTCTAGAACCGAAAATCAAAAACTTCTGGCTGAAGTACGAGAAGCTTCTAGAGCTGAGGACCAGAAGCTATTCGAAGCCTCTAGAGCCGAAAACCAACGACTGCAAGCTGCAATTTTGTCAAAAATTTAAAAGGAGTTGGAAACAACATCTGGAAAGTTGCGAACTACCAGCCATCTTCACAAGAGTCCCCGTTAAACTAAATCGAGCTAGCACTGAGGGGCAAGTGCTGGCTCCCACAAGCGAGGGCCCCACAATCTCAATATCAGTGATGCAACAGAACAACAACAATCTTACGGCGTGCGGATACATAAATAGCAGACCACATACCTTCACTATAGACACCGGGGCGACGCAGTCTATCATCAGGCCAGATGTAGTGAAGGGAAAGTGTGAGGCACTTAGCAATGTAAGACTACGGACAGCTACGGGAGAGTCTGCCACCGTCCACGGGAAAACAGAGGCGAAGGTGACTATAGCCAACATTAGTGTAACTCACATCTTTATTGTTGCCGATATTGTGGACGAGGTTATAATTGGTGCCGATTTCATGATAGCTCATGGCATCAATTTGAATATGGGGCAACAGATTATGAGTTGGCGAAATGTTGAGATACCTCTAGACGTGGGGTACAAGCATCAAGTGCACGCAAGAAGGATAGTTGCGGTCGAACAGCTTAAATTACCACCTCAGAGTGAATCACTGATATGGGCGCGTATGGAGGGATATTGTGTGGAAAACCGCTTGTGGGTTGTTGAACCAGCAGAAATACAGACGGATTTAATATCAGCAAAGGCCCTCGTCAAATCCACAGAACAAAGAATAGTCCCGGTGAGAGTGCTAAATCTATCAGGCCATGAAAGAGTCGTCTGTAAAAACTCAGAGGTGGGCCAATGTGTTCCAGTAGAGGCGAAAATAAACAGCGAACAAACGCCGCAACCTGCCGATATTTCAGCCAAGGATCAAAAGGAATTTGGTGAAAATGTGGAGAAATGGATAGTAGGTTTAGCAGCTGCAGAGAAAAACAAAGCCAAAAAGCTGCTAAAGAGGTATGCTTTCGCATTCGCCACGAACAACAAAAGGCAAGGAAGAACAGCCATGGTTAAACATGAAATTGATACTGGCGAAGCGAGACCGATAAAGCAGGCACCCAGAAGCATACCGCTGGCGAAGCGTAATGAGGTCAAGGAGTTAGTCGACGAAATGAGGAAGAGCGGTGTAATCGAACCATCTTCGGGTCCGTGGAGCTCACCTGTAGTCTTAGTAAAGCAGAAAGATGGCAGTACAAGATTCTGCGTAGACTACAGGAAGCTGAATGATGTCACCAAAAAGGATAGTTACCCGCTACCAAGAATTGACGACACACTCGACACGCTAGGCGGAACAAAATGGTTTTCCACATTGGATCTACAAAGCGGGTATTGGCAGGTGGAGATTGCAGACAAGGACAAAGAGAAAACCGCATTTAGTGCGAACGGCGGCTTATGGCAGTTTAAGGTTATGCCATTTGGACTCTGTAATGCTCCGGCCACATTCGAGCGGCTTATGGAACGTGTGCTAAAGGGACTGCATTGGAAGACTTGCCTGGTGTATATCGACGACATAATAGTGATGGGCAGAACTTTCGACGAACACCTCAAAAACCTGGGAGAAGTTCTGCAACGGCTGGACTAAAACTAAGCGTAAAGAAATGTGCATTTTTCCAAAAGCAGGTGAAATATTTGGGGCATCTGGTCACAGCCGATGGCATATCCACCGATGAAGATAAAATACGAGCAGTAAAGGACTGGCCTCGTCCCCAGAATCTTCATGAACTACGCAGCTTTTTGGGACTATGCACATACTACAGACGCTTTGTGCCTAACTTTGCCAGCGTGGCTGCAAGTTTGCATGAGCTCACCAAGAAGTCAAAAGTATATCAATGGGGTGAGTCACAGGAGAAGGCGTTCCAGACACTAAAAGACCTATTGTGTGCTGCACCAGTTTTGGCGTATCCAGTCCCAGGAGAAAAATTCATCTTAGACAGTGATGCTAGCGGATATGGTATTGGTGGTGTACTTTCCCAAATGATCAATGGAACAGAGAAAGTCGTAGGCTACTATAGTCGCACATTGTCAAAGCCTGAACGGAATTATTGTGAAACCCGACGAGAGCTACTGGCAGTGCTGGAGTGCATCAAACATTACCATAAGTACCTGTATGGCCAAAATTTTCTGCTAAGGACTGATCACTCCGCACTGAGATGGTTGCTACAATTCAAAAACCCTGAAGGACAGTTAGCACGTTGGATTGAACGCCTCCAGACTTACGACTTCAGCATTGAACACAGAAGGGGCATAAAACATGGAAATGCTGACGCTCTTTCACGCCGACCTTGTAATTTAGAGGGTAAACATTGTTTGAAAGCTGAGAAAAAGGAGTCCATCGTCGATATCCGGCTGACGCGGATTGAAGCCAACGAAGACTGGTCCCAAGCACAAAGGAGTGACCCAATATTGGCGAAGGTAATAGCAGCGAAGGAGAAGGACAAACGACCTACAAGAAATGAGATATCCGCAGAAGGTCCTCTTACAAAAGCATATTGGGCACTATGGGACAGCTTAAAGATCATAAATGGGTGCCTATATCGACTTTGGGAAAGCGCTGATGGCAAGACCTCATCCAACCTATTGGTAGTGCCTTCCTCCAAAATGAAAGAAGTGTTAAAGGAGTTCCATAATGGAGCCAGCGGAGGACATCTTGGAGTGACAAAGACACTGGAAAGGCTAAAACAACGTTTTTATTGGGTTGGATGTCAACAAGCAGTGCCTGATTGGATAGCAAACTGTACCCAGTGTATTGAAGCTAAAGGTCCAACAAGAAGAAGTCGAGGTCAGATGCAGCAGTATAACTCAGGCGCACCTTTCGAGCGGATAGCGATGGACGTTGCAGGCCCTTTTCCAGTCAGCAATGCCGGAAACCGATATGTTCTCGTTGTGATGGACTACAAAAGCCGGAAGTATATGCCATACCCAACCAAGAGGCGAACACAATAGTTAACGTTTTTGTGAACAACTGGGTATGCCGCTATGGGGTTCCAATAGAACTACATTCCGATCAAGGCAGAAATTTTGAGTCAGCTGTATTCAAGGAAATGTGCGAAGTATATGGCATTAAGCAGACTCGAACGACGCCTCTTCACCCACAGTCAGACGGAATGGTGGAGCGATTTAACCGAACGCTGGAGGAATACTTGCGAAAAGTAGTGAGCGAGCAACAGAAAGACTGGGACGAACACATTCCGAGGTTTCTACTGGCGTACCGATCCGCGGTCCATGATTCAACATCTAGATCACCCGCCAAGGTTATCTTTGGGACTGAGATAAAGCTGCCCGGTAACTTAGAGTTTGGTGTTAAGCCCAGCACAGAGAGGGATGCCACAAACAGTGGAAAAGACGAAAGCCTAAATGAACTTCATGAGGTTGTGCGCACTCGTATAAAAATGGTCAGTGATAGAATGAAAGCCAGGTATGATCGTGCGGCAAACACGGAGGGCTTCCATGAGGGACAAATGGTTCTACTATACAACCCAAAGCGGAAAAAGGGATTATCTCCCAAGCTACAAACCAGCTGGGATGGACCGTATAAAATAATAAAGCGGCTAAACGATGTCGTGTACAGGATACAGAAAGCTAACAGCCCCCGAGCAAAAATGAAAGTCGTACACATAGAGCGACTGGCAAAGTATGGGAAAAGAGATAATGAGCCTATTCGGGACGAACAGGCTTAAGTGGGCGGCAGTGTTACGAAAAGCGAAACGACCTAATATCGTTTAACAATAAAAACGATAAACAAAAGCTATCAGCTACACCAACACAATACACACGACACAAATACGCACTAACACTAAGAATACAACGAACGTGTTGATTATCTAAAGCTGCACACACACATGTGTACAACGAACCAGGTAGCAACAATAACATAAAGTAAACCATCTACGACAAATATGTAACGGACAACATAAGCAAAGTACACAAACAACAATGTACTAGCAGAAGTCTCGAGAAGGCACGAGCGAGAACCTTCCACATCGAGAACGATCATCATACTGATCATACGTGCGTGTGAACTATAAAAGGGCTGGACAAAGCAAGCAGGAGTCAGAGAGTGAATTTAGTCAGCCTTGTGTGAAGTTGCGTGTGAACAAAATAAGTCGTGGTTGTAAAGATCTAGCGAATACTTGTGTGAACTAGTACAGTGAATAAACAGATTATTATTGTTGTATCGTTAAGTTCTATACGGTGGTACACAAAAGTAGTGTAAATAATAAAGAGAGTTAAGAAAAACTAAAGACATATTTGTTTTTACTTTGTTGCAATTAACGAACTCATATTTAAACGTTTTTAAAAAGGTAAAAACGTAACAATATTTTTAATTTTCAAACAAAATTGATGGTGTTGAATTTTCAAATTTTAGCTTATGTTTGTTAGGATAATGTAATGTTTTTGTTACTAATATAGGGTGTTAGTCTATTAACCCTTTTGCGACAGGTGGCATGTATATACGACAGTCACTGGGTGCATGGGTCATGGTAAATACGGCAGTTACTTATTGTTTCACAGTGGCTGATGCCGGTGTGGTTCACTTGCGTTTTGGCGATCGATGATACAGCATGGTTAGTCGTGACCTGGGGTTAACGCAGTAACATCTTAAGGGTTTTCAATTGACGAGCTTAAGAGTCTTGAGTTGAGACAGTTTTCTTTACAAGCCAATATAGTTATTAGTTCCTCAAAGGTGCATTTAAGGGTTGCTAACATTTTATGTGGCATGTGCAGGTCTAGACTCCGGTTCCCCATAATCCTCCCATATGTTTTGAAATCAATGCAATCAATACCTTCATTTGTTTGAGTTCCTATCACTGTTTCTTTATCATCTGGTTAGCTATATTGTCGGAATATACAGCGACAGAGCATCTCCACTTTAAGAAAAACTGGGTAAATACAGTCATAAGGACTTAGGTGAACTCTAAATAAATACTCATATGTAACCTTTGGTTATCTTACTAACATAAGATATAATTTCAATGGTTCGGCCATTGGCTGCTGGTACATATCCTGCTCGAAGGACCAAAGTTTATTCGAGTTATTTTGTGAGGGTTAGTTAAAGATAAGAGATAATAAGATACCTATCCCTCTTAAAGATAGATAAGAGGGATAGGTAAAGAGATTTAGAGAGAACATACATACAAACTTTTTAATGCATATGTCAAGCTATACAAGTCGAGATTAATCACTTTTACTTAGAGTTATTGTTTTTATTAAAAATTTTTAAATAATTTTATAAAACGTAAATATAAAGTTCAATATTTATTTATTTTTCAATTTCGATTACAGCATATACCGATTTGTTTTAATAATAATATGAACTTGTGAAAAGTTTATCCATCTTCTCCTTAAATATAGTATAAATAAATACAGTTACAGTTATATAGTTACAGTGGACATCAAAAGTCTAGGTACACCAATGTTAAATAAAGAGCTCAATTCAAAGAACCTGCCTGAAATAGTCAAATATGGACTCAGTAGTATATTATTCTTGGCATATGTGCACGCAGCAGGTGAAATTTATTGAGGAAATAAAAACAAGAGAGAGTATTTAAACATTTTGAAGGACAAACTCAGCGAAAGTTCTGAAGAATTAAGAATTCGTAATGGTTATCACTTCAAACAAGTCAATGAACCCAATCATACTGCTGTTAATGTGAAGATCTGATATGCCTACCAAAGTCCCCATAAAATTAATACTCATGCACAAAGTTCTGATATGACTTCAAGAGAGCATTTGGAATATCACGGTTACGTAGCATCTAAACCTCAAACAAAAGTCAACTATAAAACTTGCTGGACTGCATGGCGGCAAACATCAACGGAAAACGCTAAACAAAGCTGGTATATTCAATATTAAATGGGTTAAATGGAGTGCTTGACCTTAAGGGATATCCTACTAAATATAGGGTATACCATTTTAATTTGAATTTCAAATTCACTCTGAGTTCTTCTTGGTACCTACACTTTTGTGGTGCAAAAATATGGAGTCACCAGAAAGTTTCCCTTATTTTTCTTATGATTTGTAAAAACATTAACCATAATTTATTTTATAATAAAAGAGAAATAAATAAACAGAATAAATATCAAATATATAAATTATTTTTATCTATTATTGCTTAAAATTTTCGAAATTGCTAAAATGTATTGGGGTGCCTAGACTTTTGCTGTTCACTGCATATAATTCTTTATAATAAATAGAGGCAAAAAATTCAAAAAAAACCTTATATACATTACAAATTAAAGAAATCCTATCAATCTGTCAACCATGATGGTCATCAAATTTACATCAGCAATATGGTGAAGCCTTTCCTGATATTGTAAATTAATCGCAGTCCTTTGTTTGGAGTAATTTTAAATGACAGTTTGGACTATTAGCCACACTGGAGCTGCATCAAATGTGACTACACTGAATACTAACTTGAATTTTGACAATATTTATATATAGTTAATATGTATATCTAGTTAACATTCATATGATTAATCGGATAATTTATAATATGTCCTATTGCGTTGCCTATTATGTGTTTACATTTTTATTTTTTTTAATTGATGTCGTTAAATAATAAATTTGGTTTAAAGGAGAGTGCACATAATATGCTTCGAGTTCTGACCAAGCAGAAATCTGGTTTAAAAATAGTCCACATTAATGCTCAAAGTCTCTGAAATAAAATTGATGAGTTTCGATATATTTTTGGCGCTTGCCTGGTTTTAAGTTATATCGTTCGGACAGAAGGATTATAATAAATGGAATTGAAAGCAAAGACAGAGGTGGTGCAGTTGCAATCTTTGTGAGGCGTGGTATCAACTGTGCTGTGAAGATGCAATCAAAAGCTGGCAGTGAAGTCGAATACCTCTTTATTGAGATTATCCCAAAGAACAAAAGGAAGATATTAGTTGGAACTAACTAACCAGAACTTCGAACACCATTTAAAAATTGCTGTAAAGCTGTTGGTAAAAGTATAGGACATGCAAAAAAACTATACTATCCGAGAAGATTTTCGTCAGCTATTGATAGCAGTTCTAAATGGAAAGAAATTCGTAAAATTGGAATTGGAAAAGATAACGTTTGTGATGTTGATGTAATAGCTTAAACCATATATATAACATATATAACGATCTTTGTAGTGCCTCCATTGAAGATTCTTTTACATTTCGGAGCGTTAGCCAACTGGAAGTTATAAGCTGTTTTTGAAATATTGCTGTATAAACTTTTGCCTTATGTTACTCATGTGTTTAACACAGTACTAACTAAATCAACATTCCCTGATGAATGGAAAAAATCAAAAATTACACCAATAACTAAACAAAACAACGAATTTAGACGAAAATCTATTCTTCCCTTCTTATCTAAAGTTATTGAAAAAATTATGAGTGAGCAGATCAATGTGCTGTTCAATCGGGATTCATTAAAGGAAGGAGTTATATGACAGCCATGACAGATGTAGTGGAGAATCTAAGAGCTGATCTTGATAATAATATGAGATCCATTTTAGTTTTACTTGATCACAGTAAAGCTTTCGATACAGTTGATGACTCCATATTATTGAAAAAACTGGAAAAACTTCTCTGTTCATACCTCACAGGTTGATCTCAGATTGTATTTTATAATGGAACATATTCTGAAAGCCTTGATGTTAATAGAGGTGTCCCACAGGGCTCAGTGCTTAGACCCCTATTATTCTGCTCTTATATAGTAATTATTTACGGGATATTTTAGAACATTGTAAGATACATATGTATGCGGATGATGTCCAAATATACAACAGCGGTTCTTTAAATGGAATTAACGCATGTGTCAACAATATAAACTCTGATTTACAGAAAATAGATATCTGGGCCAAAAACAATGGACTTTGCATCAATCCCAAAAAATCAAAGTATATTTTAATATATAGAAGTAATAGAAAGATTGCTGACGATATTCAAATTAAAATAAATAGTAATGTAATTGAATTTGTGAGCTGTTCAAAAAACTTAGGAGGATTTTTAATAATAAACCGACCTGGTCCGATCACATTGCTTCTGCAGTAGGTAAAATTTATGATATATTGAGAAATCTTTGGGCTGTAAAATGTTCAACACCTTTTAAAATACGAATGCTGCTTGCTAAAACTTATTTGATACCAGTCCTTTTATATGGATGCGAAAATTATGCGAATTGTGATGCAAATGATTTGCGGAAATTGAAAATTGCTTATAATAATTTTGCAAGATATATCTTCAATCGAGGATTACGTGCTTCCATATCTGTGTTCTAATACCAAATTTGCAATATGTGTTTTGAAAATCTTTTGAAGTTTAAGAGTTTGATATTTTTACATAAAATAATTTATACTGCACAACCGACTTACCTGTATGGAACAATAAGTTTCGGCAGATCGGCTAGAGGACTGGTATAGCTTCAACGAAAATATAAAACTGCCTTTTCTGAGCGTCAGTTCTTTATTTATTGCACTCGACTTTGGAACCAATTACCGAAGAGAATTCAAATAATTAGCAACGCAAACAGATTTAGAATTGAACTATTGAAATATTTTCGTTAATGACTAGTTGAAGTATTGTATAAAATCAAGTTAATGCTTTAAATTATTTGTAATATTTTTTTATTTTTTTTAATTTAACTTGTATTTATTTTAATTATTACATTATGCTTAAATGTATTGTTTGTATGTAATCATTAGCACTTTAATTTATAAGATTTCTATCTTGTTGTGCTAAATTTGAAAATAAAATAAATAAATATTTAAAGTCAAAGTTCTGTTAATAAATGGATGCAGGGTTCTAGTTCGTATGTTAGCTTTATTTACAACATATGATATATGATCCTTAAATCCTTAAACTTTTTATCCAGAATTCCACCTAAATATTTTAGGTTAGCTTCCCAATTGATTTCAGAATTGTTTAATATTATATTGAGGAGCCGTCCTAGTCTAGTAGGTAGTACGTTGGAACTCAGTAGATTTCTGACAAAAACTCTGGGAGTAAATAAAATGTCCATGAAAAGTTTCTAAAAAAAATCTGTCATTCGGAGTAGACTTTAAAATGTAAGTCCCGCCACTCATGTATAAAATTAACACACACAGCATAAGTGGTGTGAAAATCTACGTGGCAATCCTCACTTAAGGGTTGTAATGACCAATAATATATATTATCCTGTGGAATAAACCATTGCTTCCTATTTCTGAAAAAATCGATAGCCTGACATTGGTCACTATTCATGAAATTTAGACGGTATATATATGCTAAAGCATCCTGATTTAATTTGAAGTACATCAAAAGACTTTGATTATATGTGAACTTTAAAAGTCCTGTTGTATAGCTTTGTATGATTTTAATCATATTCGAAGGGGTTGAAAGTTATTTATTTATTATAATTTTCATAGCACAAGATATAAATTTTATAAGTGACAGTGCTGTGTTTAGAATCAATAATCAATATAGAAAAAATTAACATTAATTAAATATAAAATAGGTAAAAAAATACAAAATTAATATAAATATTAAATTTAAATGTAAAGAAAAATATAATATATAGGAATTAAAAAAACTAACAGTACTGTAGAAATAAATAAAACAGTTGAAAGACAATAAATTATAACAATATATAAATGGTACTATTTAGAAAAATCAGTTTAAAAAAGTTATTTAAAAAAGTAGGAATAAAAATTTAATATAGATATAAACCTAAAAATAAAAACACAAAATTTGTAAATATGAGGTTAAAGGGAGGTAATGTCGTAAAAATTTTAATTATGAAAATAATTTAAATAACTCCTTTTTGAACGTGTTTGCATTGCATAGATTTTGGATGTTATTTGGTAGGGTATTCCAAAGACTAGTAGTGTGTATAAAAAACTGTCGCTGAGACAGAAGAGTTCTGAAACGTTGCTGAATAATCTTCATACCCCGGTGGGATCTAGCAAACTTAATTCGACAAAATAAATATTTCGACTGTTCCGTCTAAATTATTTTATGAAGTAGAAGAAGACATTTAATTTTCAAGAGATTATCAAATTTTATACTAAGAATCTGGTAAGCTAATTGAGAAAAGTGATCACGACGCCCTTTAAGAAAAACATATCTAGCTATGTTGTTAAATGCTAAGTTAAGTTTCCGGTTGTCATGACAACTGACCCACCCACATAAAAGTACCGGAATTATGTACGTTTTAGCAAGTTGCAAGTTGAATCTATGACAGCCCACAAATTTCGAAGCATGCTATAAATTCTGCCAACAATGAATGTAATCATTTAAATGACAATGTATCAATTAAATTGATGTTGAAGATAATAAGGTTAATAAAAATCAGGAAAAATCTTGGGTGTTCAAACAACATGGTCAGGAAATAACTTATTAAGGGGGTCCATATCATCTATTAGTATAAGGTCATTCATATCCTTTTTTATATATACACAACCCCGCATAGTGAACGCAGAAGATAGCATTTTTTTCTCTTTGAGACGAATTGCAGCGCTCGGTATTCTAAAATTGGTCTCAGTTTCTCGTTAATATAGAACTTCTCTTCTCAGTTGAGACCAATAGCCACCACAATTTCACAATAATAGCGGCATCTTTAGAGTTCTCCCGACGTTTGTTGTTGTGATTCCTTAGGCGGTAGATGGATTGAATGTTTGGTGCAGGTGTGTTTATGGTTTTACATACTTTATTGTATTGGGATTTCATTGATCTTAAGCTCAGATGAAATCGGGTAATTCTCCTGTTGCCTTAATTTTATTTTGAGGTCACTTATTTCTTCGCGCATTTTATAAACTTCTACAGCTTTTTTCTCAAGGTCGGTTATTCTTTCAGCAATGTTTGATAACTTATTTTCAATTATAATGTATTTTTCACGCAGATCACCAATTAACTCTTCTTTAAATTGCCTAAATTTGTGCCCAGAATTTTCTCCGTAAATTTTTAAACCTGCTGCCCATACAGTTTAACAGTGAACGGTGAGTCTAGTAGTGACGACCGAGAAGAACTTGCCCCATGCATTTGGTGAATGTCTGTTAGACGTTTATTGACGGGGGTGTTGGGCAATTCAGCTATGGTTGGTGGTCGGTTTTCAGTATTATCAACTGCTTGCATTTTAGTTTTATTATTGTTAATTTTGGTTTTTGATTTGTTACTATTGTTTTTGCCGATTTTTTTATTTCCTCAAGTTGTACATCGGAATGATAATTTTGTGTTTAAAATTAAGTTTAAAATTAACTGCTAATACTCAATTAATAAATACAAAAACTTGGCAGCACTTTCATAAGCAGTGCTTGCAATCAAAATAGCTGATGGCTGACTTCATAAACGCTGTTTGCAATGTAACCTTACAATGCATGATGTTCATAAAAGCAGTAAAATTTGTTTTGACAATACATCATGTTCATTATTGCATGGGAATGCTTTTCAGTGCGAATTATTTGTCAATTTCGTGCATAGTTTTTATTTGTGATTCTTTGTAAACATTTATTGACGGCAAAAATTTTGTGGTAGAAATAGCAGATTTGTGGTAATTTAAAATTTTTAAAATATAAATACAAATGTGATTCAACATTTAATTTTTTGTATATAGTGAAAAAAATGGAATCATGAAAGAAAAAAGCTACTAATAGAAGTGCGTTTGAGGCATGAGCCAGACTTCATAGCGAAAAAAAGAAAAGAAACTCAATTTGGGAACAAAAAATGCGGGAAATTAAGGAAATTGATAGCATTTTTCCATTTACCAAAGATATTTTTATTTAAATATTTATTATTATATTTATTAAATATTTTTGATCAAAGTGCTGCTTGAATTTTTATTATCAGCCAAATCGAAAGCGGTTTTCAAAAGAAGACTTCATTTTTTCTGAATATTCATTATAAGAAATTAAATTATACAAAGAATCAAAAGTTTTCGCGTTCATAAACGTATTAAAATATCATCTCATTATTTGACAAAGCAGTGTTGCAATAAAACATTGCTTTGCCTTGTAAATTAATTTCTTTGCAGTGTTGCATTGAAGTCGCCGTAGTCTAGTAGGTAGTGTGTTGGCTTATTAGACACAAAAGCCTGGGTTCGAGCCCCAAGCCAGGCATCAAAGACAAAATACAAAAAATATTTTTTCGGCGACTTCCTCTCAGTAGATTTCTGGCAAAAACTCTGAGAGTAAATAAAAATTGCCATGAAAAGTTTCTCAATAAATAAAAATCTGTCGTTCGGAGTCGACTTGAAACTGTAGGTCCCACCACTCATGTATAAAATTAACACACTCAACATAAGTGGTGTGAGAAACTAGGACGTTGTACAATGGGTCAATTCGACCTCCGGGTATTGTACTTGTCGTAATTGACAAGTACACGTCCTCTAACCTAACCTGCATTGCAACGTTTATGAAGTCAGCCGATATGTCTTAATTTGTTTACTTTCGTTTTTATTATGTTGTCTATTGTTTTGTATGGTGTAATGTTGTTGTGTATTTATAAGATAAGCAAGGTCACCGAAGTGTAGCTTATTTGTATTTATTTGTGTGTGTATTTATCCCCCAAGAAAGTTTTGTTACTATGTTGTATATTGTTGTTGTTTGTTAACAGTTTTTAATTTTCGTTTATTTAAAATATTCCTTTTGAAAGAATAATTCCTTGTTGGATGTAAAAATTGTTAGTGTATTTTAACTGTTCAACCTTAGTTAGAATTTTAGTGTCATTTAAAATTTAAGAAATTGTTGTTGTACACTGTAAATTGCTTTGATCTTTTATATTTTTTATATTGTTGTTTGTTATTTTTTTTATTTTGTTTGTTACATTTTAAAATCAATTGTTTAATAACGTTGGAATCAATTAGATTTTATTAAAATTCACAACATTAATTCGAACAACCAAAGTAAATAAAATAAGTAATAAATATATTAAAAAAAGACTCATAAATTCACAAATTAGCGGAGCACAATTTTGAACACGTCTGTTCAGCACAAGTATTCCAATTTAAATTGTTATTAGCTTATATATCAACCCATTAAGCCACACGATTTAAAAGCTGTATTTGTGTTCAACTACATCGTTGCGGTTGAATTCTGTTGATTGGAGTTGAACTCAACGATTTCCCTTATTCGGACCAAGGGATGATGGTATTGTACCCCCTTCAAAAACTAAACTGACTGGATAGTAGAATATTTTTCATATCCATTTCATATTCCTTGGTTGGTTTTCTAAGGCAGGCAATTACTTTTGCCTCTACGAATTCATCATGATTAGTTCTTTTCTAGGAAGAGCATTTAGGCAACTATACGGACGGCAGTCCATTCCTTGCGACTTGCTGGGTAGCCTGATTTCCAATATTTGCAGAACATGAATCAATATCACATAAGTTTCGGGCTAGAAATTCACACTTGCCTGCCGACTTAGAAAATAGTGAATTATTGTGTTTAAGTTCCAATAAGGAGAAGAGCCTTTATCTAATGCAGACAGTAACTTATTCCAAGAAGTGTTTCTAATTTAAAAATCTCCCACCTAATTACAAAATCTAAAATTTTGATTCCATCATAGTCGTCTATAATCACCTTCTGCTATGATTATTAAATCTTCTATTTTGGGATTTTATATTTTGCGGTTACCGTATGTTGGAATATCCTTAAAGTTGCAAACTGAAGGCGATCGCATCATTTAAATAAGATAACAGTCGGAAGAATAAGATTTTTGTTTAGATACTTTGAATACAGTTGCCAGTTACCCTTTTTGAAGATAAAATATCTACACTCTGTAATGTGACATTGACTCCTCATCGTTAGTCAGCATAAATTGCCCATATTAGTGATAAAGAAATCAAGGGTTGAACTCTGCCGATTAAGTTGGTAAGATATATAATGTTCAGAATATAAGAATCCTGTTTCTCATATAAAATATTCCTCCCACAGTTCGCCCTAACGCAACCCCATGATTGATGTTGATAATTTAAATCGCCATCTATTAAATTTCTACAATATATTATGGATATCTTGTAGCAAACATTATTTGCTGAGAACCATGGTGTATGGAAAATAGCAAGAATATACAAATATCCACACTACCAATAGCTGTGAAGATTCTAATACAAATATTTTCTTCTTTACTACTATAGCTACACCTTCCTGTTCCCCTACCGTTTCTGAGTATTTGGAACTTCGGGTGACTAAATGTTAAATTTGACTAAAGAAAGGTTCTGCTCAGAATTAATGTCCGATTAATATATTTCTTATAGCATTTTCTTTAGTTTTATCTTTTAGAATAGTTGTTGGTAGGACATGAATTTTAGTTTGATTTGTTGTTCTGTCATAGTGGACATCATCATCATCTATGGTTCGTAGCGGTGACAAGTAATTCTTGTTATTGCACTTATTCGGCGAAGTATTTGATCATGGATTTAACTCGTATCATCAACACAAGAATCATTATACCGCTCTTGAACATTTGGCAAGGAAAGATCAATATAAAAAATATACTTTTTTATTTAAGAAGATTCTCTAAATTTTAAAATTCGTATTTAATGTATTTTTTGATGTCTACAAGCTTAAAAGCATATGCAGTGAAAAAGTACGTTCACGTTATTGAGCTCTCTAAGATTGTCCACGTTACAGCGTAGTCAACAAACGCTTGTTTACGTTAGGCGGTGTTCACGTTAGACGGTGTTCACGTGCACTGTATTGTCAATGAAGTCACATAACTTCTAATTTACTCAACTTTTCTCACTGTACATTTTGTGCTCTCTCGCCAACACAATAATTTTGACCATTCCTTACATACACCCTAAAAATATCCTATTTTTATTACATTACTAATAAAGTGCTTCATCTTGATCAGATACCCTTGTTTCTACCCCAACTACTTTATTGAGTTTATATTATGGAGCCCAAAAATAGTTAAAAATAATAAATGTTGGCACTTAACCGAAAATTTTCGATTTTAATTTTAAAATTAAATAAGTTTATTGCTTATCAATTTTCATTTCTTTCTGTGCATTTGAAAAATAAAAATTCACTAGCTCCACATGCGTCAGTGACTAAGTGACGACTCTATACAACTGTGCTATGGCACAAACGCCTATGTTTATTGTTTTTATTTCAAGTTCAGGAAGACCAAACGTCGTAAGTTTGATGCTATTCGTATTATTTACTGGATAAATGGAAATTTTATGTAATTTGTAGTAAACGTTTTAATTACATAGTCGTAATCATTCAAGGAGTTTAACATTTCCAAGTCGTAAAATACTTTGAAATTTGAGTCACTCTTAATAAGTTTCAGTCACTCTTGGAAGTTTGCTACAAACATTCTAGCGAATTAGCATATTGGCGGATGACAATAATTTCACCGAGCTATAAAAATGAACACGTAAATAAAATGATAGAAGTTTTAATATCAGAATTCTGATTAGAAGTATACTATAACAGTAGTTAGAACGTCCTATTTTTACCGCTATAATCAATTTACATAAAGAATTAAAAGGTCATATTAAAACTACATTAATTAAAAATGTTAAGGTTAAGTAAAATTTAATTAATAAAAATTTACTTTAACATTTTAATGCTATAGCATTCACGCCATTTTGTATCACTATGAAAATGAATGCTATAGCATCCACGCTTACGGACGTGTTAAATTTAGTACTGTATTTTTTTAGGAGATATTAATAATGCGAGGAACACTAGTATTTATTAATTAATTAATAATAATTATTAAAGACAATAATTACATATACAGTAATAAACAAGATTACTAAGTTACTTTTTAGTGGGTAATGTGCTAGACTATTAGCGAGAGGGTCGGAAGTGCGATTCCTACCAGAGACTCTATTCTGTTGCACTACACCGACCTAAAGATCTAAGTTACTCAGCTCGAAATAATTAGATATAGAAATAAGCTATGATTAAAGACTTTTTTCTTTATAATTGAAATTCATTTAATTTATGAAATGTTACTATTTGCCGATAGGCGTAATGGCAACATTTTTTAATAACAACATACCGTTAGCTATCACGCGTATTTGAAGACGGCCACTTATGCAACCTACATCTTGTTGCGGAGATTCGTATCCATCATTTTCAGGCTGCGTGTCTTCATTTAAATTCGCATCATTTTGAATTGAGGTCGAAGGTTGGACATTAGAAGTAACACATTTCTGATCTTCCTCATTAATATTTCCCTGCAACTCATCCTTCTTGTTTTCACAATCCTCAACACTTTTATCAATCTCTCCAACGCAATCGCCTCCACCATTTAAAAGATTTGGCAAAGCTACATTCGGCAGACTATTGCGATGTTTACTTATTCCTAAATTACTGAGATCATTGTTATTAACTGACATTGGATAACCGCGAGCATTGCCAACATCATTGGAGGCAATTACTTCTGTATCTGCAGCTGGATTATGTGTTAAGTATACGCCTGTATTAAATTCTGTTTCACCAGGTAAGAAAGATGAAGCACCAGTTTCTGAGAAAACTTCTCTAACGCAAACATTGCGTGTTATATCCATACGGTATATCTGCAAATATATAGGCATGAATAATTATTAAATAAACGAAATGTTATTTAAATTTCATTTCTCTGATTTGTATATTATATTATATTTCTTATAAAATTTTTTAAAATCTAAAACATTATACAAGTAGTTTTAACTATGTATATACTAGCAGATTATACCCGGCGTGCGCGGGTTATTTAG
The DNA here is from genome assembly GCA_936449025.2 of Sarcophaga subvicina. Classification (NCBI taxonomy): domain Eukaryota; kingdom Metazoa; phylum Arthropoda; class Insecta; order Diptera; family Sarcophagidae; genus Sarcophaga; species Sarcophaga subvicina. The sequence goes on along the minus strand of OW388085.2, from coordinate 11,856,568 downwards.
TTTGTCAATTTTTTTATAAAAATCAATTTAGAATTGTAAAAAATATTTTTAAATGTGATTTTCAATTGTTTTGTATTGAAATTCAAAACTTTAAAACGTTCTCGTGAGAAGTTAAAAAAAAACAACATAATACCATAATACTATTAGAAAAAAAATATTTTTTTCTCGTAATCAGTGCTTTAACAGGCATCGTTTGGGAGGTATTTCTACAAACAAGGTGGCCATGGGAAACCCTATCGTATAAATTTTTCTTTAAATTTAAAAAAAATTATTATTGGGTCATTTTTGCATTAAAAATAACATTAAATAAAAAACCGTTTTATCGGTTTCAAAACCGGTTTTGAAACCGGTTTCTTAAAAATGTAATTTTTCAAATTATTCGGAAACCGGTTTAACAAACAACCCAGTTTTTTGAATACTCTAAGTCCTAAATATAAAAGCACTCAATTTGCCCCTTAACCAAGCTAAATCGTTAAAAATTACCTATAAAGCAGATAAAATACAGCATTTATGCATAAAAGTACTAATTTTTGCCCATTTGTTCTCCCTATGTCCATTTTTTCTCCCCTTTTGGTCGAAATTTTGAAAAGATTTGTAGCCTATAACCTGCACCGACAAAAGCTCGATCTATATCCCAAATTTCAAGAAAATCGGTCCAGGCGTGATTGGCTAACAAATAAACAAAAAGACAGACTGACAGAAAGATTTATAATATATATTAGGATTATATCTGTGGCAATAAATGATAATGACTTAAGTTGACATAAGTGTTTTTTTCATTTTATTACATATTCTTATGTGATGTTTTTGTAACACAGGCTATTTCACTTGCTTGCCTGTTTGCATGGAAAACACAAACATAACACTAAATTTTGTGTGTGTTTCCCATATAAACAGACAAAACACTCAATTGTGTTTGTATTTCCCATATAAACAGACAAGCAAGTGAAATAACCTGTGTTACAAAAACATCACATTATTTATATTTATGTATTTGTATTTACCAAAGACAATTTATTTTATACAAAACCCTTAATATCTCTAAAGACGAAATTTCGACTTAAGCTATTATTATTCAATACCACAGATATACAGTGGCTCCATCGCATAATCGGACAAGCATTAGTCTGATATGTATGTGCTTAAAACTTAAAAAGAAAATATTAAATATATTTTTTTTTGCTTTTATTTACACTCTACATTACAGCCTTTTAGATTAATAAAAAAATAACAACATTTTTTATAAAGAAAAAGAAAATTAACTCAATTTTTTGCGCTCAACGCATAATCGGACAAAGAAGAGCACCATTGCTAAAAATGACGAAAGAGAACAATTAATACTTCGTGGCATATCCTTTGTTCTCAAGAACGGCCTATAAACGTTTTGGAATTGATTTTTATCAAATTGTAGCATACCTCAGTTCCACGCTTCCAGTAAAGCCGCCTTAAGCTGATTCAAAGTGTTTAATTGTTTTTTTCCAGGTTAACACTCAAAAAATAGTTTATGTCACAAAATGTTTTTATGTAAAGTCTTATATGTTTTAACAGTCAAGTAAATAATTTAAATGGTAAGGAAAGCAAACAACTTTTTATAGACATAAAGCAATATTTTAGAACAATTAAAAGGTTGGTTATTAGTAGGAAAGGAAATTTATGAACCAAAATTAGATCCAGCAAATATCTAAAAAACATTCCTTTAACATTAATTCAAAGATGTATAACTTAATGTATGTATGTTGATGAAATGAAAATCAAAATAGCATATATTACTAAACCTCTTCTATGACTGCAAATAAATAAATTCTACAACTTATTTTTTCTCTCTTATGGGCCAGTTAAGTGCCAGTTACCCACACGTAACGTAACGTATCGTAGCGAACGTTCTCTGTTTAGCATATGGAGCAATGTAAACGCTTACCGAAACGTTCTCTCTCGTTAGCAAAACGGAACGATCTATATAAAACAGTATTCTCTCACGTTTTTACGTGACATTTAAACATGAGTGATGGGGCTATTGTATGCAAAGTTGCATTGCGGCACATATGTCCTCTTTGGTACATTCATGTTTATTTATATAAAACTTTTAAATTGTTGCATTTATATAATGACATTTTTAATTTTTGATTAAAATAATAATAAAAAAAATAATTTTATAAGAAATAAAAACTTATTGTTATGATTCTATTGTGCACACAAAAAAATTTAAACAAAATAAATAAATAATATATGTATATGTACTTTGAGTGACGAAGTGCTACGAATTCACCTTTTTGGTACTTTCATATATATTAATCGTATATGTATATTAATCTTCTAAATTTGTACATAAAAAATTATTTTTCTTTAGTTATTATTATGATTGTAATGTGTATGAAAAACTTCGAAGCAAAATAAATAAATAATATGTGGTAATGACACAAATGCCTTTTTTGGTACTTTCCTATTTATACATAAATCTTTTTAATCTTTGAAATTGTTAAATGCATATTTTTATGATTCTAATGTTCATAAAGAATTATAAGAGTATTTTTTATTATTATTATTCTAGCTAGAGGTATTGTTTTGCAATTTAATAAAAAAACACCAAAAACAATTTGAATAGAAAAATATTCGACTGTACTTACATCTAAGTTCCATAAATATTTATAATAACATAAAATTTAAGAAGCAAATATAACTTTTCCAATTAAGGCCTACTTGGTACTTTTTGAATTTTACATGACCTTAACAACACTCATCACTGTTCTGAACAGTTGACTTCTTGCAAATGTCTGTATACCAATTTCTTTGCATTATGTGTTCGTGCGTGTGTTGCTTTGTGTTCTATTTTGTTTTCATTTACATTTTTCGTTGACATATTTTTAACGTTCTTACGGCAAGGTACATACGTTTTTACGTTCTCTACGCTTGACTAACCAGCCCATCACTAGCTAATAAACCAGTGTTGCCACGAAGAAATAATATTGTATTCAACATTTGTGGAAAAAATCACCAAATAAAAAAAATATAACCAAAATTAAATTCGCAGTTTTTTAATTTTATTTTTTCTTAAATTTAAATTATAATTAATACAACAGAGTAAAAGAGAAACAAAAATTAACAAAATAAAATTTTAGTTTTACTAATTAATTAATTTCAACGAAGAAAACAAAAGCTCTTTTAAACAAAAAAAAAAATAACCAAAACCGGAAAAATCTACACATCTAAACATTGAACTTTGAAATTTTGGTTAGAAATAGCCAAAACGTAAGCGCTGTACACATAAACAAATTTTTTTAATGGAAATGAGTTATAGTTATTATCTACAACAAAATATCTATAAAACGTTTACGATTTCAATTGCATCATTACCAAATTCCATATTACATACCTAGATATTATCGCTCCCCGCCAAATACCCTTGATGTTCGAGTTAACCGTCAAACACCACTATAAGTAATATTTATGTAATCCATCAAACATTCTTTGCAATAAGGAAGCCGAGTCAGATAAAATGACAATGTTATCGGCATAAAGCAGGGCCTTTACCTCAGTACCGGCCGCATTTAATCCATCGGGGAGCTATTCTACCAAACCATTAACATCCATCGAAAACAACACTGGACTCAAAATGCACACCCATGTTATCAAACTGGAGAACTAGACAAGTCTACGAAAAAAGCGAAAGTGGTTTTATTTTGAATCTGATTTATGTTATCCACAGTAGATTGACCTTTTCTAATTCTATCCTGATATTCATTAAGCATCTTGTTTCTTTCGGGCGAACTTGTTATTCTGTTCAACAATATCCAGTTAAGGATTTTGCAAATGTATTTAATTAACGATAATCCACGATAATTTTCAGAGAATAAAGGATCTCATTTTTTGAAAAATGGGATTATTATGAACTAGCGAAAACTTGACGGTATAGTTTCATGCAAAAATATTATGCTTTAAGCCGCTAGAATTTCTTTAATGCTCTTAGGTACACATTTGGAAAATTTATAAGGAGCTTTATATAGTTTTAGATTTTTTCGGAAGAGTTGGAGATTTTTTAACATATATTTTCAAATTACAAATCAAATCATTTCTGCTTAGGCTTAAATTTATATATATTCAATTATATATTATATTTAGTTTTAATGAAATACACATATATATGTATAATACAACACCCCTGAAGGAAACATGCCGACAAGTGTCTCCAAGTCACCAGATTTGTCGACTGTTAGTGACGTTGTGATCGAAGCGTCAACAATTATTTAATTCCCAAGGCAAAGAGAAAAAATTGTCAAAAACGAATGAGTGGCGGCAGCTGATTGATAATGTATCGGCGGCATAATCGTTTTTATCAATCGAGTATTTTTGAAATTGTGGTATAGTAGTTATTCACAACATTCATGTTTCTAAATTACAAAAGTACAAAAAACTGTCTTAAGTTTTAAATTTCTTAAATTCATTAAAAAAATAAAAAAATTGCATGCGACGACGACGGCTTTATTAAAACAAAGATCGACGGCTACTCCCAGTCGACTTTTAGCTACAAAATGTATGCTCTGTAATAAAAATATGCTTCTTAATGTTTTTATTATTTTGTGGAAAAAAAAAGCGGCTGTCACCAAAATTTGGAAAATAAATCAATAAACAGGTGAATAAAAGTGTTTTCTAAGTTAATTTAACCATTATGAGTGAGAGAAATTATAAACGTTTAATAAAAAAAACAATCAATGGTATATAAAAAAGAAGTAGTGAAAATGAGACAATTATAAGTCCAAGTGTTAATTGTGAAAATTTTGTGGAGCCTGAAGGTTCTGTGCCGTCTCAAATAGATTTTCCAAAATATAGTTTGCGCGAGTATTTAAAAAATTGGTATATTGAGACAAGCCCTTGCAGAAAATGTTTGGTAAAGCTTCTCATTGTATTACAGGAGGAAGGTCTAGATATCCCTCTCTCAGCTGTAGCGCTAATGGGTAAAAAAATCAGAAAAGTTTTTGGAGGAAATTATTGCCACATTGGAATTGGAGTCAGCTAAGAAAATTTGAGCAAGTTTTAAAAAATTATGACGAAATTGAACTAGATATCAACATTGGTGGAATCCCATTGTTTAAAAGTTCGCGAGTGCAGTTGTGGCCAATTCTTTTAAAAATAGTTAATTTGCAGGTGAAAGTTAAACCTTTTCCAATATGAATATATGTAGGCCTTACTAAACCAAAGTGTGTTAAAGATTTTTGTAAAAATTTTGTTGATGAAGTCCTTTCTCTTAATGGTGAACTTTTTTTAAATGACAAGAAAATTAAAATCTCGTTTCGTTGTTTGTCATGCGACACGCCAGCTAAGGCTTTCATTTGCGGTGTTCCAGGACATACTGCATCCTATGGATGCACTAAGAGTACGCAAATATCAAAAAAAATTTTGGCAATGTCCTTACATACAGTACATCTAGCGGAACTTTGATTTCCGATACAGACTTTTCTTCAAGAAAGTATCCAAACCACCACAACCAAACCTTCCTAAATCAAAAAACTCCCCTTAAAGAAATAGGTTTTAATAAGATAAAGCAAGTACAAGTATGCATCTTATCGATGTTGGAGTTACGCGGAAGATTCTTTTTCGAATCATCAACAACAAAACTGAAGAGAAGACCCCTAAAGAAAATTTGGTAAAAATATCATCCGAGCTGTTAAAGTTAAGAAAATGTTTCTCAAAGGAGTTTCCACGAAAACCTAGATCTCTTGATGAAATACACAATTGGAAGGCCACTGAATTTCATCAGTTCCTTGCATATACTGGTCCCATTGTTCTTTGCAATAACGTACACAAAGATATATATTATGAGTTTTTGGTTTTACATTGCGCTTACAGGCTACTTAGTAGTCCAAGGCATGTTAACAGTAACGTGAAAGTAGCTAACGAATTGTTTGAGTTATTTGTTGAAAATTTTCCTATTGTGTTTGGCCCAAATAGTGTTTCCTTTAATGTGCACAATTTGTTGCATATTGCAGCATGCGCTGAAGATTACGGTGCTCTTACATCTTTTTCGGCCTATGATTTTGAAAATAAACTGCAAATTTTAAAAAAACATGTTCGAAAACCAATCTCTATAATTCAACAAATTGTGCAAAGAGAACAACATGAATTATATGTTGAAGCTAAAAAAGAAACATTAAAGTTCAAAGGAAATGTCATTGCCCTTATCAATGATTGTTTAATTTCATCCAAAGAACCCAACAATATTTGTGTTGTTAAATCAGATATCCCTGTAAAAGTTGAAGCAATAATAAACGAAGACGACACATATATTGAAGGACGACCTTTGTTAGATTTAGAGAGCTTTTTTCAAGAACCCCTCAATTCCTGCGAAATAGGCATTTTCACAACAAATCTAGTTTTAGGAGAAAAAGAAAAATTCTTATTTAGCGATATTCAATATAAATTTATAAGCCTACCTATAGATAATCACATCGTAATAATACCGATTCTACAAAGCTGTCTTCTAGAAAAATGTCAAACGAACATCCACAACACTCCAAAGGAAAACTAAAATATTTTGCTCAAAAAGGTAATTTTATAATTTCATACTGTTAAAATGTACATTATATTTAATTTTTTTTTCATTCCAGTTATTTCCAAATGTTCTAGCTGTGAAGAACTATCTAAACAATTCAAGTTTTATAAAGGTTTGTTTAAATTTTGTTAAATTTTCTTTTGGATCCAAAATTTTGTGCATAAATTGTTGACTTCTAAATTTTTAACTACTATTTTATTTCTATAGATGCCGCTGAAAAACGATACAACACATTACATACTTGACATTCTAACAGAACATAAAGTTTTATTGAACACAATTGTTAAACAAAATGAAATTGCTTCAAATCTTATGGAATTTGTCCCTATCGACTCTGAAGAAAAACGGAGAGAATTTGATGCTATTTTGAGAACTCAGTCAGACCCATAATTAAGTATTTACTTTTATTGTGGAACTACGTCAACCAATAAAATTGAATTTTTTGTTTATATTCAATAGATTCGACAAACGAAATCACTCCTTGCGGGTAATGCAGAACGAAACCTTCATGAAATATTTGGCCAAAATATGAATTTTAATACTGATGGCTCTTTTGACAAAAAGAGGTTGCGCGAATACTCAAAATTTGTTTCGTTTTTTTAATATCCAGATGTAATATCAACTTTCAAAGAAAATTCGGACAAAACACTTAGAGCAGCAATTCAGCGCCAAATGAAAAAAATATTTCAAACAAATGGGTCGCAGCAAAAACAAAAATAATGAAAATCGTGAAGAAGACGACTCTCCCGAAGAGGATTAATAACTTTACTTAATTTTAATAAAACAAAAACGTTATTTTGATGTTCCTATATAAATAAGAGACTGAATTAATAGTACCTTTTTAGATTTAGTTACAATGAAATCGTACCTTTTTATTTTTAATAAAATATTTACAAAAATTGAAATTTTATTGTCGACTTTTACTACAGAAAAAAGTGTAGACTAGAACTGCTAAATTGTACTGGTTCCAATGTCTACTACTAACGTCAGTAGTAGATTTTCAATGGCACGCACATGTTAAATGTCTATAGTAAAAAGCATTGTTTGTCATATAATAAGTCAGTAGTACTGGTGACTGGGTCAATAGTAATTCAGTAAAGTTTCACTATTGACATTTCCTGCAGGGCCAATACAATATATGTAAATACAATTACCAATAAATGTCATAAATACAAACTGCCACAGTTCGATTCGTTGTTTACTGGTTCGCAAACTTCGGCATGCACTATTTTAAGGGCCTTTTTCCAACGATTTTCTGAATCTGGATGGTTTCATCGTGTATTTACTTTTCATGCAAACTTGTCACCAGGAAATTTTACGTTTCGACCAAACAACATGTGTTTCTTTACCAGCCAAGCTAGAGCAATTTGTGTGGTTATAGCAATTATGTTATGTGTTCAAAATATAGGTGTATAAAATTTGCATTAAAAATAAAAGGTCTCACCTCTACAGCTAATCGTAGCTGATTTCGATGTCAAGTTCACGAAGTAATTATTTCTGATTGCTTTCTCAACATAAAATCCTACCAAAGAAAGCATCGTTTAGAACAATATGTGTTTATGCTCCCCATCACTGACGATATTTTTGGAAAATTACCAAGTTTACCTGGAGATGAAGTCATCAATCATCCTAAAATTTACAATTATTGTAGTGTATACATATTGTAGAGTACAAATGCATATTCTGATTTAGTTCAGTATTGGGTTACACCAAAATTATTACAAAGTGTTACTTTAAACCAACCGCATATTTGTTTATATTTGTGTGTGTTATTTGTGTAGTAATGCTTTCAGTTTCTGAAGTGTGTCACTAGTGTAAACTGACCTAAGTGATGGGAATGCAGAGCATGTGCCAAATAGAACACTTTGGTATATGTTTAATTCAAGTGCAACAAAATTACATTAAGTGTATTTTATTTTAATTATTTTGAGTAGAGTTTAAGTTATTGAGTGAGTTTAGAAAGTCACTCATAAAATTAGAAAATGTATTAGTATATAAGACCAAATTTAAATAAAGGAAGATCATCTTATTTTGATCACTGAACTAAACAACTGGTTCTTTATTTCTTACATTATGAAAATTATGCAAAATAACTCGACTAGACTAAAACAAGCTTTGGAAAGTGCCAAAGACTTGATAGAGACTGTAAAAAACAAAAGAAGTATAGACTCATTAAATAACACGAATAACATAGAACTAAAAGTAGGCGACTTAGTTTGGTCAATGCTGGAAGTAGAAGAAAACATGAACCACCTTATGACGGATCATATGAAGTAATAGATATGTATGATTTAAATGTATTAATTAAGTTAAAACAAATATAAAAATAATTCAAAAAAAAAAGACTAAAAAATATAAAGTCTAAAAAAATGGTAACATAAAATAATAAAAATAAAATAATTCTTAGAACACTTAAAAATAAATTTAATAATATATACTAACCTTAAACTTAGAATTCATAATAAGTATTCAAAAAAATAAAAAAATCACCCAATTTTAATTGTATAGATTTTTCTTAAGAGCTGAGGAGTAGTGTTCACACTTATCCCCTGTCTTGTGTTGGTCACGTTTGTGCTACTTAAAAATGAATTTGATACATTTCTTAATAATATAAACAATAATTCTCAATGATTTACAAATTGTGACGGCGCGAGGAATCAAATTGCATTATACACATTTTCAGCATACAAAAATTGAGAATTAGCAAAATGCTGACCACGCACACTATAAGTTAAGTATAGACAAATAAAATTGGAATTACGTCATAAGAATGAATATGTAAAGATTTCAGACTTAAGAATTTGATATATGTAAGTAAATAGTTGTAAATTTGATTTATGAAAGCAGTATAAAAATAATGATCAAAACGGCTTCTTAGCTGAAAAAGATTTATTTTTTTATTCTCATTTTAAACTGCGGCTCATTAGTCATACCCTAGCGGCGTATTCGCCCTAATAATAATCAACCCGGACTACTGACCAACGATTATATAATTGCAACCTTTATTACCTATAGAAACTGAAGAACAAACACACACAAACGCATAAATTAAAGAAGGTGATTTATATTGAATAACAATAAAAACCATCAAAAAGTGCAACGGAACTTACCAAGTGTAGCGTAGACATGAATCAAATTTTATATGAAATAAAAAATACATAAAGGCCCGAAATATATGCTACATGGTTTGTGGAGCGTCTAACATAACGCGAATTGGCGTTCCTTCATGAACCAAACTTTGTATGAATCAACAAATAAAAAATAAATGAAAATCCTAAATGAGTACTACATGTTTTTCTGAGCAGTTTATTTTTTATTGATCTTTCCAACAGCAACGCTAGCGGTGCGTTTGCATGATGTTCAACTTTGTATGAAAAGCCTGATCTAGAACATACGTAAACCTGCCACTGCCTTCTGGTCATCCCGATATTTGATACCTGGAGGTTGAGAATTATTTGATTGACTTGGTTGTCATATCTAGTGGTCAACCAATTACTGGCCTATCGATAGACCGAAGATTCCACACGTTATTGATGTTGGGGTGGCCAAAAATATTTTCAGAGATTGGGTAGAAGTCGAAGCTTGACTGGATTTGTTTTCATACTCTTAATATTGTTAAGATCCTGTCTTGTACCCATATGTTACAGCACCCACCGAAAGTCTAAAAATAAGTAAATGTGTTAATTAGTTAAAAGAGACATCTAATTGCTCATTGAACAGGGGATATACGGTTAAATAGACCAGAAGAAGTCCTTGAATTTTTCTGTGGGAGTTGTTAGGCAGGTTACTGTAAAAAGAAAAGCACGAAGAGAATGGCAAGAAAACAGATTGCCTCAAAATAAAAATAAATTGGGTATCGCAAAAAATGGCATCTCTTATAAGAGACCAATAACTGCGATTGTGACACAACGTAATATATTGGGTATATACATATACAGGGTATACTGCTTTGCTTTTCAATGATAAGAATTCTCCAGAAGCATTTCGGTGCCTTCAGATACACGTTTTAAAGCTGGAGAAATGGTTAAAACTCTGAAGAATTAAAGTAAATAAATGAAAATGTGAGAATACTTTCGTATCCATATTGATAGACGTCTCACTTGGAAATTTCGCATCGATACAGAATTAGCACAAATTAAATTAAATTCGCCACCTTGTCTCTGGGTTCACGCCTGTGAACCAAAGAATAGCCACAATCTGCATCAGGGCAAAATTCTACAACATTAGCCTTATTTGTGCTCACGCCCCGACTGAAGAAAAGGACGATGTGTTTAAAGATGCCTTCTACGCTAAACTCGAGGACGTTTATGTTAAGTGCCCGGCCCATGACGCCAAAATCGTCCTCGGAGATTTTAATGCGAAGGTCGGGCGAGAAGGTATCTTTGGCCCCACTGTCGGACAGTCCAGTCTCCACGCGAACACTACCTCCAATGGTATGAGGTTGATCGATTTCGCCGCATCGCGTAACATGGTGGTATGTAGGACCAAGTTTCAGCATCTCGGCATTTAAAAGGCTACTTGGATACAACCAAATTGATCACATTGTGATTGAGGGAAGGTACGTCTCCAGTGTACTAGATGTGCGCACATACAGAGGCTCCAACATCGACTCGGACCACTACCTTATCCCACCCAAGTTTCAATTGCGTATTAGCGTCTCGAGGTCTACGCGCTCTAGTGCATTGCGAAAGCTGGACGTTAAGAAGCTGAGATCACAAAAGACAGCTGAGGCGTTCTCCGCTCAACTCTCGGATAAGCTCCGTCGTTCCCCATCGAATCACAACGACATTGGCGGACAGTGGTCCAACATCTCCCACTCCTTGCGCACTGCTGCAGAAACAGTCCTTGGTTTCGAGCGCCCACCCCAACGAAATCAATGGTACGATGAGGAGTGTCGCTAGGCGGCTGCAGCGAAAAACGTCGCATACAAGAAAACGTTGCAGTCAGCAGCTACGCGAGCCATTTTCGAGAACTATAGAGAGAGGAGAAGGGATGAGAGACGTCATTTCAGACACAAGAAGAGGGAGCAGGAAAGGCGTGAGCGTGAGGAAGTCGAGATGTACAGATGTAGGAATGACGCTCGAAAATTCTATCAAAAGGTTAAGCGTCTAACCGAGGGTTATAAGCCCGGAGCGTCTTCCTGCAAAGATGAGAATGGAAACTTGGTAACAGATCCGCAGGGGTGCTGAGGTTATGTATGAAGCACTTCTTTACTCTGCTACAAGGCGATGACGACACCAATACCGCCTTTAGAGGTGATGTTCCGAAACCGATCGATGATGACAGCATGGAGATTCCGCCGCCTAGCCATGAAGAGATCAAAGTCGCGATTATGCGTCTTAAAAACAATAAAGCGGCAGGTCCTGATGGCCTCCCCGCTGAATTGTTTAAGACCTGATGTAATGAGTTGGTAGGGCGCATGCACCAGCTTATTTACAAAATATGGCTAGAGGAAAGTATGCCCAACGATTGGAACCTGTGTCCTCTGTACTGTCCTGAAAAGACCCTACTATATGCGCCAACTACAGGGGTATAAGCCTTCTGCCACTCGCCAAAACACTGATTGGACCTTATCAGTGCGGCTTCAGACCTCGCAAGTCCACCATCGACCAGATCTTCACACTACGCCAAATCCTGGAAAAGACCCAAGAAAAACAAGTCGACACACACCATCTTTTTGTCGACTATAAGGCTGCCTTCGATAGCCCAATAAGGGATCGTGTTTTTGCTGCAATGCATGAGCTCGGTATACCTGTGAAGCTGATAAGACTATGCAGAATGACGTTGAACTATTCTTGCCGCTCCGTCAAGGTATGAATGGACCTCTCCGAGCCTTTTGATAATGTGCGAGGTTTCAGATAAGGTGACCCCTTATCATGCGACCTCTTCAATTTCTTCATGGAGAGTGTTCTGTGAAAGGCGGGAAAGCATCGCAATGGCAATATTTTGCTAAAAAGTGTCCAGTTGCTTGCGTACGCTGACGACATTGGCATCATAGGGCGTACCAAGCGAGATGTTACTTCTGCCTTTAGTGCTATTGAACGGGAGTCTATTAAGATGGGTCTGGCAGTAAATGAGGGCAAAACAAAATATATGTTATCGACAAGTAGAGACGTGCGGCGTATTGATTCCCAGATTACGGCCGATAGCTATACTTTTGATACAGTCAAGGAATTTATGTATCTTGGCTCCGCCGTTACCACCAAAAATGATGTCACTCTGGAGATCAAACGTAGGATCACTCTTGCCATGACAAAACTAATACTCTACAAGACGCTCATACTACCCGTGCTTCTTTATGGCGCAGAGGCATGGACCCTATTAAGCACTAATGCAGCAGCTTTGAGAGTGTTTGAAAGAAAAGTCCTACGTAAGATCTTCGGTCCAGTGAGTTGGCGATGATTTCCGCATCCGATCCAACAGTGAGCTGTCAACGACATAGACGTTTTGCAGCTTATTAATATCTGGCCATGTCGTTCGAATGGAGGAGGATGCTCCGGCGAGACAGCTATTTGATGCAGGGATCTGCGGAAGTCGGCGAAAAGGACGACCTTGTATCCGTTGGAAGGAACAAATCGAGGAAGCCCTGTCATCGATTGGTGTGACCAACTGGCGTAGGCACGCAAGAAGCAGAGACGCCTGGAACAATGTGTTGCGGCAGGCCGAAATCCGTTAATTGGGTTGTTAATGGCCAATTAAGTAAGTAAGTAAATTAAATTCGAAATTTATTGGCTAAATGATAGAAACTTATGTTTAACACTAGACTATAAACTTTTATTCTACAATTCATTACTAAAATGAATATGGAGTTAGTTACGTTATTTAGTTATGGGGAATTGTCTCTTTCACATATTGAAAAAATAAATAGCTAAAACTAGATTTTATTTGAATACTTAAAAAGCTCATACTCTATCCAAATCCTATGGATCGCAACATATTGAACTATCGCGAATACATTTGTGTAAAAACACGACGAACACGACGGCTCTCATCTCCGGACTAGACATGCAAGCCGAATTTATTCTTATCGACCGGACATAAATAAATTTTCATAGAAATAAGATTCGATTATATATAATCATAACAATTTCAATTCGAAAATTGTATATATAATAAATGCTTCTATGTGGAATTTCCAAGACAGATTTATATGAAAATGCATGCCGCGATATTTTATATGGAAATTCAAAGTTAGCTTAGTTATTTATTTTGACCTTAATGCAAGTATTATGTGATCACATTTTTGTACATTTAAGATTATCCTTCATAGATAATGCTGGAATATGTAATCATGTAGATACTGAGATGCTATGTAGGGTTTTCACGTAGGCTGCAGAAATAAGCACCGTTCAGCAAAGGTAGAAGTATGAAGCGCTTGCTTATTGGCATGTCCGAAGTATAGGGTAAATATAGAAGGAATCCCAAAATGCTACCCTCTGTTACACACAGGTAACAATTTGTTGAAGGGAACTCGCCTTTGGTTTACAATTGTCTAATAAGCCAACACGACCTACTACAGTAGCAGAAGTGGGAATGCAAAATTTAAAAGTAAAAATAAATAAACAAACAAAAAAATTAAAATGAAACTCTCCGAACTAAGAGTAGAACGGCTCATACATGAATTGGGTAAATTAGAGCTGCTAACAGCGGGCACGAACGATGAACCAAAGGGGTTAAGGGAAGAACTTCGGCATCGTGGCATTGATGTCGATACTTACGAATTAGAAGGCGAGGAGGAACGAGAGTTACAGGCTCCAGCAACAACTAGCTTTATTAACATAAATTCGTTGCTAGCCGCCATGATAGAAAAAAATGCAAGTAGAAAACCAAAAGCTATTTAGTGATGTGCAAGAAGCTTCTAGAGCCGAAAATCAAAAACTTCTGGCTGAGTCTCAAAAAGATAGTGAAAAAAGAATGGAAAAAATACAAGCAGCAATTATGGCAAAAATGGAGAATAGAGAACAAAAATTTTTGTCAAAAATTGAAAAGAAACTAGAAGCAGCAACAGAGAAGCTGTAGGAAGTACGTGAGCCATTCAGCAAAAGAATTTCTAGTGTCGAGGAAAGGGGCCAGATTTGGAAAAGACCGAAAACTAGTTATAATGGAGGGAAAGATTAACAACCTCCAGAGCCAGCGACCGGAACCAGTGCGACTCGTATCGGAAGGTACCGGCAGGATAAAAACACCTTGCTTTGATGGTAGCTCACCCCTACCCGTATTCAAATTACAATTTGAGACAGTAGCCAGCAGAAACGGATGGGACGATGGAGAGAAGGCTCTAGAAATAATTCTGGCGAAGAGCACAAACGTGAACTGTACCGCATGGATTTAAGGTGCCGATATGAGGCTAATGAGTCGCTTCAAGCCTTTGCAATGGAGGTCGAGAGATTAGTTCAGCTTACACACCCAGCAGAAAACCACCCACTGATAGATAATTTTAAAACCGAAGCATTTTTAATGGCACGCGAGTTACGTCAACCTCCCATTCCAGTAACTCAGTATATTCCCTGCCAGTCAATTGGCAACAATAACAACAATGCAATAGTTCAACAAACTTAATTTTAATTAATAAGCAATATCAACAGTTTGCAAAATTATTAAGTTTGATGAACTGCATACTTCTCATAGTCAGCAATTATTATTTTTTTCTGGAACGTATTTCAACAAACGTAAGCTAAATATAATAATAATAAAATTTATAAATATTGTAAATACTTTTAAGTTTAGTCATAGTCTTGATTTGAATGTCAATAAAATAAAACAATAAAAAAAGAAAAAAAAACAAAAATTGTTTTTTTATTTCTAACGGAACCCTCGGACTCGTTAGTGGCGCAGTCGTTGTAAATGAACCTAGTGACACAATAGCTCACAAAAAAACAAAACAAAATAGTTTAAAGACTTTATTGTGAAAACAGAAAAAAACACACAATTAAATTAAAAATTGTGTTTAAAAACAGATAAGCGTAATTGTGATCGATTAATACTATATATAAAAGTAAAAACAAACCAAAAACAGAAAATGTCCGTCGAAAATCAATCAACAGTTCTATTCGGGTCTGACCTTCTGAAAGGAGCGGCCCGTATCAAAGAGTTCCATGGTCCAAAAGAATATGATTTGTCGTCTTTCACCAGAGAGGTGGAAATAATACTGCCACTGTTCAAAGGAAACCCCACCTTACAGCAGTTTGTGTTCGAAAGGTACATCAGAAACTAAATTCAAGGGCCAGCTCTAGTGAGAGCTTTAGGCTCAGACACAACATGGATCCAAATTAAAGAGGAACTTGTCAAGAATTTTGGAGTTAAGGAAAGCTATCACAGTCTCTACCACCAGGCTATTAACATGAAAAACAATAATGTAAGTGAATATTTTAAGAACCTTAGAAATATATTATATAAGTTAAAAAATAATAAATATGAATTCGATATGAATAAACCTCAAGAGTTTTCACCTTCTACTCATGAATCAATCATTCTTAAGACATTTTTGATCGGAATATCTAGCATAATTTATAGTAGAGATATATCCACACTTAGGGAAGCTTATTACGTTTTAGAAGAGACAGGAATACTAAGACAATATGACAATAGATTTCCAAAATATTCATGTACACGTCCACAATACCAACAACAAAGACACTATAACGAAGACGGACAGAACAGGACATATCAACAAAAACAGACGTATCAAAGACAACCATTTCAAAACTCATATAATTATAGTCCTCCAATTAATCATAATATTAATTCTAATCAGTCTCGACAAAATCCTTTTAACACAAATAACACTCAACAATTCAGACGTAGCCAATATTTGAACCAAACTTTTGGTCATACTAATAATGGGCCTACTCCAATGGAAGTAGACCATATTAAAAACAAATAGTACACAGGAAGTAAATTTTCAATGTCATGTCCAAAAATTCGTTTACCGATAGTCGAACTAAAAATGGGAAATACAAACCTCAAATGTTTACTTGACACAGGATCAACAACCTCTTTGCTTAATAAAAATCTACTACCTGAATTTAAAACAACAAAATTAAAGAAACCAATATTTTTTAATACAATAAATGGAAACTTTTGTATCGAGGAGGAGGTTATTACACCTCTTCCCAAAGAATTTAAAGAAGACAATCTGATGTGTTGGAAATTGACCAACTTTAGTAAGAAAAATTTCGATGGTTTAATAGGGCAAAATATATTAAAAGCCTTTTCAGCAATTATAAATCTTCAGGAAGACTTTCTTCAAATAAATGGTAATAAAATCAAATTTATAGACTCCTGTCCATATAGCCCAGAAGAAATTCAAACCTTAGAAGTGCAATCAGAAAATATTTTATATAAATTAAAACGTGAAAATATGAATAAAGAAGAGAAAACATTTTTAACAGAACTTATTTCAAAAAATTCTGACCTTTTTTCCAAGAAGGCAACAATCTGACCCACACTCATGAAGTACATGAGATCACAACAACTATCAACAAACCTGTATATTCTAAAATATACAGATACCCTCAAATACATGAAGAAGAAATCAATAGGCAGATGCGAGAAATGTTGGAACAGGGAATAATTAGGGAAAGTTTATCTCCATATTATGAAGTCGCCGTGGTCTAGTAGGTAGTGTGTTGGCTTATTAGACGAAAAGCCAGGGTTCGAGCCCCAGGCCCAGACATCAAATAAAATACAAAAAGTATTTTTTCGGCGACTTCCTCTCAACAGATTTCTGGCAAAAACTCTGAGTAAATAAAATTGCCATGAAAAGTTTCTCAAAAATCTGTCGTTCGGAGTCGACTTTAAACTGTAGGTCCCACCACTCATGTATAAAATTAACACACACAACATAAGTGGTGTGAGAAACTAGGTCGTAATCCTGACTGAAGGATTGTAATGACCAATTATGTATGTATGTATCTCCATATAATTCTCCTTTATGGATCGTACCAAAAAAATCGGACAATTCGGGAAAGAAAAAGTGGCGAATCGTAATTGATTACAGAGCTCTGAATGAAATAACTGTTAATGATAAATTCCCTATCCCAAATGTTGCTACCATGTTAGAGAAGTTAGGTCGAGCACAGTATTTTACTACACTTGGTCTAGCCAAAGACTTTCACCAGATCCTCATAAAGGAGGAAGACACTAGAAAAACAGCATTTTCTACACCACTAGGACATTACGAATTTGTGCGGATGCCTTTTGGATTAAAAAATGCACCTGCAACATTTCAAAGACTCATGAATTCAATACTTAGAGAATATATCAACAAAATATGTGTAGTATATCTCGATGGTATTTCAATTTTTAGCAGTACAGTACAGGAACATAAAAATAGTATACAACGAATTTTCAATGCGCTTAGAAAGCATAATCTTAAGATTCAAGTTGATAAGTGTGAATTTTTTGCAGAGTCTACCGAATATCTAGGACATATCCTTACTACTGAAGGGATTAAACCTAACCCAAATAAAATTGAAACTATTCAGAAACTGAAAATTCCTGAAACTCAGAAACAGATAAAATCATTCCTAGGCATAACGGGCTATTATAGGAAATTCATTAAAGATTATGCCAAAATCGCCCATGGTTTGACAAAATATTTGAAAAAGGATTCGAAAATAAATAAAAATGATCCCCAATATACAGATGCATTCTACAAACTTAAAATATTGTTAATCAACACACCCATACTTAGGTATCCAGATTTTAAAAGAAAATTTAAATTAGCAACCGATGCCAGCGAATTCGCAATTGGTGCAGTGCTAACACAGGATAATCATCCTATTAGCTATGCCAGCCGAACTCTAAACGAACATGAAAGGAAATATTCCACAACTGAGAAAGAGTTGTTGGCCATCGTTTGGAGCGGAAATTACTTCAGGCCATATATATATGGAAGGAACTTTGATCTCATGACAGATCACCAACCACTAAAATGGCATCAAACAAAATATAAGGGAAAAGACATAAACCCTAGACTTCAACGTTGGTTACTTAAACTTGGCGAATATGACATCAACATTGGGTACATCAAAGGCAAAGAAAACACTTTGGCCGACTTCCTTAGCAGAATCACTGCAGACACAGGAGAAATTTGCGCAATGGATGACGACACAGGAGACACAAATCTAGACAACTTAAGTACAGCCGCTACTATTCACTCCCAAGAGGAAGACATAAATGATCATTTTCCCATATTAGACTCAGTTGTTAACCGTTTTCACACCCAAATAATATCAACGGAAAGTAAAACGGAGGAAATTAAAATTATTGATAATAAAAGAAAAAATTTTGTAAGCCTAGACGATATTGAAAGTGGTTTCATGTCGTACATTTTTAGGAGATATATAAAAACAGGAAAAGTAGGAATATATTCAGGTATTTCAGATTCCGATTACAATGTAGTCCAGCAAAAACTTATAGAGTTCTTTAATACAAGCGTAAAATTCTATAGATGCTCATACCATGCTAAAGATATGAGAAATGAAGAAGAAGCTTTCAAAAGTATCACAAACAAGAGACTGGTATAAAATGGAATAAATGAAAATTCTCAAGGTTTGAAAAACAAAATATACTTCAAAAATCTTAAAACTCTTATTCAAAAATGTATAAAGATTGTGATAGCTGTTGTAGAGCAAATATGATAGAAAACCATATAAACCAAAATACTTCATTACTGAAACTCCCACGGTTACGAATGAAATAATACATATAGACACTTACGTTATTAAAAAACATAGTTTTCTAACCATAATAGATACATTTTCCAAACAAGCTACCACCATTTATTTAGAAGGCAGAAATAGCATAACACTTATAGAAAAACTTCGTTTATATTTTTCTCTCAACTCAAAACCAAAACGAATTGTTGCTGATAATGAATTTAATTCGACAAATGTAAAGGACTTTCTCAGACATGAAGAAGTACAAATTCATTTCACAAAACCAAACTCCCATACAGGAAACGCAGACATCGAAAGATTTCACAACACCTTAGGAGAAATATTTAGAATGTTAGAAATAGAAAATTCAGATTTAACAGTCCAGGAAAAAGTATACAAGTGTACTGAATCGTACAACAAATCTATCCACTCTGTAACCAGGGAAAGACCAATAGACATAGCAAATGGAAAAATTGAAAGAAATAAAATTTACTCTTTATTACAAACCACAAAAGAAAAAAATCTCAAAATTAAACCTTAACAGGGAAGAATATCAGAATACGAATCAGGAAGGTTATGTAAAAAATTATAAAGCTGTTAGGCACAAACAAGAACCTAGATACGTAAAGATGAAACTAGAAAATATTCACCCAACAAATATAAAAAGAACTACCAAATTTTCAGGTACATATAACCAAAGAAAATAAAGTAAAAAGAATGTGCATTTTAACATATTTTGGAATATTTTTCAAAAATATTTCAGGACGCGGGGGGAAAGATAGAAGGGAAGGATACAGAAACAAAGAGCGTAACAATGCGTTGTTCTCATCGTGCGTTTTTGTTGTTTGACCACTTTTTTATTTATTTTTCTTGTGACGTCGGCACCAATGTCCCTCAGGAGCAGAACATCTTCGGCTTTTTACACACATAGGACACGAACATCAAGAATATTCGTTAAAAAGAGCGTAAAAATCTTGTCAGCTTTTAAAGAAGAAGGTTTATGTCGCTTTTTTCAAACTTCAATTATACACCCAAAGAAATATCACAGTAGTATTCACTAATATCAATGAGAAATGATTTCGATTTTTGGAAGAATACTTGCCAAGTTAAATCTTTAGGGATTTAGTGCAGTACAATTTTTCTATATTTTCCGATCACATATACATATCATTGGGTTAATAAGTAGACTTGAAATTATTACCAACAATTTTCCTCTAGGTTAACACATGCCTATGGTTATGGATTAGTGAGTGAGAGAGAGAAAATAAGTTGAGAGAATTTATTTATTTACAGCCATATAAAAGTGTTAGTAATATACTCTATTTTTATTTTAATTTCATCAACATACATATGTAAAGCTGTCTATCTTTGGCTTAACAATTTTAGATAAATAAAAATAAAATAAAAAATCGATTTTATTATTAAATGAACATAAAGCTATCCATCTTTGGCTTAAAAATTAGACCATGTTTTTTAGATAAATAAAAATAAGAAGAATAAAAAAACTATTTTTTATTAAAAGAAAAAAAACGAGCATTCCAAAGCATTTAAAAAAATTATACTATGGGACAAAATAAAATACGCCCAGCTAATGACATAGAACATTTTTAACACAAAATATTCTTCGAATTTTATTCTGAAATAAAATGATAAAGCATCCGCAGCACATGTATTCTTGCCGCAGTCTGATCGACAACAAAATCAAAAAACACAATAATACATACACTTGTACATACGTACGATGAGAGCAACACATTGTTACGCTCTTTGTTTGTGTTCATTTTCCTTCTGTCTTCCTCCCCCCTCATCTAGAAATGATTTTTAAAAAGATTTTGGTGAGAGCGGGTCGTAATGTTACAACCCGCCATAAGAAATTTTACTTCTACATAATGCGAATTCTTTATATCCATATTCTTTGATATAACGCTATTAATGACAATAATAATGACGCTTTTCGCTTTGAGCAACACCACATCAATAGCAACAATGGTTTCGCAGAAATTGCATTATATGACGTGGACATAACATACAGTTACAATACTATTTTACACATCATTGACCCTAGAGAAATTCAGAATATTATAGAAGAACTAGAGGAAAATACAAAATTAATCTTAGATAAGAATGACAAACACTTTTTTGAATATGGAAAGCAAAATCTAAACTTCAAACTATCATCCCTACCAGACATCCAAGAGGATTAATTAACTTCGTAGGTACCGGAATGAAATGGTTATACGGGACAATGGACGACTTTGACAGGACAGAAATAGAACGACATTTACACACAATTGATAATAATAACCATGCAGTAATAGAAAATCTTAATAAAAATATTGAAATAAACTACATATTCAATGAAACAGTTTCAAAGCTAAAAGACGCAATAGAAAGTGACAGAACACAGATTAATTCAAAATTGAATCAAATAACTAAGAATGATGAAGAACTAGAAAATAAGCTTATATATCTAGATTTATTATTAAAAATTAAAATTTTGCTAGATAATATTGAACACATACAGAACAACCTGGTAGCAGCAAAAACAAACACTATAAATAACAATGTACTAACAAGTGAAGAAATAGCTCGTTATAATATAGATCTTTATAAAATGCAAAATACCAAATTAAGTGCAGCCCAATACAAAGAAAATTAAATTATTTTTGTAATTCAAATACCTAAAGATATACGAAAAATAAAAAGATCATTTTTTATCCCTATACCAAATGAAAATCAAGAGGAACTTATTTTTAAAAATAAAGAAATATTAAAAATAACTAAAAAGAAGCAATTTAAAAAATGTAAATTTTTACAAATAATTGCCTAAGAAAAAAGAATAAACAAATAGAAACTGTAGAAATAAAACCGGGCTTAATAATCTTAAAAATAATTAATAGTACTTGTAACAATAGACAATTTAATCTGAACGGAAATAAACTCATAACATTCAATGATTGTAAAATAGAAATAAACGGAGATATGTATTGTAATTTCGATGACAAATTTGGACAACATATTCTAATTAATAATAACTTTAACGTAAGTAATATCACGTCTCAGCTAACGTTTGATGAAATAATATCAAATCAGATCAAAAATATTCAAAAAATTGAAGAATTAAAATTTCATAATAAATACAACTACACTTTTAATGGCCTTGCTTTGATATTCAGTTTACTAACTCTAGGCATAGTAGTGATATTTTGCATTTATAAAAAATAAAAAAGAATAAAGTAAAAATAATTGAAAAAATTCAGGAGAGTTTTCAGTCAAACGGGGAAGGAGTTACGTCAACCTCCCATTTCAGTAACTCAATATATTCCCTGCCAGTCAATTGGCAACAATAACAACAATGCAATAGTTCAACAAACTTAATTTTAATTAATAAGCAATATCAACAGTTTGCAAAATTATTAACTTTTATGAACTGTATACTTCTCATAGTCAGCAATAATTATTATTTTTTTCTGGAACGTATTTCAACAAACGTAAGCTAAATATAATAATAATAAAATTTATAAATATTGTAATTACTTTTAAGTTTAGTCTTAGTCTTGATTTGAATGTCAATAAAATAAAACAATAAAGAAAAAGAAAAGAAAAACAAAAATTGTTTTTTTATTTCTAATGGAACCCTCGTTAGTCGCGC
Source organism: Sarcophaga subvicina (assembly GCA_936449025.2). Classification (NCBI taxonomy): domain Eukaryota; kingdom Metazoa; phylum Arthropoda; class Insecta; order Diptera; family Sarcophagidae; genus Sarcophaga; species Sarcophaga subvicina. Next base: position 11,833,710 of record OW388085.2, on the reverse strand, counting down.
GACCCTGACATCAAATTAGCGGTATGATCTACGCAGAAGACAACCTTTGCAGAGACCGTGGCCTTCGCACTAGCCCAGGAGATCGCTCGCACTATTTCTAGACCAGAAGTAAGCAAAGTGTGAAAAATGGAAGTCGTGGAGGAAGAAGAATGCCTTTTAAGTAAATTTAAAGAGATGATGAAGCAAGTTTTGGAAGAAACCGGACAAAAGGCCAAACTTAAATGTTTTAACTTCAAATGTTTTAAAGAGCGGCAATTTCCAAAGAAACTGCAAAGCGCCACGCAAAAGGTCATGATCCGTCTTGCCAACAAGGAATAATAAACGGGCGAACTACCAACCATCTACACAAGGGTCCCCGTTAAACTAAAACGAGCTAGCACTGAGGGGCAAGTGCTGGTTCCCACAAGCGAGGGCCCCACAATATCCATATCGGTTACGCAGCAAAACAACAACAACCTTATGGAGTGCGGGTGCATAAATGGCAGACAACACACCTTCACTATAGACACCGGTGCGACGCAGCCCATCATCAGACCAGATGTAGTGAAGGGGAAGTGTGAGATACTTAGTAATATAAGATTACGGACAGCTACTGGAGAGTCTGTCACCGTCGGAAAAACAGAGGCGAAGGTGGCTGTAGCCAACATCAGTGTAAGCCACGTCTTTATTGTTGCCGATATTGAGGCCGAGGTTATCATTGGTACCGATTTTATGATAGCCCATGGCATCAATTTGAATATGTGGCAACAGATGATGAGTTGGCGAAATCAAGTGCCCGCCATAAGGTTAGTTGCTGTCGAACAACAAGAATTAACACCTCAGAGTAAATCGTTGATATGGGCGCGTGTGGAGGGAGATTGTGAGGAAAACCGCTTGTGGGTTGCTGAACCATCAGAAATTCAGACGGATTTGTTATTAGCAAAGGCCCTCGTCAAATCCACCGAATAGAAAATAGTCCCGGTGAGAGTGCTAAATCTATCAGGTCATGAATAGTCATCTGCAGAAAATCCGAGTTGTGCTCCAGTAGAGGCAGTAATAAACAGCGAACAATCGCCGGAACCTGCCGAAATGTCAGCCAAGGACCAACAGGAATTCGGTGTAGAAATGGATAGCAGGTTTAGCAGCTCCAGAGAGAAATAAAGCCAAAAAGCTACTAAAAAGGTACGCTTGCGCTTTCGCCACGAACAATAAAGATCAAGGTAGAACAGCCATAGTTAAACACGAAATTGATACTGGCAAAGCGAGACCGATAAAACAGGCACCCAGAAGCATACCACCGGCAAAGCGTAATGAGGTTAAAGGGCAAGTCGATGAAATGAAAAGGAGCGGTGTAATTGTACCATCATCGGGTCCGTGGAGCATACCCGTAGTCTTAGTCAAAAAGAAAGATGGCAGTATAAGATTCTGCGTAGACTACAGGAAGCCGAATGATGTCACTAAAAAGAAGAGTTACCCGGTTGCTCCGGCCACGTTCTAGCGGATTATTAAACGTGTATTAAAGGGACAGCATTGGAAGACTTGGTGTAGCTCGATGATATAATAGTGATGGGCAGAACTTTCAATGAACAACCCAAAGACCTGGCAGACGTTCTGCAATATCAATGGCTGGACTAAATTAAACGTAAAGAAATGTGCGTTCTTCCAAAAACAAGTAAAATATTTGGGACATCTTGGGTGAGTCACAGGAAAAGGCGTTATATGAGTAATGAATTGTTTAAAATATAGTAGAAAGAAAAATGAATAAGTACATGTTTTAACCTCAGAAAATAGCAATCGATACAGAAAAAAATTAGGATATGAAAATGAGTTTATGTAAAAAAATAAATTAGGAAAAATACAAAAGTAAAGAAAAATACAAACCAAGAAAAATATATACATATAATGAGATACAATGAAACTTAAGTAATAAATTAGAAAAATTAAAATTATTAATCACTAATAAAAATACAGAGTAAAAATGTATAAAACAATTAAAATATGTTAAAAACTACTTAAACCAAATGTATAGCTCCTTTTTGAACTTAGTTGCATTGCCTATAGTGCATTGTATAAAGAACTGTCGTTTCGACAAAAGAGTCCTATGCCTTAATTGGATAATTTTTCTAACGCGGTTGGATCTAGGAAATCTAATCCTGCTAAATAAGTATATTGGCTATTCCAGTAATAATCTTATGGAGGAGAATTAGGCATCTAATATTTAATAGATTATCAAAATTAATACCATATATCTGGTAAGAAAATTGTGATATATGGTCTCGACGTCCCTTAATAAATACATATCTGGCTATGTTATTATAAGCCAACTTAAGTCTCCGCCTATCATCAGTATCACAGTTTGGGAAAATTTCCGATCCGTATAAAAGAACAGGAATCAAAAACGTTTTAGCCAGTTGCAGGCGTATGGCAAAAGGAGTCGAAACTATAACAGCCCATAAGTTCCTAAGCATACCGTAAACTTTACAAACGATGACATTAATGTGGTTAGACCACGTTAGCCTACCATTAAAGATAACATCCAGATTAAATGCCGATTCAATAAATCAATTTTATTCCGCCTGATAACAATTTTCGGAACATCAAATGCTCTCTTAGTCCTGGAGAGCAATAAACACTTAGATTTATAGGGATTTATACAAAGACCGTTTACATCGACATCAGGAGAAGTATTATGACATTTTTGTCCAATACCAATATCGTGGATTACCTTCCATTTAGCTCTATTATCCAATGCGGAAGCGAACTTCCTGCCGTAAAACAATGTTTTTGCAATTTTAATACGTTTGGTAACCTCACTACGAGCGGATTTATGGACGGCTTTCAGATTATCCATTATGAACCTCTTCCATCGCCGGTAAGCAATGTCGCTCTTATCAACTAATGCTTTAATTTCAGCATTAAGCCACGGTTGGTGTTTGGCTTTAACAAGTTTTGTTTTGACAAGAACACAACTGTCATATAGCAGACGGACATTTTCCTGAATTAGTGCTACCTGGTCATTTACATTATCCAGTGAGTAGATTTGATACCAACAGATATCGTCAAAACTACTGTTCAACACTGTAAAATCGATACTTTTAAAATCACGGTTTGTAGTATACCTCCTCAGGACTCGTAGACAGATTATAAGTCAAGAATAGAAGATCATGAATTGACAAACAAGAGGCTGAAATTTGATCATATAACAGTACCTTAGTCATATCAAATACAAGATCGATTAGACTACTGGAAGTGGAATGGAAGTGAGTTGGCAAGGCCACATTCACAGGATTAAGATGGAGAGACAACGTTGAATCAGTTAACACATTATCTAGTAAAAGATTATTATTAAAGTCACCAATAATAATGTCATCATATTGAATGGAAATTTCCTCAAGAGTAGAAATAAAGGGATCACAATTTATATTAGAATTTGGTCTATAAACACTACCTAATAATACCTTCGTCCTATGAGTGGATGAAATATCAAGAAATAAATATTCTATTTGACTACCAATTTCATTTAATAATTTTATTTTGAACGGAATACCATTCCGAACATAAATTGCAACTCCGCCACCTTTCGCCCTAGTTGCTGTACCGTTAACTAACATTTTGTTATCTGAACGGTAAAGCTTTCGAGTGTATAGCGATGGACTTAGCAGGCCCTTTTCATGTCAGCAATGCCGGAAACCGATATGTTCTCGTTGTGATGGATTATTTCAGCAAATGGCCGGAAGTGTATGCCATACCCAATCAAGAGGCGAACACAATTGTTTACGCCCGGTGATTGCAAAATCCCATCTCCGGCGATCATCTAGAAGACAAGTAACATCCAATAGAGGGCGCAACAATATTAATTTAAGCTTTCATGTTTTTTGTTATAACAGTATAATGGAATGTAATTAAAGCTTTAGGAATTTATAACATTATACTGTAATTTAAGTAAAGCTTTGGAATTTTGTAACATTACTCTATAATCCTGTTTATTTTAGGCTTCTTTCTTGTTTAAGTTGAGATTAAAATTTTTTCTAATTTGTTAATCCAAAGTGATACAACTTGTTTACTTAACAATTTCATATTTGATGTGATAATTCTGTTGTATTTAAAGTATATAATTTTGTGAAAAAAGTAAAATAATAAAAATTTGTATATACATATTTGAAACTAAAAGAATAAAAAAATGTATATTTATTTAAAATTGGTGAAAAAAAAAGAACGTGAATTTATTTTTGAAGAACCCAAAACCTCACAATTTTCTGTAAAATAAAGATAAAAAACAAGAAATTTAAGAATTTAAATGGAACGGAAACTGAAATCCCAATCGTCTAGTTGAATGAACAAAAGGAAAAGTGGGAATTAAACAGTCAACAAAAAAAGGAAAGTGTCTTGCTTCTTTGTAAATTGGTTATCAACTTGGAACTTATTTTAATTTTGGTTCCCTTTTTTCATAGTGTTCCACAATTGAAGTCAACAGACAGACGACTATTTACAGCCTTTGCCCTTTACACCTTATATACAGTCCATAGCGAAGAAACATTTGGTCCAATCGAGCCAGATTTTGGAACCTGTTTTTTTTCGGATTTTGGAACCGAGTTTGTGCTTTTTTTCGTGTGACCTTCAACGATACCTCTTTAACCTTCTCATCAACCATCAAAGTAACCTTGGGATTATAAGGTAAAGTTGTTTTTGTTTTCCTTTTATATTTTTTTTTTGATTTTTGGTGGTAATTTTATATACAAGCAAAGTTCTGTTAGACTGGACAACAAAACTTTGCTTTTATATAGAATTCATAACAGTGCATATATATTTACAAAGTGGTGTGTTATAATTTCAATAGCACTGGCACACTTTGTAAATTTATCGAGTATAGGAACCAAAGTGTTCTTTTTATGCGCTGTTATACCAACGTGTCTTGACTTATAACAAAGTCAAAAGGTGACTAGGATATCAAATTGTGGTGTGGATATCACAGTTGAGAAGCGAGTTCAACCACCCAATTTGATATCAGTTACAAGTCGATATTTGTGTTATAATTGGTGATTGTGCGTTGGCTAAATAACGATATATGAAGAGGTACCCATAACTAAATGTTATTCACTTTTATAAATTCGGAATTTTATCAGATTAAATTTGCATTAAAGTGAAGTGGAATAACATAATACCATTTATTTATGGGTTTCCGTTTTTTTGATGTTTTATTCTTTATTTATTTTGTGATAATTTAAATTATTTAAAGTTTAGCTATTTTTGCAACTTTAAAATTAATAATAGAGAAAAAAAATTTTTGACTCGTTATTTTTTATTTAGTTCTCAATTTAATTGTATTGAATTTATATTGCACTATCACTTTATATACATATTATATATATACATACCTAAATTTACATATATATTTGGAATCGTTTTTTATTTTTGAAAATTTTATATTTGGGAAAAATTATAAATTTTTTATTTTTTTATTATTAAATTTTGAATTTGATATCTAATATTTATATATACGTATATATTGTATACATATATTTGCGTATATACAAAGAGAATTCAAAGTGAAAACGAGTAGTGGGTCGGTACTACCTGTTCACATTTGTATTTTTTTTATTGTTCCTTTTTATTTTTGGGACACGATAATAAGTATCGGGTTATTCGCCATTGGGAATTCGTCCTGTTGGCTTAGTTTCGCGAAGTGCGTACTTGTTTGAAATATTTGTCCGTTTTTTTTGTTTGGACATTTATTATTTTTTTGTTGAGTTTGCGGTAAGGCGCTAATTTGGTCGCGGTAGTACGTTGTCAGGTTGGTCGCGGTAGTACGTTGTCATGTTGGTCACGGTGACCATTTGTGTGACTTTTGGAATCTTTTCGTTTTTTTTGTGTGCTAGGGGATTAATTACGATCGGGACGCGATCAGTTTCTAGTTTCGCTCAGGTTCAGGTTATTATTTATTTAATTTTTGAAAATTTATATTTGATTTTAATTTCGTTTGGGAATTAGTCATCGAATAGTGTGGAACAGAAACTCAACTATTCTGTTGGTTCTCTTTGGTTTTCACTTTTTGTTGTTGTTACTAGCTACTATTAATAATATTCGAGATGCCGAAGTCGAGGAGATTATTGACATTTGAGAGATTTCCCAAATATTCCTGGATTTTGAGAGGGAATTCAATGCTACTCCTCAGGAAGGTAACACGACCTTCTCCATTGAGATCCAGAAGGAGGAGTTCAAGTCACTATGGGCAAGGGTGAGAGATTACTATGAGGCCTTTGCCACAGGTGACGAGGAGGATTTGGAAGGTGACCGGGAAGCTGCACATCAACTTTTTGGACACTGTAGGTTAGGATACATTACTGTTGCCTCATTAATGGGTGAACTTTCCCAAACATTGGTCAACCAAGCTGGGATGTCATCGACACTGTGTCTCAATGGTCAAGGCAACGAGAGCCGCATTCGACATAGCATGTTGTACCATGGAGGTATTTCATGGGGACTACAAATCTTGGCCATCATTTCGTGACATGTTCACTGCTGTTTATGTGAACGGGGCCAACATTTCACCAGTGGAACAGCTCTTTTATTTGAGGCAGTTCACGCGTGGTGAAGCCTTAGAAATTTTAAAAAACCTCCTCTCACTGTTAATTGATTCCAGGAGGCGTGGAGTAATCTGAAGGACAGGTACGAGAATAAGAGGATTTTGGTGAATTCTCAGCTGAAGGTTTTGTTTACTCTAGCACCGGTCAAATTCGAAGCAGCCCAGGATATCAAGAGGTTGCAACGGGATATTAATAATTCGATATCGGCACTTAAGATGCACGATATTAATATATCCAATTGGGATCCAATTTTTGTTTATTTGTGTCCCACCAAGCTGCCGGTGCTAACTTTGTCTCTCTGGGAACAGACAATCCAAAACAAGGTGGAGATTCCCAAATGGAAGGATTTAGATAGTTTTTTGACGTCACGGTTTCAATCTCTAGAAACTGTGTCTGAAATTCGAAATTTTTAACCAGCTGTTAGCGGTTCTAGGCCTGCCCCTGAAACTCTTCCTAATCCGAAAAGGTGAGTTCGTTCCTTTTCCACTGGATTAAATAGGAAACTTTGCAAATATTGTTCGGGAGACCATTTGGTGGATACTTGACCGAAATTTTTGGATTTACCTCCTGAGAGACGGTTTTGGGTCGTGAAGAGGTACAGTCTTTGTATCAATTGTCTCACAGGTGGTCATAGACTCAATGAGTGTAAGAGTACTGTTGGTTGTACGGTGTGCAAGTTGAAGCGCCACACTCTACTGCATCGAGAGGTGTCTGGATCCTCTTCGGGCGTTTTGGATACGCCAAGTTCTAGCGGTGCAGTCAGGTCGAATGGTGGGGTCCAAAATTGTTATGCTGCTACGTCGAGGCATATACTTTTGGGAACTGCGGTAGTTGGTATCTACCACCGAGAGGAAACGTTTAGATATGAGGGCCCTAATAGATTCAGGGTCTCAAGCTACCTTCATTTCGGAAGGATTACAGAGGAGATTGGGATTGCCGGCGGTAAATATACATGCTAAGGTCTCTGGTTTGAATGGAGCATGTGCTGGTGCAGTCCAAAGACAATGTTCGTTTGTCTTAACTTCTCTGCCGGGCGATCAACCTCGTGTGGAGGCAATCGGTTTGGTATTGCCGAAGTTAATCGGAATGTTACCCAGCTCAACTATTAACATATCGCGATCTGCAGCTTTTTCGGGAATCACATTGGCTGATCCTAAGTTTAACGAGAGCGATCGAGTGGACATCCTAATTGGAGGCGACATTTATCCTAACGTAATATTGGAGGGTGTTAGGAAGAATCTTCTGGGGAATTTGATGGCCCAGGAGAGTATTTTTGGTTGGGTTCTGACGGGGTCATTACCCGAACCGCGTTCCAAGAGCTATACAACTCTCGTGTCGTATTGCACTGAATTGGAATTGGATAAGCAGCTGGAGAGGTTCTGGAAATTGGAGGATCCTCCAAGGCATTCGAAGATGTCGCCTGATGATGAGTACTGTGAGGAATATTTTAAGAAAACAGTACGTAGGAATTCGGCTGGGCGATACATAGTGTCATTGCCTATCAAGCCACAGTATGGTTCCCTTGATTGTCTTGGCTCTTCCCGCCCAAAGGCCTACAGACAATTTTTGCGAAACGAAGCTTCCTTGCTTCGAAATCCGTCTCTTAAACTTGATTATGATACGGTTTTATTGGAGTACGAATCTTTGGGTCTTGCCATATGAGGAATACGAATGAAGGAGATTCGTATTATTTGCCTCATCATGCTGTACTCAAGCCTGAAGGCTCTTCCACGAAGGTTAGGGTTGTTTTCAATGCATCTAGTAAAACGTCATGTGGATTGAGCTTCTAATCGTTAGATGGCGTTTTTACCGATATGTCTTTAATGGAGATATTGAGAAGATGTATCGACAGATTCTCTTGGACCCTGACCAGGTGAAGTACCAACGAATAGTTTTTCGTAAGGAGTCAGATGGGGAAGTAGAAGATTTTGAATTGAAAACCGTCACGTTTGGGGTAAATTGTGCTCCTTTTTTGGCAATAAGAACATTGCTTCAACTCGCGGATGACGGTAACTCGAAATGGCCTTTGGCATCGGAAATTTTACGCGAGATGATGTACGTGGATGACGCGTTAGCTGGGGCTCATGATGTTCCTGGAGCGATAGAGGCCCGAGACCAATTAAGATCGGCGTTGACTTCCGAGGGATTCTCAATGCGGAAGTGGACCTCAAACGACAAGAGAATTCTTCAGGGATTGCCTTCTGATCACTTGTTGAGGAAAGATTTTTTGGAATTTGAAGATGTCAGCTCCATCAAAGGGCGTATGATGGAATGCCAGGTCTGATCAGTTCTTCTTCACGACAACGACAATCGATATTAAGGAGAATTTTACGAAAAGAGAGGTATTGTCGATTATAGCCAAGCTCTTCGATCCTGCTGCATGGTTAGGTCCGATAGTTGTCACTGCAAAAATGCTCATGCAGAAAATATGGAGCGAGAAGACTGATTGGGATGAATTTTTGACCCCGGAGAGCCTTGCGAAATGGAAGCAATTTCTTAATGAATATAGTTTCATTAACAATATAAAAATACCTCGTTGGGTAGGTTTTCGACCCGATTATAATGTGGAGGTTAATGGGTTCTCTGATGCTTCGGAGAAAGCATACGGGGCGGGTATATACATTCGTATAGAGGAAGATTTAGGTGCTATTAAAAACCATCTGTTGTTGGCTAAGTCGAGGGTCGCTCCTTTGAAGACAATTTCGTTACCTAGGCTTGAACTTTGCGGGGCAGTCTTATTGACCGAGTCGATGGAAGCTGTGAAGGCGAATTTGAAATTTGACGCATCAAAAACAAAATTCTATGGGTGGACAGATTCTACCATAGTTTTAGCTTGGCTTCAAAAACCACCCAGTTCGTGGAAAACTTTTGTTGCTAATCGGGTTGCAAAGGTGACAGACCACCTAAATAAGGTCTGCTGGAGGCACGTTCGGTCGGAGCAGAATCCGGCCGATTTGATAAGTCGAGGAGCTCGACCGCAGGATTTGGCGACGGATAATCTGTGGTGGCATGGTCCCCAATGGTTAGGATCTTATACCGACGAGTGGCGTAATCCTATTCCCGAGGAATATGAAACTAAGGAGGAAGAAAAGTGTCACATGGTTTTCTTTGCTTATTTTAAGGAGTTCGATGACCTTTTGAATCGGTTTTCTTCCTATTCGAGGGCGTTGCGTGTGATGGCCTTAGTATTTAGGGTTTTCGATAGAGAAGGTTCGCGTTGTGGTTCTTTGGAGATTACTCCACACGAAATCCAGAGGGTGAGAGGAAAGCTGATAAAAATAGCTCAACGAGCTTGGTACCCTCAGGAATACCGGCGGTTGTCTGATGGGGTGAAAATTGTAGAAGGGGAGCTTTTGAATTTGAATCCTTTTTTAAATGAGGATGGTCTGATGAGAGTCGGTGGCAGACTGGCTAATGCGGTGAACCTCAAGTACAACGAAAGGTTTCCGATTCTTTTACCGACAGCGAGTCGATTTTCTTATCTGTTGGTCGATTTTATCCATAGATTGACTTTGCATGGCGGAAACCAATTGATGCTGAGAGTCTTGAGAACTGAGTTCTACATGCGCAGGTCTAAGAATTTGATAAAGACCATCGTAGGGCGTTACAGGACTTGTACCATCTATAAGGGAATGACTCAGAGTCAAATAATGGCAGCTTTACCTACGTCTCGTATAGTTTTCACTCGTCCTTTCATTAGCACTGGTGTAGATTTTGCTGGGCCCTTTGACATTCGGAATTATACTGGCAGAGCGTTTATTTGGATGATATATATAGTCTATCATTAGCTCCATCATTGCCCACATTTCCGTTTGAAGTTTTTTTTGGCAATTATTGGATAGTTCTCCATTAACTACAGACGATGGAATGCTTCTTAGACGCATGGTTAATGACGTTGGGGCAATGCATTTAGTTTTAAATTGTTTGAGTATATTCACCCATCACTCACCTATTTATCCTCTGAATAACCCTCAAAATGAGGTTCAGTAGTAATGAAATATTTTATCTACGCGATAATTCTATAAGTTTAATAATTTTAGATCTCAAGTGGAGGCGTTAAAACACCCCTGAATATTGTTGAGGACGCTTCTATAGCTACATCTGATGACAAAGGCCATATGTATTGGACTAAAGGCACTGGCTTTGGTACAGGATCAACAACGCAATCTTGGAATGTTGAACAAGCTTTGTTACGTCAAAAAAGCGAAGAAGAACATGTTACAGTTTTGCTTCAGGTAAATAACGATATTTTTAATAAAAATTAATTATATTACTTTTTTGTCGTTATCGTATCATTTGAAATTTAATTAAATACTTTCAAAAATTTCAATTTATGCTTTATTTAAATCCATTAATTTAGTTTGTTGTCGTGATTCCTACGTCACTCTTTAAGATATTGTAATAAATAAGCTGAGCAGAAATTACTTAAATAGAAATAAGATATTTTTACTGTCCTGTATACAGAAAGCGAATATTTAATTTTATTTTAAAATTCTGTTCAACAAGGTCCTTGCAAGTTATATAAACCCCGGTGATTATATTCCAACTGACGAAGAAATGCCATATTACGAAATAATAGATCTATCGGATGAACTTCCAAGAGAGTTTTCATCTCTGTTGAAACAGTCGTGTCTCATTCCAGCACTCAGTTCCTACTTACGAAACGATTCCGTTCTCGATATAACCCGTCACATTCCGCTATATCGTGCCATATTGCAGCTTTTACGAGCGATATCACTGTCACATGAATTGGTTTCATTGCTTCAGCCTCAGAGTAATAGCGAAGGAAGTTCACCATCGATATCAGAACTTTTGACAAATATGAAAACTTGTGTTGATACATATGCCAAACGTTTAAAGTAAGTTAAACAATTATATGTAATAATGATAATTAATTTAATGATATTTTTAACATCATGTGGAATATTTTAGATTAAATAAGAAATCAAACATTAATGGACAAACACAACAAGTTACTGTCAATATTGACGATGGTGACGATGAGGGGTTGGCACTTCTTATTCCTGACATTCAAGAGACTACGCTTCTTGTACAAAAGACTACAAAAAAACTGACCAACAACAAAATAAATTAAACGCGACGAATGATGGTGAAAAAAATAACAAGATTGATCGAATTTCGCAAAGTAAATCTATTGAAGAACGTTACTTGGAAGTAATGAAGAAATTGCAATTCGATACATTCGACATGATTGTGGAAGCCGAAAACAATGGATATCGATTTGTTGTATCGCACCATTTCGAAAAAACTGTAAGAGCAGCAGTTCCGTATTTGTACGCTGTGATACAGATCGCCTTGATGTTATGAAAGTATGTAAATATAGAATTAAAGGGTTACGTTTGTCTGTTTATTTGCTTTGCTACGAAGGCTATTCATTTGGAAGCCGTTAGTAATTTATCTACGTCGGCATTCTTAGGTGCCTTGGCTAGATTTATTTCTCGTCGCGGATATCCTACGGATATGTATTCCGACAACGGGACCAATTTTGTAGGAGCGTCGAAAATCTTAAGAAGTGAATTTCGAAATTTTCTTAAGGAATCAGGTTCCCAGGTCAATGCTACTTACGGACCTAGGGGGTTAACATGGCATTTCAACCCTGCTGGTGCACCTCATATGGGAGGTCTCTGGGAAGCCGGTGTCAAAAGTTTCAGACACCATTTTAAACGACTGGCAGGAGGCTTGAAATATTCTTTTGAGGAGTTCTCCACTCTCCTAGCACGTGTCAAGGCGTGCTTGAATTCGCGCCCATTATGCCCTTTGGCAGATAATACCGATTGCCTGGATGCTCTTACGCCAGGTCATTTCTTGATTGGTGGCCCTGTACTGTCCCCACCGGAATTGCAGATTGCAGACCCTTTACCCTCAATAACAAACCGATGGCAAAGAGTCAAGGCTCTAAACCAACGTTCATGTCTCCGTTGGAAGGAGGAATATTTGAAGGAGTTACAGAAGAGGAACAAGTGGAAGTGTTTGAGGAAGGACTTAGAGGTCGGTGATATGGTGGTCATCCGCGAGGACAACGTGTCTACCAACGAACGGCGCCTAGGTCGCGTATTGAATTTGCATTCGGGTAGAGATAGTCATGTCAGAGTAGTGGATTTGACGACTTCACGTGGTACAATCACACGACCAGTTGTGAAACTGGTACTTCTACCAACGTGTTCACTTTGAAAATTTAATAATTTCAGATAACAGTAGGCGACAACAATAAGAAGATGGTGTCGCGTCTGTTTTAAAAACCACCCATTGCGATTTTGTGAACGATTCTCGAGGGCAGACTATGAAGAGGAAATGGAGTTGGTGACAATTTAAAATTTTGCGCTGGCTGTTTGAGTCACGACCATACCTGGCGGACGTGCGTTAGTACTGGCAAATGTAAGCGCTGCGGTGACATGCAGCGCTTCTCCACAAGCCGGACAACAGACCTCGTTCGTCTGGTCCGACGAAGGTCGTAAAGTCGAAGAGAGGCAGCCGCAATCGCAAATCGCCTGCTCGCACAAATAACAAAGGACCTCGTTCGTCCCGAAACTCCGCCAGGGGACCTCGTTCGTCCGATAATCGTGAGAACCGAAGACCGAGTCCGTCTAACGCTCTGGTTCCAAGTCGATCGAGGAACCTCCAACCTCATCAGCCAGGAGAAATCTCTCGCTCGACAGCTGGTAGAACGTTACCTTCTACGTCATATGCGCTGACGGATAGCGTACTCTTGAAGCCAACCGCTGTAGTGAACATTGTGGCACAGGGACGATACGTCACGGAGAGAGCAGTAATTGATCCTACTGCAGAACGTACTCTCATCTCCGAAAAGGTGGTGCGCAGGTTTGGCGCGAAGACGATTAGAGTTGGACGCTCGGAACTGGTGCTCTTGGTTATTAGAAGTAACTACGGCAGCAGCGAAACAGTCGAAACATGTGCAGAGGTGCGAAGTAAGTTGGATGGTGTCACACCGTCAAGGTCGATGGACGGAAGGATTGTGGACGAGTTTCCGGGACTACAACTGGCAGACCCAACGTTTTCTGTAGCGGCCCCAGTTGGAATCAGATTAGGCTGTGACGTGTACAGCAAAATCATACGCAATGGGGTATTTGGTGGTACGATGGGCAAACCTTTGGCCCAGTTTTCTATTTTTGGCTATTTGATTTCGGGCCTGTGTTCTTCATAATACATAGGTATGCAACACATCGCTTTGAACCATGATACGTATTAAACATAATTTTTATTTATAGTTATAATTTATCTTCTTTAATGCAGCTAACCCAATGAAGTCCGGATCGTGAGCTGATATAGTTTTTTAGTCTTTTATTTATTGGAAAATTTGGAGAAAATAAATTAAGCATTTCAATTAATACAATAATATTTTTTGGTTTTTGATTTCCTTTAATATAGCATTAATTTTGAAGCCATTTTGTTCTTGGTTGCAATACTGCAAGGGCGCCGGAATGTTTACGCCCGGTGATTGCAAAATCCCATCTCCGGCGATCATCTAGAAGACAAGTAACATCCAATAGAGGGCGCAACAATATTAATTTAAGCTTTCATGTTTTTTGTTATAACAGTGTAATGGAATGTAATTAAAGCTTTAGGAATTTATAACATTATACTGTAATTTAAGTAAAGCTTTGGAATTTTGTAACATTACTCTATAATCCTGTTTATTTTAGGCTTCTTTCTTGTTTAAGTTGAGATTAAAATTTTTTTCTAATTTGTTAATCCAAAGTGATACAACTTGTTTACTTAACAATTTCATATTTGATGTGATAATTCTGTTGTATTTAAAGTATATAATTTTGTGAAAAAAGTAAAAGAATAAAAATTTGTATATACATATTTGAAACTAAAAGAATAAAAAAATTTATATTTATTTAAAATTGGTGAAAAAAAAGAACGTGAATTTATTTTTGAAGAACCCAAAACCTCACAATTTTCTGTAAAATAAATATAAAAAACAAGAAATTTAAGAATTTAAATGGAACGGAAACTGAAATCCCAATCGTCTAGTTGAATGAACAAAAGGAAAAGTGGGAATTAAACAGTCAACAAAAAAAGGAAAGTGTCTTGCTTCTTTGTAAATTGGTTATCAACTTGGAACTTATTTTAATTTTGGTTCCCTTTTTTCATAGTGTTCCACAATTGAAGTCAACAGACAGACGACTATTTACAGCCTTTGCTCTTTACACCTTATATACAGTCCACACCGAAGAAAATGTTTTTGTGAATAATTGGGTATGCCGCTACGGGGTTCCAATAGAACTACATTCCGATCAAGGCAGAAATTTCGAGTCAGCTGTATTCAAGGAAATGTGTGAAGTATACGGTGTTAAGAAGACTCGAACGATAACGCTTCACCCACAGTCTGACGGAATGATAGAGCGGTTTAATCGAACTCTGGAGGAATACTTGCGAAAAGTAGTGAGTACCGATGGTGTACCGATCTGCGGTCCATGATTCAACATCTAGATCACCCGCCAAGGTTATCTTTGGGACTGAGATAAAACTGCCGGGGACTTAGAGTTTGGTGTTAAACCCGCCACAGAGAGGGATGCCACATACACTGGAAAAGAGGAAAGCCTAAATGAGCTCCATGAATTTGTGCGCACCCGTATCAAAATACTCAGTGATGGAATGAAAGCCAGGTATGATCGAGCAACAAATACGGAGCGCTTCCATTAGGGACAACTGGTTCTACTTTTCAATATAAAGCGAAATAAAGGATTATATACCAAGCTACAAACTAGCTAGGTCGGACCTTATAAAATAATGAAAAGATTAAACGATGTCGTGTGCAGGATACAGAAAGCTAACAACCCGAAGCTAAAATGAAAGTCGTACACATAGAGCCACTGGCGAAATATGAGAGAAGAGATAATGAGCCTATTCGAGACGAACTGGCTTAAGTGGGAGGCAGTATTACGAAAATGGAAATAGTGTTTTGCTTTCACATCGTCTAAATTGTAAACAAAAGCTACAAAACCAAAAACAATGAACTTTTTACATGATAAACAAGCAAAAAAAAATATACCAACAAAACACCAGTATAAAAAGTGATAAACAAGTTACCAAAAATGCAACAACAAACACTTCAAGAAGAAATGTTAACAAAAATACACAAACAACAATAATGAGACAACGAGGTTTACATTTATAGAGATCTCTAGAAGGCGAAGACATGTACATTCGACTTCAATATTATTCATCAGACTGTTTACGTGAGCATATAAAAGGGAAGACAAAGCGGGCAACGGAGTCAGTAAAAATTCAGTCAGTCTTGTGTGAAGACGCGCGGTGTTTGAAGAGAATAATCGTGGTTATAAAGATCTATCGAACAATTGTTATCGTTTATGCAAAAGAGTGTAAAGAAGAATAACAAACAAAGCAATTGTTGTTGTTTACCTCAAGTTGTGAACAGTGGCACACAGGATTGTGCGAATAATAAAAAATTTAATTAAAACTAAACACAAATTTATATTTATTTTATTTGCAATCTACGAACTCATATTTTAACCGTTTTTAAAAGGTAAAACAATACATTCAAACAATATATATAACAATATAACCTTGGAATATAAAATAGATAAATATGTTATAAGTTCTTTTGTTTTATTCCTGCAACCATATATATGTCAAGTCGGCTAATTTTGGGAAATGCAACCAAATAGAAATATGTACTGTTATCACCACTGTCGACCAGATACTCATTTAATAACTATTAATTTATCGATTATTTTATGACATATAAATACCGATTATCTTTGTTAAATGTGTTGAGAATGTTCGCGGCATCTTTTATTGTTTTTATTCTTATACATGAGGTCGTGATTCACAGAAGTTAAAAATACTTTAACAATCTTACCAAGTTTAAAGTAAAAAATTATTATACTTACATTTCTAATACTCCTTTAAGCGCTTTGCTTTTACACTAAAAAGTATGTATTACTCTAATTATATTATTGAATTATTAAAACATAAACCAGGAATTTTAACAAATAAATGCAAATAAACTGAAAGCAAATCTCTAAAATTGTGTTTATTGTTCATAATCTGGGAAAAGCTCGGCGCTGCGGCTATTCCCACAACATATCCATATGTCAGATATTGGAATTAGATAGGTTTAATTCATATCATAATTTTAGGTTTTCATAATAACATCAATAAATAATATTTAAAAAGTATTAAATATATTTGTGTGATGACAATTAGTACTATAACAACTATTAAATTTTTTTTTAAGCGTTCTGATTAAGAACTGTATGTATATATTCTTTTGATGTATTTATTTATTGAATCTTCATTTATATTGAAATAACAATAAGTTATCAAATCTTAAATATTAAAAACAAAATATTTATGTCTGGTCAATACTAGTTATAAATTCATTTTTCGTAGTAATAACGTTTCAAGGATATTAATAAACTTGTATAGAGATGAGGGCCGCAGTGTCTTGTAGCATGATTTTACAGTTGTCAATACCAACACATCATTTCATGTGCATAAACAAAAGAATATCCAATTGCATATGAGCAGCGACCACTAGACTCAATGTTGCTGACCGTCGCTGCAGAGTATAACGCCACAATAGTAATGCGCACACGCGACGATCATTTGATACTTTGTTGTCAGGCCTCCGGCTGTATTATATATATATATGTTCCTCTTACTCCTCTAGGGAGCATAGGGCCGGCTGTATTGGTATGCATATAATATGCACAATGTGTGTTGTTGTATTGCATTGCTAGTGATCGTGTGTGGCTCTCTTCACACTTTTCCGTGGGAATTATTACGGACAGTGGGCGCCTGTCATATTGCATCCATTTGTCCCATGATTAATACACACACAAACCAATATAATATAATTAACCCTTTCATGCCCGATGTTGCCTATTGGCAACATTGTACATTTTTGTTCATAAATTCCGTAATTTTTAATTTTTTTAAAAGATTTTTTTTGCAAACAAGCTTGGTTAAAAACGTGTAAAACCAGAATACGTAGGACTCTGAATTTAATATCGCTTCATATTTAGGCCATGACTAACAAACACATGTCCTTATACAACTTTTAGCTCTGGCCCAAAAAAATCGGACATTCGTGTTATAGTATTAAGCTGATACAAAATTCTATTAGAATTAAGGGGTTGATTTGGAATTGCCAAATCAGGCAAAATTTAGTATAAAAAGGGATATTTTCCCTCGAAGAGACAATTAATAAACCAAAGCCACTAGCGCACTTGGCAATATCCAAACAGTGCGCTCTTGCGCACTTGGTTTCAAAAAACGAACCCTTTGTTGTTTGCTTATTCTACATGGCGATCCTGCCAGACTCTGAAGTGCTGCAATAGCTGCACTCAAAAAATAATATTAAATAATAATAAAAACAAAGAAAAAAATCCTGGAGTGCTTAAGGACAAAAGTCCTGCACCCAAAATAAAAAAATATATATATAAAATAAATTTAATCCTGGAGTGCTATAGATTTTTTTGCACACAGGAAAAATACGTATAAAAAGCCTGTGGATCAGTCAAAGATATCCACCAGGCGCGTTAAAGGAAGAAACTGTCTGGCCAATAGACAGTGGGTCCAAGGAAGAATGACCCCACCCCAAACGAAGGCAGGACCACAACCGTTAACTATCGAGGAATATCTGGCCAGGAATCGTAAAATCAAAACACCGACGGAAACCAAAATCCCGGTGGAGGCTAAAAAGAGAGAAGGCCAGTCTCTTACGTTTGATATATTCGCAACCACCACCATCCTGGGATGAAGCTGCCGTCTTGTGGAACAAGGTGATAAGGTGGAAAGGATGATCACAGCCCTGTTAAGCGAAAGGGAAAGAAAAACAACATAAACAAATTTAAACCAACGTGCTCCTCAAGGGTTGCACTGGCAGGGCCTATAAACGTTAACCGCTCGAGGCAAATTAAGAATAAACAAATAGAAAATATTTTAAAACAACAATTTAAATTTTAGCTTAAACATTGTAGTATATATATAAAAAAATTTTATTTTTAATATTTTAAATTATGATTTATAATAGAAGAAAATTAAGGCCAAAAATCCAATTACGGAAAATAATAGGAAAATTTAGATCCCTCTAATATAAAAATATAATAAATTTAAATTTTACATTTTGTTTGATTATAATAAATTTGAATTATTAAATATTTGTATAAGATCCCTCTAGTATGAATAGGGTAAAAACTAGGCCTAGGAATCCGATTGAGGATATTTCACAGATAAAACCAAAAATTTCCAATGAAAAATATTTGGTATGGTTGACCAAACATTGGATGTTAATAGGAATGAATAGGACCCCAACTATGGAGGAGGTTACTGCTAGAAATTCAATAGAAGGGGAAACAATTAAAATGTTAAGACATTTTAAAATTTAAAAGGTTTTTTTTTGTTCTCTCGAATATGTACCAGACTCAAACAAAACTAGATAGGCCAACGGCCAATGTCGTAAATGAAGTAGAAGTACTACAAGATAAAATAAACTTCGATAAAATTGAAATTTGTTTGATTATAATAACAATTTTAATAGGACTGAATTTTGTACTGAAAATTTACAACATGCATACTAGAAGAATTAGAAAGAGATATTCAAGTAGAGCCAATGAATTGGACAAAATCTAAATGGATTTGCAAGAGATAATTAAAAAATTAAGACTGTTAAAGGATGATTTTGATAAATCATATAAATGTTTAAATATAGAAATAAATATGAAGGACGAAACAGCAGTAAAGCATCTGAGAACTTTGTTTGACAAATTCGAAAGAATCAGTTATTATTAACGTAAATTTCAGCAGGCTTACAACACCCCACAAAGCAGCAGCCGAAGGTTTCTTTTCTGATGTAAGAAGTAGGCTACTAAATATGTTATCAAAAAAACGGTTTATATATTGAATTACCAACTACATTCCATGAGGAAGTATCTTATAAATTAACGACAGACCTAAAATCAAACGAAACATTGGTTCGATTGTATAATCAGGAAACAAAACCTGGAATAGTTTCAACAAACATGACCCAGACAATAGTAGAATTTCTAAATACAGCCACAAAGCTCGTAATCGACTTTGATGGCAGTTCAGAAAACCTGAGAGCATTTATAGACTCCCTGCAATTGCTAAACACAATTAAGGGTGACAATGAAGAGACAGCAGTGTCTTTAATAAAGACCAAACTGAAAGGAACCGCTAGGAATCTAATTGAAGATGAAGGTACAATATCGGAAATAATCAGTAAGTTGCGCGCTACGGTCAAGGGCGAGTCGGTAGAAGTACTGACAGCTAAAATTATGAATACTAGACAAAATAATAAAACTGCAAACACTTACTGCAGTGAAATTGAAAACTTAACAAAATCATTGGAAAACGCATATACATATATCGGACGGGTTGTTTGCTAATTCAAACAAGTATTCAACGCAAGTTGCCGTTAAGGCATTAGCGAAAAATTGTACCATAGATAAGGTAAAAATTATTATGGAGGCAGGCCAATTCAACAACATGAGTGAGGCAATTAATAAATTTGTTAACAGTAGCACAGAAGCAACTGGCCAACAAAATGCGTTGCTATATTTGGGTAGAAAATATAATCGAGCTGGTAACAGAGGAAATAATAATCAATATCGAAAAAAATATAATAATTTTCCCAATCAAAACATTAATAACAGCTTTAGACCTCCACAAAGACCAGGAAATAACAGAAATAGGCAAGGTTTCAACAATATACGTAGAAATGGAAACTACGTAAGAGCAACTGACTCATACGAAAACGGTTCGGAAAACTCTGACACCACCCGAAGATAAGCTCAACACATAATAAAATATACAACCTTAATCTCAACTTAAGTTTTTTGTACATATGGAAATTAATAATACTAACCACATAGTAACGTTGTTGGTGGACACAGGAGCAGATATTTCAGTAGTAAAAAAATAATTCTTTCAAACCCCAACAAATAAATAGAAATATTACTACAACAATAACTGGAATAGGACAGTGATACTTGAAATCCATAGGAAAAATATTCTTGGAAATGAAATTTTAAAAACTTTTTAATACCACATTTTTAGGTGGTTCAGAACAATTTTCCTATCCCATATATATATACCAATTTTTCCCAAATAAATTATTGGTTTGGACTTTTTGAAAAGATATAATTGTGTGTTGGATTTCAATGAAGAGCATGACTATCTTGTTCTAAGACAATCTAATCTGTAGCATACAATAGACATACCAATAACAAATAATTATAATGAGATAACACTACCACCAAGATCAGAAGTGATAAGACAAATTAAATTTGTGAATCTTAAAAATGAAATATTGATACCAAATCAGGAAGTAACGACAGACGTTTTTATACCAAATATTCTAGTTAAATCCGACAAAGCCTTTATTAGTTTTTTAAATAATAATGACAATATAATTTCAATCAAACAAAATAGAATTAAAGCCGAAAACATCTCTGACTACAATGTAATTACACAAAGGTTGAACAAAATTGAAAATAGACAATCAAAGATTATGGATATTTTAAAGAAAAACTTCCCAGAACAATTTAAACCTACACTAACGAAAATTTGCAAGAATATAGTGACATTTTTGGTTGGAAACAGAAACAATATCTACTAACAATTTCTATGAGCAAAAATTGAGATTGAATGACAAACAGCCAGTATACATTAAAAACTATCGAATACCATATTCGCATAAGGATGAAATTAACAAACAGTTTAGAAAACTAATAGATGATAAAACAATTGAACCATCATTTTCGGAATACAAGAGTCCAATTTTGTTGGTTCCAAAGAAATCACTTCCGGGTTCGGATGAGAAAAGATGGCGACTTGTGATAGACTACAGACAAATAAATAAAAAATTGTTATCGGATAAATTCTAATTGCCTAGAATTGATGATATTCTAGACCAACTTGGCAGAGCAAAGTATTTTTCTTATTTAGACTTGATGTCGGGATTGCACCAGATAGGATTGGAGAAAGACTCCAGAGACTTGACATTGTTCTCTAACTGCAATGGTTCCTACAGATTTACTAGACTACCCTACGGCTTAAAGATAGCACCAAATTCCTTCTAAAGAATGATGACAATTGCTTTCAGTGGTCTGAAGCCAGATCAAGCATTTCTATATATGGATGACTTGGTCGTATTGAGATGCTCTGAAAAACATATGCTTTCAAATTTAAAAGATGTTTCTAATCTCTGTCGTAAATACAAGCTTAAGCTAAATCCTGAAAAGTGTTCATTCTTTGAGAGAGGTAACCTACCTAAATGATATATTTACTAAAGAGAAACGGCCAGTAAATCAAATATCAATAAACTGCAAGTAGCACCTAGGGAGAAAATTTTCGAATTTATCTCAAAGTTTGAATTTAGAAATATGGGCAATGAGGTACTAAATAGAATTAAAATAGCGCTTTTAAATGAAATAAAGATACTTGATATAAAGAATTCTAAGGAAATTCTAGAAATCATGCTGTAATATCATGGTGACCCTATCGAAGGAGGTCATTGCGGCATATATGGAACCGCAGAGAAAATAAAAAGATACTACTACTGGAAAAATATGACAGAGGACATAGCTAAATATGTAAAAGCATGTAACAAATGTCAAATAGCGAAAACTAACAAACACGTTAAAGGCCCGATGATAATAACAGAAACACCTAACAAACCGTTTGATACAGTGAATGTAGACACAATTGGACCATTTCCAAGATCAATACGTGGAAATGAGTACGCAGTTACATTAATATGCGACTTAACTAAATACCTGGTAACAATACCAATACCAAATAAATCGGCTAAGACGATCGCAAAAGCGATATTTAAAAATTTTGTACTTACCTATGGCCCGATGAAGACGTTCATTTCGAACATGGGTACAGAATATAAAAATTCTATATTAAACGAATTGTGCACTCTGTTGAAAATCAAGAAACTAACATCAACAGCACATCATCACCAGACCTTAGGTACAATGGAAAGAGGTCACAAAACTTTTAATGTATGTTCTTACATTTCTGTAGAAAAATATGACTGGGATGAATGGCTTAGGTATTTTACATATTGTTTTAATACAACACCATCAACTGTACATAATTATTGTCCTTTTGAATTGGTTTTTAGCAAAATACCAAACAGTTTCAAAGATTTCAATGAGGTAGACACAATTACTCCACTATATATATTTTGCCAAAGAGGCAAAATTTAGATTAGAAATTGCACTTAAGAGAGCAAAACATTTATTAGACATAAATAAAATCAAGCAAGAGAATAACTATGATAAGGATATATTCAATTATAATTTTAAAATAGAAGATCTAGTTTTACTTAGGAATAATATAGGACATAAACTAGAGGAATCATATAAAGGTCCATACAAAATTAAAAATATAGATTTAAGAAATAACGTAACTATAGTTGATAAGAAAAATAATAAAGAACAAGTAGTTCATAAGAATAGACTTAAGCTATATAACAAATAGTTTTAACTATACCACTAAACTGGCCAAAAAAGTGAAAAAATAATCTTTAATATAAAATTTTTTTAAGTAACTAAGTAAACTTATCACAAAACATTTATTAAAAACAAAATAAATATTAAAATTAAATAAAAGATTGGATTACGTTAAATTAAGATTAATATGTAAAACACTTGGGTTTAGTTAAAGGTACCTTTAGCTAAAGGGAACTGTAACTAACTTTAACTAATTTTCGTTATTACAACTTGCAGATAAAATAAAGCTGGAGCAATGTCGATAAAACTGCTCAATTAAACTAGTTTTTTAAACGCAGTGGCAACGAAGGGCCTCTTTTGTTGTTGTTGTGTTTCCTCATTTTGTTTATATTTGAAGTTGTCTTATTAAAAATAATATATAATATGGCAAGTTCTAACATAAACTTAACTTTAAAAGTTAAAGGTAGGATGATCCTCCCTTTAACTTAACGCTCACTTCTACTTATTGTCCACTTATAATAATGAAAAACAATTTATCTGCCCGTTAAATTCCTCCCTTTAGTTAACTGCAAGTTGTAATAACGGCGCTTAATCATTTAAATCATACTATTTAAGTTTTCTAATAAAATATAAATTAAAATAGACGTAAAATCATTGTACTGTGTTGTGTAAAAGAATGTCCATGGTTATATATGAGCATTCTTGTAAAGGGTGGAGGTGTAGCATGATTTAACAGTTGTCAATACCAACACAACATTTCATGTGTATAAACAAAAGAATATCCAATTGCATATGAGCAACGACCACTTGACTCAATGTTGCTGACCGTCGCTGCAGCGTATACTTTGTTGTCAGGCCGCCGCACTATGTGGCATTTACCCTGAAAAGCTGGCCAAAAAGGCAAAAATGAATTTAAAGAAATTTAAGAAACTGAGTATGCAGTTCGATAGACAACAAAATTCTGCATTATATAGTGAATTTTCACGACTTTAAGTTAAGATTTGTAGATTTGAGACGATGTCAAAATCAGGAAAGTGAAGAAAATTAAAGGCGTTTTTGGTGTTTTTTTGAAATTTTAATAGGTTTATATATTTTTTTGTGGCTAAACGAATAGAGGTTTTATATTGATTTTTTTTAATTTGAAAGGTACGAGCAACTGCTACTTTCATTTTTTTATATATATATCTCATATATTAATATTAAAATTATTCGTTCAAAATTTAAAAATAATAAAAATTTCATATTTTTTTACCCTACCCAAAAAAAAAGATAAGGATTTTAAAGGTGAAAGTAGTTTTTAGTAGTTGAATATTATATACCACAAGAAAATATGAACTCTCTACATTCAGGAATAAAAAAGAAAGTTTGCGCAATTATTTTTGGCAATTTTTAAAAAATTTTACTTTTTGTGAAAAATTAAACAAATTATACGCAGTGTAGTAAAGCCATAGGCAATAAAGCCATATGGCGTACAAATTATGGGAAGAAATTCAGTAGAAGCGATACGAATCGAGATGTCCTGAATAGGTTACTTTTAAGCAGTGACCCTTTTATAAGCTGCAGTACACAAAATCGCAAAGGAATATAAAAGCATTTTCATCAGATACTATTAAGTTACTCCTTCCTGGCATTGATGATGAAAATGATAACGATTTTAACGATTGTAGTTAGTTTCACTTTTTAAGTATTTTTTTAAGTTAAGTCTTAAATAGTGTAAAATAAATATTATGAATAAATATTAATTATCATAGAAGTTTAAAAACTTAATTACATACGTATATGGACTATTATAACAATATGAGATGTATGTTAGATGGATGTTAATAGAACGTATGTGGTACCTAGGGGCCCTTATGATCCGATCATAATAAAATGTGATCATAAATGATTCATATTCATATTAAACATGTTCATGTCGAATTTCATCGAGGTAATAAAAATTTTAAGCCAATTATAATTGCTGAACACATTTTCTTAAGGGGCCCTATTTTAGACCAAGGGGCAATTGTGGACCGACCATAACAAAATTTGGTGCTATGATTTAGATTTACAAAATACATGTTCATACGGAATTTCATCACGATACCGATGTTTCTAATCCATTTATAAGCGCAAACGTGAATATTTAAAGGGGACTTTATATGGGGACCAGGGTCAAATGTGATCCGATTTTCACCAAATTTTACACCATGATTTCTTAGTACACAGAACTGATCGATGCTAAATTTTATCATGATTGTTGCATAATTACCATAATTATGTGTAAATAAGTGCAATTTCGAGGGGAATTTGTATGGGCGCTAGGCGAAATCACGGACCGATTTGAACCAAAATCATTTGGTTTCATCCTTGGGCCTAATTATCACTAACACTATCAATATATTCTAGCCATTAACTCATAAAACACATCTATTAATTATGGCCAGGTTTTCAGGCAAAGTGCCACATTGTGCGCCGGCTGTATTAGTATGCATATAATATGCACAATGTGTGTTGTTGTTGTATTGCTAGTGATCGTGTGTGGCTCTTTTCACACTTTTCCGTGGGAATTATTACGGACAGTGGGCGCCTGTCATATTGCATCCACTTGTCCCATGATTAATACATACACAAACCAATATAATATAATTAAGCATTGAATGTACACACAAACATGTGTTATAGTATTAAGCTGACACAAAATTGTATTAGAATTAAGGGGTTGATTTGGAATTGCCAAATCAGCCAAAATTTTGTATAAAAGAAGGGTCATTTTCCCTCGAAGAGACAATTAATAAACCAAAGCCAAACAGTGCGCTCTTGCGAACTTGGTTTCAAAAAACAACCCTTTGTTGTGTGCTTATTCTACAGTCTCTTTTTTAGGCGAACGTTCCCACTGAATTTCAATTTTTTTTTCAATTTCTACTTTATCGCTGTCACGTTGAGGTCCTTATAAATATTCGGGTTTTAATATACCACAGCGCATCTGCTATAATACGTTTTGTTTTGATATCTTTGAATTTTCTTTAAATGAGAAGTATATATTTGTAATAGTATTGTATAACACTATATTGATTTACGGAACGAATTGTACAGTAGAAGTTTATAATCCAACTTCTGATAAGAGTTTATACTTATTAGAGAATAAATTTCGGAATTTCCATGTCACACGTCTATCGAGGTGGATGCCAAGATATATTAAGTGTGAGTGTTGTGGTACTATTTGGTTATTTTGGTTTTTCTTCGTACCGTGAGTGTTACATGCACACATTCACTTTTATTCTCCACATTTTTAACCATTATTCTATCTGAAAATTTGTTCTTGTAAGAATCGAGATGTTTCGTGAGGGTTCTCATGCATGCTAATGAGAGCAGTACCATTAGCAAAGGTACCGGCTGCAATCAGATGGATATCACTCAAAAAGTCTCCGCCATAAATTACTCATTTTCGACGGACAATAGCTACTCAACATTTTTAGCCAGATATAGTTTTAACTAACATACCCGTCTTTCGTGCCAAACTTTGTCGAACGCTTGAGAAACGTCAAAAAAGAGAGCAGCAGTATTTCTTCTCTTCGAATGCTTTTCTTATGACTTGCAACAATCTGTGAGTTTGTTCAATCGTGCTGTGTTTCTTACTGACGCCAAACTAATGGTCTGGAATACATCTGTTTGTATTTAGTATTGGTGTTAATTTAGACAGAAGCAACTTCTCCAAAAATTTCGACACTATTGATAATAGCCATCTTCATGGTAATATTCGAGGCGTAACATCGCATTAAAAATTAAAATGAGTGACCTCACAGATATACCGGGTATTTCTATAAGCATCTTATTACTGGTTGTATTAATTGCAGGAGCTTTTTTGGATGGGGAGTGAAATAGTAGTGAATTTCTCGAAACCCGAACTGTAGAGTGTAGTGGTAGGAACAGCAACATCAGGTGGAAAATAGGCGGTATCATTGTACAAATTCGACTAGTACAAAGTTTCTAGGTGATCCATAAATAATTCAACTTTCTCAACATCATTTCTTGGAGCAATTTCGTAAAGGTGATTTAAATATAACAGGTCTTTTAAGGCTATAGTCGAACGACTAATTTGAATCGGGTGTATAGTCCAATCCTTTAAAAACCCTTGTAAGAGTTGCCGATTTTTGGAATCCCAAAAGGACTCGTAGCCTTCTTGTACATTCACGAATCTTTGTTTTATGTTGAGAGGATCTGTACTGCTGCAATTCTTCTTGAGCTCTTCTTTTTCAGATGCAGGCCTTCTCACGTCTACCGAAGAAACTCTATTGCTCAGATGAGTGGCCTGTTCGAGGTCTTTGTTGAAATTAAAAATAGATGCATTTATACCCTACGGCTGAGTTATTTATAAAATTTGAGTTAATTAATGCACTTAATCATATGAGTTTTTGATCGTAAGAATATTAGACGACTGATCCGAAGCCTCAACTTGAAACTTGTCTCTGGCCATATTTTTTGTTACTCCAAAGATTATTAAATTTTTCCTGCCAGTAGGCCAATAAGTTGGATCTGCACACAAGCCGACGTCCTAATCCATTCTAGCTATTGCATTAAGCAATGCTTGACCATTAGGAGAAACCAGACGGCATCCCTAAAACGTGTGTTTGGCATTGTATTCGCCGACTGCCAAGAAACGTAGTTCTAGAGATTTATAGGAACTTCTATATATAACTGAACCTTCACCCGCTCTACCTCGAGGATCATTGCAGGCATAAAATGCATTGCCAGCAATTTTAAATAGATTTCTTGATGCTAAATGGGTCTCAGATACTAATATTATGTCCGCTAAAAAGTATTGGTTTTCATTTTTAATGTAGCGTAAGCTGTTTGTGTTATAGAAATTGATTCCCAAACAGTTCATAGATTGTCAGCTGTCGCAATGTAGACTGTATTCTTAGCACTTCCTGCATTAAGATGGTCATGTTAGTCATAAAACTGTTTATAAACTGCACCATTTTTTCAACTAAAGGTTCAAACGACTGAAATTTAAATTAGGGATTTCACTTGATGAGCGCTTTGGTGGTGCTCGTTTTGCATGAGAATACTGTTATTTTTGAAAACGTTAACATATGCTACTTGGCTAACGCTAACAGCCTCTGGAAATTTGGATGAATTGCAATTAAAAGTCTGAATGGGAACTGAGTTTTTTGGATCATAGACCGTTTGGCAAAGGAGTATACTAGACAGCTTCTATAATTCGCTGTGAGGGCCTCCACAGTTACTGCATTTCTTTTGCGATGTGTCACTTTTGGGTTAATCGTATTCCTCTGTTCGTGGAGCTTACCACAAACTACGCAAACTGTAGGAAGCTTAATGTATGATTTAGTGTGGCTATATTCTTAACAGTTAAGGCATTGGACAGGTCCAGATCGTTAGTGTAGTTCTTCGATGACAATTCAGACGAATATGTATCTCACATTTTAAAGTAGATGAGTTTCATTCCTCTATAGTTTAACGTTAGCTCGCTCAAGATCTACTATAAAGAGAAGTTGTGAAATTCTTTCTTTATTTTTTATGTTAAAGGCATTTTCAACTTTGAATCCCTGGCTAATGTGACCAGATTTTGCGTCTTCTGATCTACATTTTCATTGTTCAATGCGTTTTGTTACTGTGATATAGAATGAGTTTTCCCCAACTGAAGCAATTAATTTTTGGATTAGAACATTAGAGTTTTTCTCCCTTAAATACATTGATTGAGGTTTGCTCGAGTTAATAGATAAGTTTAGCACGCTAACGTACTAATTCTTCGCCAACTGAACTTTCGGCTTTCGAAAACTGCAATCACTGGCCTTTGGGCTTGTTATACCGTTTAGTATTCATGGTAGCACTCACTGCACTAAAAATCGTGGAACGCGATGAGAAGGAGTCTAAGTTTTTCCTACTACCATAAAAAAGAGTTTTACATACACTTCCATTTACGCACTTGTATTTAGCCCTATATTCGATTTTATACGCTGTTTAGCAGTTAAAAAATGTTTATTATAAGTTGGGTTCGTAAAGTTTTCACTTGTGGGTTATATTACTTGGAGATTTATTTGAAATCATATACTAGAAATTGTTTCTTTAATTACAATATTTGATTATATTTTAAAAGTATTTATTATTTTTTGCATATTTAAGAACCGAATATTTTTGTCACCTTTTACTATTTTTTTAAATTCTTTATATCACTACTCGGGCATCTTACATGACCGAATTATTGGGGTCAACTGCATGCTTTAGTAAAAACATGAAGAAGCACTATAAGTAACGCAAGTTAAATTATGTTTTCAATTAAGAGTATGCTAGTGGTTTTTTATCTTACGCATAACTTATAATTTTTATTTAGTATCATTGTAAATAATAAAACATGAATATAAACGTCAATAAGTTTTGGACACTACATCTTAGTGTTAATTTACAATAGAAATAACATTGTTGCTTACAATATCATCAAATGCTGCTTGTTGCACAATCGGTGGTTCTAAGTCTCTACGTAAAACACTTCCAATAGCAGGCTCTGACCAACATTGAGGTATCGATGCTTGTATTTGAGTATAGTTTTCGATACCAGCAATATTTAAATTGTACCTAACAAAACAATTTAAACAAAAATAAGTTAATTAAACTTAAAAAAGAAAGCATATAAGAGTAGTCTTACTTTTTTGGATGGTGACAATGTTTTGGACTAGGTGATTTGGTTTCAATAGCACTGCTTATAAGTGTAATCTGATGTTTTTCCTGATTTATGTTTCCATCGATGTTATCGACTAATTGATCTTTTGCAAAAACAACACTTTGAGGTACGCTTTCGTTTTGGCTCGATGGTCGGATAGAATGGTCCAGACAAAGATATCGTTGTTCTTCTTTGTGTTGTGTTATTGATACATCAGATAAGTTTGGGTGCGACAGCGATATGAAACTTAATTTTGCTTTATGCATAGAATTCTATGTGTACAGGTATTTTTACAAAGACAAAAAGAGCAACAAAATATACACCATTAAGGCAGAATTCAAACAAATAAGGCTTATGTTAAACATTAGAAATTGAAGCGTATTTTTAACATATTACTGTTAGAGACATAATGTCTATAAACTGGTAGCTAAATATTTGCAATAGACACTATTTATCAAAAATTAAATTAATTAAACAAGTCGTTAAATTCAAAAGAAATACATATCTATGATTTAATTTTCTCGCTCTATAGAGGTAGTATACGACTTAAAAACCAACAGATTGTAAGACGAGATATTACTTTAATTTTTAAGAATTAAATCTTGGACATCATGTACCTGAGGTACGATTATATCATGCCATACTATATTATACAATTCACACAGCCATAATACTCGTTCAGTTTTAGGTGAACGTAATGATCAAGCACTATCAAGAGTGATTCTCTACAGTAAACAACCCTCCCGGGACCGCTGATTAAAGGTATGGATCGGATATTCGCAGATATTTGCCTTCTCCTTGCCTATTGAGTTATCTCACCATTTGTCGTTGATTTCCATAATTTGACCAATTAATTCCTCTATTTCTTCGCTTGTTTGGTGTGATATATCATATCTAACCCTTAGTTCTACTGGTTTTTCCAGTGGTAACGCTTTATTATCTCGTGTACTTATTTTCTTTCGTCTAGGAGCGACTGTATTCTGGAAAATACAGATAGTCGCCCATTTTCCCACTTGAGAACGCTCTGCATTAAGAACGAATTTGGAAAATCTAATTATGGATTTTTAGTATTTATTTTGAACAAAATTTTTCAAAAATATATGTATAACAACAATTAAAATGTATAAAATAATCATTTTCTCATTAATTTATAACCCTAAGTACCATTATTACAACTTGCCTAAGGCAGGATTTTAACTGACAGACAATTTGTTTTTCATTATTACAAGTGGACAATAAGATACAAGTGAGTGTTAAATGTCATCGATTTTGCTCCGGCAGTGCCATATTAAAAAAAAGAATTTTATTTTATTAGTAAGTTGTAATAACGAAAAAAAGTTAAAGATAACTTTATAGTTAACTTGGGCTAAAGTTATCTTGTACTAAACCAAACTTAAAGGCAAGCTGTAATAATGGCGCTAAAATGTACTGGAAAATCATTGTATTTTTAAATAGAATCTTATCGTTTTTTAAATACGACATTTTTGTAAGTGGCAGCGTTGGTTCTTCGAACATAAAAAAATAATTTTGATTCGAAAAATTTTCACAATTTTTAATAAATTGGTTTTTAATACCTTAAGGCCCTGGGTACACATACATATGTGCACCTTATGTTACGTATACTTTTAACGTATTCTGTCACCTAGGGGTTTATATTGACAGTTATTTTGTCTTCTACATGATATTTAACTTCTACAAATACCAGCAGAAATGATTTTTTATTTATACACCGCACTATAGGAAAAATGACTACATTTTCTGTCAAAAATTATAAGGAATCAATGAATTAGAATGAAAATCGGTATAAGGGAGTTTTTGAGGCTGTTGATTTCTAATCTGAGGTAAAATGTTTCAAATTCAAAATGGCGATACGGGGTTTTTTGAGGTTACTAATTTCAAATATGAGGTAAACTTTTTCTTCAGATTAACTTGAAAACCAGTATACTGAGGTGTTTGAGATTGACAATTGAGGTAAAACATTTTAAATACAAAATGGCGGATCCAATATTAAATATTAAATTTCAGTGAGTAAAACTGCTAACTCTGTAAAATGCAAATTTTTTTTTTATTAAAACCTTCAAAAAAAATATAAAGTTAAGTGGAAACTTTTGTAGAAACTATTTATTTTTTAATAAAATTATTTCAATATTTAAAAAAAATTGTTGGGCTAGCGGAAGCTGGCTATAAAAAATGAAATTTCTCCAAAATCCGCAATAAATCGCAACATGAAATTGATAAAAATAACCTCGAACTGCATATACTGCTTTAAAACTTTGCTCACAAACAGTGAATTTGAACACCCGCTAAACAGTCTTAATTAATTTTTCAGAAAAACAAAATATGACATAATTAGCTTCGATATATTCTTTACCAAAAAAAAACCTTGCAAATGGGAATAATGATTTTTTGCCACAAAAATGGATAAATTTACCTATAGTGCACCGGAAGATATAAAATAATTATATAAAAAATATGCGAAAACAATAACTTCATGCTCAGATCTTAAGAGGTTAAACTGCTAATTTTGCAATAATTACGGCAAAATTAGAAAATTATATATGTGCCATTATTAATATCAATTTTTTGCACCAAGAATAGTCACGAAAAATTTAATTTAATATTCCATGACATTTATTTTTTGGTATATTTTTATACGAAAATTTTTTCATAACCAAAATTTTTAACCCTCTGCACCCGGCTGTCTCCTCTGAGGGGACAACGTAAGTCTAGCATATAACTCAGTTGTCCCCTCTGAGGGGACATGATACAATGAAATTATTCCACAGCAATTTTTAAAGAAACACGTGTTCTCCTGTAGTTTTCTGTTAACATGGCACCAAGAAACTAATCGAAATATGATAAAATTAACAAGATTTATGATAAATAAATCAACCGTTTTACACGTCGAAAAAGAACGTGCGAAGTGCGTTCACGACGGACTTGTATTGTCTGTTCTGACAGAAAAACACCAGGCGGAAGGCGACAAACAACATTTTATTGTGAAACATGTACCAATCAACCAGCTATGCATGTTGGGAATTGCTTTAAACTTTACTATACTGTAGTAAATTATAAAAAATAAATTTTGATATTTTTTGTAAATATGTGTTCTTCAATGTCCACAAATTCATATAAAACAAATTTCATTACAATTCCTTACTTGGTTCCAAAATATAATATCACGTTTCCAGGATACACGTTTTCGTTAAAAAGTGGCGTCGAGTTGCTGGTAGGTAACGTCCGAAACGGTGCCGAGTGTAAAGGGTTAAAATATTGTTACACTGATGAAAACCACCCAAACAAGAAAAACAGACCTTACGGTCAACAGAATTACACAAACAAATAAGTTGGTATTTACAAGAAGGGGACAAAACAAAGATCAGAAACCCAACTAAAAATATTTCGTTGAAAGAACGTGAAATTACTACACATACAATAAAGGAATATAATTAGACTGAAGAATGATACTGCCAGTGAGTGATGAATAGTCAATCACTGACGATACGTGAGTTTGTGGCTAGTAACCAAGAGTTGTATTTAAAAGCACTGTTGATCTTTGTTAAAAAGAATCGTGAACAAAATTAATATTTATTTAAATGAAAAAACAAATAACAATCAAAAGTAAATAATTTCTATTATTCTACTTGCAATCGTCGAACGTTTATAAAGGCTTCGCTATATTTAAAAGCGTAATATTATTAACAATGCAACTAAGAATAAACTATAATAACAACTAAATAAAAAAACATATTATATTATTTACATTTATAAATATGGTTTAAGTGACCTTAAATTGATATTTACTAGAAAAAAGGCCATTCAATTTATTTTCGAGAAAGTTTATTTGCACGAAATAAAACGGATGAAAACATTATGATTTGATTAAATATTTTCTGATGGTGAGGTCAGAAAACAGGGGATGTGCCGCTGTAGATATCAAAACTTACAGCTCACGACAAAGTTTTCTGTTTTTGCAATAGCCGCAAAATCATTTGTGCATATGCTACTAAAGTTTTTAGCCGTAATAGTGTTGTGTGCTATTTTGTTTGCCGATTCTAAGGTATTGCTTCCAACCGCTTTGACATGCAGTTTGAAAAATATTTTTGCCATCCATGATCGCTCTTAAATGCGTCAGTCTTGTATTCATTTTTTTTCATATCCATCCAGTTAGTCTCGTATAATCAAAACCTCGTCCGATTATTGAGAAAGTAGTCTGTGTCTTAAGTCATATTAGTCACCTTGAAAATCGCGTCACTTGTCACGATTTCATTTAGATATGATAAAAGTTGTTCGACAGAGGTGTGCGAGAAAAGTATCTCATATTTAAAGTTTCGGAACGACTGATGTTATATCATTTTGTTTGATAGCCAAGCTAATGTGATACAGAAGGGCTCTTTTATCGAGATAGCTATCAATGATTATGATGAGATAACTTGAACTATTTCCATTTCTTATTATAACTGTCCTGAAAATTGACTGCGGTTGTAATATTCAATGTGTGAAAATGTAATGTTTCTGTTAATTGAGCATGCACCGTCGATTTTTCGCTAAGTATCCAAACTACATTTGCAAAAAACTTCCACTACTGGTATCAGCTCAATTGTGTGAGTCCTGTGAAGCTCTTAGACTTAAGGCTCAGTTAGCCGACCGTAATGGAATATGACTGCGACAGTAAGGAACAGATGATCGTTTTTGTTATGTATAAAGCAATACGGATGGTTATGGACATGTAATGTAGCGTAACAGGAACGTATGAATCTGTGAAAAATAGAATTTTCTTACGTTTTTACATGGTGTATTTTTAGCAGTGTTAACAACATGTCAATATTAAAAACCTCTAAAACTGAAAATTCAAATTTTAAACGGGATATAAATTTTGCACGTATCTGTGCTTATCTGTATGTAGAATTCTCTTTAAATAAAATGTCACATTTTTTAAAAACCAAAATTATAATTTATTTCATTATTAATTTTTATAATTTAAAATAAAAATAAACACTATTTTACTATTATGTTATGTAGGTAGTGTTTATTTTAAATTATAAAGGTATAGTTTTCCCCGTTTTATTAATTAAATATCCACAAGCGTTCGAAATGCCTTAACGTTTGCATTTTACCTTTACTAGAGAAGATAAAAAAGTTTTAACATTCATACAAATTCAGTTTCCGAAATACCTGATCTGTTTCTGTAAGATAAACGACTTCACTTGCTTGTGTATTTATGTGGGAAACACAAAATATAGTGCTTTTGTTTGTGTTTTCCGCAACAAACAAAATTGGGTTTTTGCACGTAAAAATTTTAATAAATACCTTTAAATAAATATAAAATCGTTGAAATGAATCTAAAAATAAGAAAATGAACAGGCGCCATATTAAACGCGATAAAAGTTGTGAAAACAAAGTTTTTAAAATTAAAATAAAATCTGTTTAAAAAATTAAAATAAGTCTTTAAAAATTTAAGAAATCAAACCCATAAATATGTCTTCTAAATCCTTATCTTTATGTTTTAGTTTTTGCAATTTTTATGACATTCAATATTAGTTTTTGGTTTGTTTACTTAAAAACATTTGACACGTTTTTAGGTTGTACAATTGCACTCACATTTTTACGTTAAGTAGACGTTACTGTTATATTACCTTACATTCCGTTACGCTCGGCTAACTAAGCCTTTAGTAAAATACGAAGGTTATCTTTTGCCAACCATATTGTATTTCTGTTTCGAATCTTTTCATTTTGCACTTCACATTGTGATTCCTATGAAACTCCTAGCTTAATTGAAATACGAAGATTATTTCTTACCAACATATTGTCATTCATAACTGTCGTATCACCTTTCTTCATCGAGGCACTTTTCCCACTTTTCTTAATTGAAGCACTTTTCCAAAAACTTATTGATCCCACATAGATATGAAAAACGAGTTAAAATATCGATTTTGATAAGATATCACGCCATTTTCTTTAAAAAGGGCCGAAATATATTTCTTAAAGTAAAACCCAAAAAAATTTATACAATACATTTTGTGTAGGACACCATTTTACATACAATTGAGAAAAAGTACAATTCTATAGTAACAACTACATACTTTCATCGATGACCAAACTTAATCTGGGATCTTATAAAAGCTCGATGAAGTGTGTGTTATTGTATGTGCACATTTTGTGCGATGAATATTTATGTTCGCTACTGCATTGTCACTACATCACTACAACATGCATTTGTATAGTGGCCTATAGCAGCAAATGGTGAATGAATTTCAATTTACAACAATAGCATTCTGAAAATTTTATTGGTGGCACTACATTACTACTAATAGATACACTTGATTTATTTATAATTTTTTTTCATAGTGAACTTAAAGAAGATCAAAGAAAACCAGCCCAGAAGCAGATAGACGGATAATGGTATTGGCCAAAAATTACTCTTACCGTTTCACATAAACACAGAGAAAGATTACACAAAAATTTAATTCGCTATGAAAGAAATTATAAATAAATGCAGTGTATCTATTATTATGATCAACAATTTTTATAGGTTTACCGGAATTTCCCTTTCTATATTTTAATAAATGAGTGCCCTGGTAGTCTAATGGGTAGTGTGCATGAGGGTCGTGGGTTCGATTCCCACTAGAGACTCTGGTCTGTGACACTCACCGAGCATATGGTCAAGCTACTCATCTCGTAAATACTTAGAATATAATTTATAATTGTAGTGTAATTAATAAATAAATAAATATTTTAATAAATGCCAAATTTTCGTTTAAAAGATGTAGTCACATGGAACAGTAATAAGAAAACGTACTGGCTACGTTTTCAGCGGAATTTTCTGAATTAATATTACTTTAATATTTTAGAACAAGTTGTATCAATTATTTTGAGGATATGTGTAAATCATGTAAAATTTGAATTTGCTTTAACAATTAGAGGACATTTCTCTCTCTCATTAAGAAATAATTTTGTCACTAAAACATTGGTGAATCCAGCTTAAAGGCGGCGGAGGCAAATACAAAATGTGCGGTTCATTAATTATTCCTCAATGATGCAGCTAACATAATTTTTTGCTTTTTTAATAGTTATGTTCTATGTATCGCGTTTTTAAAACCTGTATTTCATACATGTTATTGTATTGACAGCACTAATCCTCTCATTACTATGAGCAAAAATCGAAATTCAGCCATAAATATATATATGAAATATATGAATAATATGAAATATTTTTGGTTCGCACAAAATTTTTTTATATGGCGTTTGACGTTTTTCTCCGAGAGCGAGAGAAATTTTTTTTGTGTAACAACTCCCAGTGTGAATTAAATTAATTTTAAATTTGGTTCGAACCATTTTAGAAAAGGTTGCCACACCATATGAAATTGATACAATACATCAATATTTGCAGAAGTTCATCGAAAGACCCAGGGTCCATGCGATGAAAATTTATAAATGAATCTAAGTCATTTAAACGCATTTCGGAAACTAGTGAGTGAAAATACCCCTTGGCTTCTCTTTGTTTCAAAAGTGGTCTTACAGCCGTCCTCTTGTTTATCTTTGATTCTCGTTTTTCATAAATATATTTTGCAAGTAATTTTACTTTGGTCACTTCAATGGCGAACAAGAGTAGCAAATGATTTATATCCATCGCAGAACAAGATGTTTTTATTCTTACTATGCGCTGTTAAATTTCGTTTCCTGGCCTTACTGTATGGCTGTGATTGCAATTGCAGCCTCAGGTAAAGTGTATGCGCATTAATTAGTGTAGTAGGTAGTGTGTTGGCTTATTAGACGTGAGGCCTCGATTCAAATCCCAGGTCAGACATTTCCAACAAAATGATGAATAAATAATTATTTCTTCTGCGACTACCTCAGCAAATTTCTGGTAAAAGCTATGAGGTTAAATATAAAATTACCATGAAAAAGTTCTAAAAAATCTGTTGTTCGGAATCGACTTTAAACCGTAAGTCCCGCCACTCAGGCATAATATTAACGCACAACATAAGTGGCGAAGCTAGGTCGTAATCCTGGCTGAAAGGTTGTAATGACCAATAATGTATGTATGTATATGTAAAGGCAGCAGCGGCAAAGGATAAGCAAAACAAGTAAAAAATAAACAATTCATTACTTCTTTATTAATGATGCCACTAAAACATTTTTTTCCCGTTATATCTTATGCATCGCGTTTTAAAAACCTCTATGTTATGTATGTAAGGACTAATCCTCTCATTACCAGCACAAATCTGTTAGCATTAACTCCCTCATTGCAGCGAATAGAAATAGAAATTAGCCTTATGCAAGGCAGCAGAATCGTTGCCTGTTTTCGCGGTGCCGTTAAAATAATCACTTCCATATACTCCCATGTATTCTATTTTAGAGAGATTGCGGTGTTTGCTGCGTTGCGTCTATTTGTCTATAGCAATAAACCAGTGGCCTTAAGGGTCAGTTATGCGACCGTAACGGAATATAACCGCAACAGTTAGAAACGTCTACTGAATGTAAAAATGTAAGAGCAATTATAGAGAACGTAAAAATGTGCCATATGTTTTTAGGTAAACAAAACAATAAAAGAAATAAACAAAACAAATAAAGAAATAAAAATTGCAAAAACTAAGATAAAAATTCAGATATAGATATATGTAGAAGACATATTTTTGGGTTTGAGTTTTTATTTTATTTTTATTTTTAATATTTTAATATTTTAAAAACTTCGGTTTCACTCTTTTTGTCACTTTTAATATGCCGCCTTTTTTTTCTTTAATTCAGCTGTTAACCAGTGTTATCACTACAGCGTTTTTAGATTCATTTCAACGATTTTAAATCTATTTAGGTACTTATTAAAAGGTTTGTGTACTGCTTCTGTAAGCCAAACAATTTTACTTTCACTTAAACAAAAACACCCAATTCAGTTTGTGGAGAAAAAACACAAAATTGAGTATTCTTGTTTGTATTTTCCATATAAATAGACAAGCAAGTGAAATCGTTTATCCTACAGAAACAGGTCAGGTATTTCGGAAACAAAATTTGTACGAATGTTAAAACGTTTTTAACTTCTCTAGTAGAAGTAAAATGCAAACTGAAATGCTTTTCGTACGCTTTAATTAGTTAAAAATCAATAACTACATACATAATTGGTCATTACGACCCTTCAGTCAGGATTACGACCTAGTTCCTCACATCACTTATGTTGTGTGTGTTAATTTTATACATGAGTGGTGGGACCTACAGTTTAAAGTCGACTCCGAACGACAGATTTTTGAGAAACTTTTCATGGCAATTTTATTTACTCTCAGATTTTTGCCAGAAATCTGCTGAGAGGAAGTCGCCGAAGAAATCCTTTTTGTATTTTGTTTTGATGTCTGGTCTGGGGCTCGAACCCTGGCTTTACGTTTAATAAGCCAACACACTACCCACTAGACTACGGCGACTTCAAAAAAAACTCAAAAATCAATAACTATATTTTGCTAATTTAAAATAAAAATAAAGACTACCTACATAAGTAATAGTAAAAGAGTGTTTATTTTTATTTTAAATTATAAAAGTTAATAATTTAATAAATTATAATATGAGTTTTTAAAATATGTGTAGTTTTATACAAAGAGAATTCCACATACAAACAAACATAGCATAGGTACAAAATGTAAATTCTTTTCATAATTTCAATTTTCAGTTTTAGTGGTTTTTAATATTCACTGCTAAACAAATGCCACGTAAAAATATAAGAAAATTCTATTTATTACAGATTCTTCCGTTCCGGTTACGTTAAACTATATTTCTATAACCATTCGTATTGCTTTATACATAACAAAAACGATCATCTGTTTCTTACTGTTGCGTTGACATTCCGTTGCGGTCGAATAACTCAGCCTTTACCCATATTACCCAGGTAACGAAGTTCTTCGGCTATTTGTTCATTCTCTACGTGAATATTTTAACCAGGGTTGCCCGAAAAAAAATATTCTACAAAATTCTTTGTGAAATGTTTGTTTTTGAAATATTGTATTGAAATATTAAATGTAATAGTCTGTAAGTATTTTCCATAGACTTGAAATAAATAAATAAATCTGAAGTGTCGATAAGAAGCCACATAAGCTTATGTATGTTTATTGTATGAAATATTTAATAATTATGGGTACGTTCATAAATGCAATAGTT
This sequence comes from Sarcophaga subvicina, assembly GCA_936449025.2. Classification (NCBI taxonomy): domain Eukaryota; kingdom Metazoa; phylum Arthropoda; class Insecta; order Diptera; family Sarcophagidae; genus Sarcophaga; species Sarcophaga subvicina. The sequence goes on along the minus strand of OW388085.2, from coordinate 11,793,847 downwards.
GTGCAACATTGCAGAATGTTCAAAAATGCAATACTTGGCAGCACTGACTTGCGTCGAACGTTTTTTTTTGCAGACAAATTGCAATGCTGTCGCAAATTTAGCAACAGTTTGATTTCAGTTGAAATAGTTCGCGGTAAACCATTTGTTCGGAGTCTACTAAGATGGGTTTGGCAGTAAATGAGGGCAAAACAAAGTATATGTTATCGACAAGTAGAGACGTGCGGCGTATTGATTCTCAGATTACGGCCGATAGCTATACTTTTGAAACAGTCAAGGAATTTATTTATCTTGGCTCCGCCGTTACCACCACAAATGATGTCAGTCTGGAGATCAAGCGCAGGATCACTCTTGCCAACAGGTGCTACTATGGTCTCAATAGGCAATTGAGTAGAAGAGACCTCTCTCGTACGACGAAGCTAACACTCTACAAGACGCTCATCCTACCCGTGCTTCTTTATAGCGCAGAGGCATGGACCCTATTAAGTACTGATGCAGCAGCCTAGAGAGTGTTCGAGAGAAAAGTACTGCGTAAGATCTTCGGTCCAGTACGTGTTGGCGATGATTTCCGCATTCGATACAATAGTGAGCTGTATGAGCTCCTCAACGACATGGACGTTGTACAGCGTATTAATATCCAGCGGCTGCGCTGGCTCGGCCATGTCGTTCGAATGGAAGAGGATGCTCCAGCGAGACGGGTATTTGATGCGGGGATCTGCGGAAGTCGGCGAAGAGGACGACCTTGTATCCGTTGGAAGGACCAAATCGAGGGAGCCCTGTCATCGATTGGTGTGACCAACTGGCGTAGGCGCGCAAGAAGCAGAGGCGCCTGGAAGGATGTGTTGCGGCAGGCCGTTAATCGGATTGTTATGGCCAATTAAGTAAGTAAGTAAACCATTTGTTCGACAACATTGTAGTTTCGTGAAACAAAAGAAAATTTTGCTTTATTTGCAGAAAAATGGAAAAGTAATAAAATTTAACCGATATTGTTATAGAAAATTTTAATTATTTATATTTTTAGTTACGAGGAAGATTTTACATTCAACATACAAAAATTAATATTACGAACTAGACTGGATATGGAGTCGGACTTCCAAGAAGAGAGAAAGAAGAAGTCAGTATTGTGGGGGAAAATCTTATTAAAAATTAAAGAAATCAAACCGGACTTTGAAATAACAAAGGAACAAATAAGAAAATGGCTGTAGTATACATCATCTTGATACCTGTTGATTACTTCAAAGTGTTTTTATTTTAGAAATATGCCTTCTTTTTAGTTTTAATTGATTTTTAATAACCAAAAGTCTTTTCATTTTTTCCTTATTCTTTTTTTTTATTATAATTTAATAGAAAGCTCTCAGGTCCACCGTCTAAATTTTCTATAATATTTGCTATTGTTAATTTTGAGAACATTTTTTTTTAATTTTTAGTTATTGTGCAGTAGCAAGCATCTGCAACAGCTGATCACGCATTGGCAACAAAACTTGGCATTACTACCGCAGTGGTGCACAAATTTGCTCAATATACGAACCACTATGTTATCGGATGTGTAATTTGGAATTAAATATTTAATAAATATATTATGGGATATTAAGTGGGAAACACTTTTTTATTTGCACTGAATGTATTTAATGTCATTTGTGCATGCTTTTCAAGAAAGCAGATATAAAAACTGCAGGTTTCTCATTTTATGTTTTTCTTTGTGAAGTCCATTGCTATAAACTCATATGAGAGGCTACAAATAGTAAAAGGCAATTTTTCAATGGGGCCTTAGCCACACTTTAATTATTTTAAAGACAACAGCAGCAAAACATAAGTTTTTCTTTATATATACATATTTTATTTATTGAATCTTCAACATAAAATTTAAAATAATTATCAACAACTAAAAAATTTTAAATTATTTTACCCCAATCAACATCAGGAATAAATGAAACTTTCGTATTAGATTATGTTTATAAGCTTATATATATTTTAGAGGGGAATAAGAGCAGCAGTATCACTTCTTCTATCTCTTTCAGTGAAAATCCAAAATATTGCGAGTCAGAGGATTCGGCTGTACAATGAACCTATTTAAATACCCTTCTGAATGATTTGCAATTTCTGCCTTTATGTATGTTCGAGTTCTTGATGAGCCAGTAAGACATTATTTTGTCGCCTTGAACTTTTTGTATATCAGAAGCTAAGGTAGTTCCTCATACTGTGTACCATAACACCATTTTGGCTTCAGAAGGGAAATGTACAATAAGAGCTTAAAGTCCAGCCTTAGTATCGAGTTTCTACCGATAAGCCAAGGTATTTAATATAGTTTCAATTGTGCTCACTTTGCTTCAATGTGAAATTTCCAGATTCGATGTCTATCTAGGAGTATGCCAAGATATTTTATATAGAGTGGGTAATTTAAAAGTTTAAATTTAAAAAAGCAATAAAACAAAACCGTTTCAAATTTTGACAAATTTATTTTTTTGGTGTGTACAATTGTTCCAGTTAGAATTGGAATTTTGTATCATTTATATGGCTGACGCGGCTGGCCTCACCGTACCTCATTCGATTGGATCAATTTTCGTGCACTTTTTCGAGAGTACGGGGTCGTATCTCGACTATTGTATCGCGAATGTTGGCTTTCGAATGCTCAATTGTCTCTGCATAATTGTCGGCATAACAATTTTTTAACGGCGCCCCACAGAAAATAGTCCAACGGTGTCAAATCGTAGCTTCTTGTCGGCCAATTGACATCACCCTTTCGGCTAATTAAACGGCCATCAAACGTTTGACGCAATAAATCGATTGTAGCATGAGGTATGTGGCAAATTGCACCTTTCTGTTGAAACCAAACATCGTTTACATCAATACCATGAAGAGCGTGTACAAAAAATCTGTTATCATAATGGGGAAGGTGTCTTTATTGATAGTAGTAGTTGCAGCGTCCCCACTTTCAAAGAAATGTCTGCCAATGATGCATCCATTCTACAAGCCGCACCAAGCAGTCACTCGTAATAGGTGCATTGGTTTCTATAAGAAAACGTGTGGGTTTTCTGAGTCTAAATACGGCAATTTTGCGTATTAACGTATCCACCAAGATGAAAATTAACTTCATCAGAAAAGATGATTTTTTTGGAAAATTTCCGACCAATTGTCTTTCTTTGGAAATAAATTTCTAATACATCCCAACGTCAATCAAGCGTAAATCGCTTAATTATGTCCAGTGGAGATAATATACTGAATTTTGTGACAAAATATGATGACATAAGTATTGCCAGATTCAAAATAACCTACGGTTCAAATTTAAACCGATGTATGGCCCACCCGATGTGTGAATGTTGTTCGTTCACTTTTATCCTCAGTAGGTTTAACAATTTTTCAAGATGGAATATGTTATCATGTAATTTAAAGAAAATGGCGTGATAAGTTATCAAAATCGATAATTTAACTCGGTTTTCATATCTTTGTGGTATTAAGACATTTTTTAAAAGTGCCGCGATGAAGAAAGGTGATACTAATAAACTTCGTATTTCAATAAGGCTGGGAGTTTCATAGGAATCACAATGTAAAGTGGAAAATGAAAAAGATTCGAAACAGAAATGCAATATGGTTGGAAAGAAATAACCTTCGTATTTTACTAAGGCTAGGAGTTTCACAGACATCACTGTGTAAAGTGAAAAAGATCGAAATTCAATATCAGTATTAAGAAATCGACAATAGGTACCAACTTGTTCATTCGTTATTCCTAAAAACTAGAGCGAGTAAGATTTACCTGGCCGAAACAACACATTTTGAATAGGTTTGAAAAGTTATAACTGGAGCTACTTATAGTTGTTTTAAACTAGCAATGCCCACGATATAGAAAAAGTGAAATATACACTAAGAGCTTACAGTCCAGCCTGAGGATCGAGTTTCTACATATAAGCCAATGTATTTCAAATAGTTTCAATTGTGCTAACTTTGCTTTATTAAGAAATTTTCAAGTTCGACGTCTATCAAGCTATATGCCAAGATATTTTATATGTTAATGTTGTTAGTTTACCTTTAGCCTCAATAGGTTTAACCATTTTTCATGGTGGAATATGTAATCTTGCTGGTCTTAGAGGCTTCGTGGGGGTACTTATGTACGCCGAGGAAAGCTGTTTCATAAGAAAAGGTACAAGCATGAATGTGCCTACTCAATGTCAAGTTCGCAGTATAAAGTAAGTGTACTAACCTCTGGCGCTAAGTTGCCTTCCTCGCATTTATAATTGGCATTACTTTGGATGTTAGTAGTTTTAAAAAGAGCTTTGAAATTGCTGGTAGTATGAATCCGCTTTCGTGTGATTCTTACCCGGCTTCGGTATCATTGGACAAGGGAAATATGTAAGTTTTAAAATAGCATTAAATATGAAAACAATAATCCAAATTAATATTTGAGACAATTCAGTAATTATCTTGCTACTGGTTATGCCTATACTTTGAACTTTATTTGTACTGAGTCCAGCAATGGTTTCCTATATCTCTCGAAACTCTAAATTTAGAGATAGAGAAGGTATAGCAACAATAGGTGGTAAATCGGTCGTGTAATTGCACAAATTCAGAGTGAACACGGTTAATTGATGATTAACAAAAAAACTACTATTCTCAGCAATGAATGAATAATTTGTCTCTGGTATAGCATCGAGATTTTCCACATTTGTAAGTGATACTAGTTTTTATGAGTTCAAAAGTTGTCTGAGCCGTATGGTACATTCCTTACGTCTGGCTTTGTTTGAGGGAATCATTACTGTTACCATTCTCTTCGAGCTCTTCTTTTCCACGTCTACTGAGTAGATTTTGGTAACTCCAGCATGTGAATAGATTAAGGTGGAATCCTGAATAGCTTGCTTGAAGTTGGATAAAGAAACATTAATATCCTCTGATAATCTTACCTGCATATTTTTCTGCAAAATACCTGTGATAATTTTTTTAATTTCAGCCAATGAATAATTTTACTTATCCTTACGCTTGGGTCAAAAATAAAACATTTTCTTAAACCCCGTCTCTTAACACGGGTTTTGATTTTACTGCGACTGCATATGATACATGGCTAACAGTTGACTAAAATATTTGTTGGTATTTCTTATCATCCTGGGTATGTGGCATTGTAGAAAAATTTATTGAAATGTTGTTAATAGAGTGGATGGGAGTTGAGCTAGCTTCCTGAACTATGAATCCTTTCACGAAAGAGTCTAAGTAAAGCAAATAAAAACTAAACAGTGCATTAATTCTTTATCAATGCCACTACAAAAATATTTTTTCCCGTTTTTAATTGTTGTATCTTGTGGCTTTGTAAAACCTCTATTTCATGCTTGTAATATATTGACAGCATTAATCCTCTCATTGTCATCACAAATCATCACTCTACTGCGAGTAAAAACAGAAACAAGCCTAAACTCGAAGCAGCAGCTTAGCGGGGTGCCGTTAAAATAACTTTCCATGTCCATGCATATACTTTAATAGATTTGTGCGTTTTTATAAAATAAATTAGTGTGCTTGCATGGGTGAGCGAGCTGCAATCGTACTATGACAAAAGTTGAGTAAATAAGAAGTTATTTACCTCCATTTATAATTTTTAAAAAATATAAGATTTTAAACAACTTTAATTAAAAATATTGGCAATAACGCAAAAAAGTTTGTATAAATTCAGAAAAGTTTTTTTTTACTTTAAAAATTGTTTGTTTTTTATTTTTAAAAATAACGCTCGAAAATTCTATCAAAAGGTTAAGCGTCTAACCGAAGTTTGTTAGCCTGTAACAGAAACACTTCTCTACTCTGCTACGAGGTGATGACGACACCAATGTCGCCTTTAGAGATGATGTACAGAACCCAATATATGATGGCGCCGTGGAGATAGCCATTAAAAGGTTTTATTATGCGATTATGCGTTTTAAAAACGATAAAGCTGCAGGTCCTGATAATCTCCCCACTGAATTGTTTAAGAGCGGAAGTATTGAGTTTGTAGGGCGCATGCTTACAAAATATTTAAAAAATATGGCTCGAGGAAAGTATACCCAACGATTGGAACCTCAGTGTCCTCTGTCCTGTCCTAAAAAGGGAGACCCTACGATATGCGCCAACTAAAGGGGTGTAAGTCTTCTCCCTATCGCATATAATGTTCTTACGGTCGTATTGTGAGAACGATTGAAGCCACTCGTCAAAACACTGATTGATGCTTATCAGTGTGGTTTCAGACCTGGCAAGTCCACCATTGACGAGATCTTCACATTACGTCAAATCCTGGAGAATACCCATGAAAATCAAGTCGACTCACACTTACCATCTTTTTGTCGACTATAAGGCAGCCTTCGATAGTCCAATAAGGGACGGTGTTTTTGCCGCAATGTCTGAGCTCGGTATACCTGCGAAACTGATAAGGCTATGCAGAATGATGTTGAGCAATTCCTACAGCTCCGTCAAGGTAGGAATGGACCTCTCCGATCTTTTTGATAACGTGCGAAGTTTCAGACAAGGCGATCTCTTATCATGCGACCTCTTCAACTTCGTCATGGAAAATGTCCTGCAGAAGGCGAGAGTTCATCGCGATGGCACTATTTCTCAAAAAATCGTCCAGTTGCTTGCGTACGCTGACGATATCGACATCATAGGGATGTCATGTTAGTGCTATTGAACGGGAGTCTACTAAGATGGGTCTGACAGTAAATGAGGGCAAAACGAAGTATATGTTATCGACAAGTACGGACACGCGGCTTATTGGATCTCAGATTACGGCCGATAACAGTTTCGATACAGTCAAGGAATTTATTTAACTTGGCTCCTCCGTTACCACCAAAAATGATGTCAGTCTGGAGGTCAGGCGAAGGATCACTCTTGTCAACAGCTGCTACTATGGTTTCAATAGGCAATTGAGAGAGACCTCTCTCGTACGACAAAACGTGTGACCAACTAACACAGGCGTGCAAGATGCAGAGGCGCCGGGAAAGCAGGCCGTATCAGTTAATCGGGTTGTTAATTAAATAAGAAAGTAAGTAAGTAAAATAAATACTAGGTTAAATTGAATAATTTTCATTTAATGAACATCATTTTACTAAAAAATATGAAAGAATTTTAAATTCGTAAATTAAATTATAAATTTTTTATTGAAAGTGGCGGAGGCCACACTTAAAATGGGTTACCACAATTTATCTATTTGCTTAACATGTAGTCGCCCTTGAAAAAATAAAAATACACTCGCCGCGACTGTGAATTAGCCGCTTCCTAAGTGACGACTAAATAAAGGAGCATAAGAATACGTGTGAGTTCTCTTTGCACCCCTAGTTTACATCAAAAACTAGTTTACATCAAAAATTGAAAAAAAAACTGATTGAACCGTTTTTTTAATTCTTCCACTTTTTAGTTGTTACTGTTCCCCAATCGTATATCTTGGTACGACCGAAAAATCTCTGATTTGGACTCTGCGTATCCGTAACCTTTACCTCTCGTATTGTATCCAGATCTACTAATATTAGGTAACGATGCAGGATGGATTTTTAAAATATGGTAAATTTTTGGTCGTTCAATGTTTTTTAATCAAGAACTTTCCTCTCGGATATTTTGGACGTACTTGAGATTGATGCTATTTTGCATTATGCTCCATTAATTTATAGAAGGTGGTATTGTTTTTAAAAAAGATGACCTGTTTTCATTTGGTTAGTCCTGATTTGGACTCTGCGTACCCGTAACGTTTATCTCTCTCGTGTTGCATCCGGACGTACTTGAGATTGATGTTATTTTGCATTATACTCCATTAATTTATAGAGGGTGATATTGTTTTTAAAAAAGATGACCAGTTTTCATTTGGATATACCATTTCCTAGGAAAATATTTCACAACTATGACCACGCTATATTTTTGTTTTAAATAATGTTTTGTTTTAAATCACTTCATCACTTTACAAAGAGTGTCCTTCTTAAATAATAATCACCACGCCTTTTCCTTTGGACAAAAGTAAACGCTGTCTGTACGGTTGGACAATAACGGTGAAATAAAAAACAAATATTTTAGCATTACAGACATTTTAGTTTTATTTAAAAAAAGAAAATTGGTATGAAATGTTAGAAATTTTTATTTTTATTGCAGCATAGGTAAAAATTATATTTAAGACATTTTGTTAATTATTTATTAATTTTATTTAAGTCAATGGATAAAATCCTTACCGACAACAAAAATTGAATTACAAATAACGTTAAGAATTAGAAATGACAGCAACGTTAAAATGAAATGAAAATCAATTACATATTACGAAAAAACGTTTTATAATACACAAATTTACAGAAAAATCAAAAAAATCTGAAAAATAGTTATACTGACGACATAACCTGGCAAATGGATTTGCGATTCCATAATTAGATCTGCATAATAGCATAAATAGATAAATGATATATTTAACGGACAACGGAACAGATAATGGTTATCTTCAACTTTAAACTTATGACAGTAGGAATCGATGAACGGTCGATTAATATGACCAAAGAGTAGGACAATACCATCGGCTATAGATTTGTTAAGGTCCATGGCATTGCCAAACAAAGGAAAGAAGATCGAATCTCTGAGAAGACTGTGTGTCCTGCATTTTCAAAGAAAAATAACAGCGAAAAGTGACGAGCGTGCAACCAGAAAATTCCACAATTCCTGTTGGCATGCTGGACAGGTTGGTGATCTATAGTTTAGTGGTAAACATGCGCGAACAAATAATAACAGGCCTAACTATGCGGAATACCTTTACAAATTACATAACTGTGTGGGAACACGAATTTAAGTGATCAGTGACAAAATGAAAGTCGGGTATGATTTAGCAGCCAATGCAAAAGTTTTCAAAGACTAACTAGTTCTACTTTATAAGTTACTACGAAAGATAGGAGTATCTTCAAATTCTAAACTCGTTGTGAGAGATCCTACAAGGTAATAAAAAGATTAAATGTGGTTAGGATAGCCGTAAATAGTAATAGACCATAGGATTCAAAAGCATAATAATCAAAAATTCAAAAATAAAGTTGTTCACTTGGAAAGACTGGCTAGTCATAGCAACTGTGATCAGACAAGTTTACGGCACAAAAAATTATAAAAAAAACACTACATTAAGGGCAAACATGATAAAAAAAATAAAAGCCGGGCGAAAAACAATTTTGCTAGTCAGTAGTTAGAAGGAAGTATGTAATAAAATTGATAGCACAGTGTTTTTTTTATTAAAAGTGTGTTGTTAATTTTCAATAAATGATATATTTAAATAAACAACAACGATTAAAAGTAAACAATTTCTTGTGTTTAAATTTACAATCGTCGAATCCAAAAAAAAAAATTTGAGTTTATAAATGTAAGATTAACATTGCCCTTCGCTCTAGTTATTTTGCCCCCCTTCTTGTACTGTCTTCAGTGTTTTTTTTTTGCAAATGTTTATACTGCAAGTTTTCTGTATTTTGTTTTTGTTTCCTTGATTTCGTCAATTTTTCGTTCATCTATTTTCGTCACAATATTGTCAAAGGTAATTACCAAAAATATTTATTATAAATCAATAATTTTTGAGCTATTCTTATTTTTCATGATATTTGTGAGAAAACAGTTCAGGTTTTGTGGGAATTGTTAACCCAATATTCTAATATAAAATATTAAAAAAACACAATTTCAAAAGTCCAGTCCCTAATATTTTGTTAACTTCTTTTCGTACAAGAATCTCTTAAAATATTTAAATATAGAAACTTCGAAAATTATTAGCGATAACTATAAAAGTAGACAGGTATATTTTATTAAATATTGTCAGGAGATTGGTGTTTCCAGTTTCTAGCAACTAAATTGACAGGAGATCGGTGCTTTCTTTCAAATAACTTTATTAATGTAAAATAAAAAATATAAAATAGGGTATACAAAACGTTTATCAATTCTCTGTCTAATCTTCACTCGTTGATCACCAAGAAACTAATAATCAATCTGCGGTTAAATTCAAAAAGACATGGTTGTCCCACCAGACAGAGTTGTATAAAAATGGTAGGTAGATACTTTTAACTTGACAGTTCGGCCAATCCTGAAGCAAAGTCGTCCTCGACTTCCTCGCCTGTGTCATCAATTTCGGGGAATGACTCACACCACCTCTTCATTTTGTCCGAACTAAAAACTGAGCAAAATTTCCGGGATGTTAATTGCAAGCCAGGAATGTCCTCAATTAAATATCTATCGTTCCCAAGGACTCGAGCTACGATATAAGGTCCTCGATATTTTGGTTCCAATTTCCGCGAGTCACCCGTTGCTTGTGGTTCGTGTTCGAGAAGAACCAAATCACCCTCACTGTAGACAGTAGGGCGACTATGCTTGTCGTCAAATCGTTTCTTCCACCGCTCTCGTTCACGTTCTATATTCTGGAGAGCTAGTGTTCGCCTCTCGACAATCGATACAATACCATCGGGCTTCACTTCATCCTGTACAGCAGCCAGTAAACGATTCTGCACTAAGTCGATGGGTTTATAGTCGAAAATTAACTCGTTAGGAGCAAAACCTGAGGTCGAATTCTTTTGTGTATTAATTGACCACTGTAGAATGTGTAACGATTGGTCCCAATTTTTCTTTTCCTCAGTCATTGTACGGAGGAAAGCTAAAATGGTCTGGTTGACACGCTCGACCTGGCCATTGGTTCTAGGGGTACGAACTGCTGTCTTTACATGCTGAATGTTATGTTTTTCGCAATATTCTTCAAAATTTCTTGCAGTAAATGCCGCACCCCGGTCGGAAATAATACGTCGTGGTAAACCAAACTAGCTGGTTAGCTCGTTCAATGCATTGATAACGGGAGCTGTCTTCGTATTTCGAACCGCCTTCACTACCACAAATTTTGTAAAGGCATCTGAAATTGCCAATATATGGGTGTGACCACGCTTACTCTTCACAAACGGTCCCAAGTGATCTACATGTATTTGCCGGAATGGGAGTGGTTCCAGTGCACCATAGTGCAGGTTACCCTCAGATTTTCCACCCTTCACCTTGTTATAACAACATTCTGTACATGCGGCTATGTATTCTTTGATATATTTTCTCATACGAGAGAACCAGAAGGTCTGTTGTACTCTTTCAAGGGTTTTGTCAATACCGAAATGGCCTATGTCGTCATGGCACGACTTAGCGATTCGCCATCGTACCGCTTTGGGCACAACAAGCCTCTGCCCGTCTTTCGTTTTCCGATAAAGTCTGTTGTTCTGCAAAGTAAAGTCGGTTTTAAGCTGTTTATGTTGTTCAGATTGAATATCGCCACGTAGGACACCAATTATTCTTTCAAGCTCATTATCTCTAAGCTGCATCGTAAAAACCCAGTCCTCACTACCCTCGTTTATATTCATGATGAATCCAGCAGGGTCCGGTTCAAAGGCTGGTAAGTCTGGTGACCGGCTTAAGGCGTCAACGTGGGCCATGCGAGAGCCCTCACGATGTACAATCTCACAATCGAACTCTAATAATTTCATTAGCCATCGGGCAATCTTGGGAAGTAACTCCTTATGTGTCTTAGCCTTAGTAATTGCGGCGCAATCAGTTACTAGTCGGAATGGTTTACCCAGTAAATAAATTCGAAAACGTTCCAGCGTCTCTACCACGGCCAAGACCTCAAGTTCATAACTGTGATATTTTGCCTCGGTGTCAGAACAATGTCGGCTAAAATAAAATACTGGGTGCCATTTATCGTCCCCATAAGACTGTAAAAGAACGCCGGCCAGCCCAAGACTACTCGCATCCGTATGTACCTCGTGTTGAGCCGACACATCGAAGATAGCAAGTACAGGTTTATTACAAAGAACCTCTATCAATTTCCTAAATGACTGTTCCTGCGGTTCACCCCATTGAAATTTACATTCATTACTTTTCCGTAGTAGCATCGTAAGTGGTCGTGAGATTAAAGAGTAATTTGCAACGAATTTCCGAAAAAACCCTGTAAGACCCAAAAATCTGCGGACCTCGGTAGTGCTTGTTGGCACCTTGAAGTTCTTAATGGCACTAATCTTTCCGCTTCCAGGCGTGATACCGGTCATATTCACAGTGTGACCCAAATACGAAATCTCCTCCGCGAGGAAATTACACTTATCCAAGCGTAAGGTGAGTCCACTTTCTTCCAAAATATTTAAAAATCGATTCAAACGGTCGATGCCTTCATGTACGGTTCTGCTGGGGATTATGACGTCGTCAAGATATGCTAATACTTCGCCTGGCTCCATAAATTTCACAATCCGGTTCATTAAGGATTGAAAAACTGTCGGGGCATTGACGAGCCCAAATGGCATCCGGTTGCACTCGTAATGACCTTCGTAGGTGACGAATGCCGTAAACTTCTTAGACTGCTCTTCAATTTCAATTTGATGATAGCCCATACGTAAGTCAAGGGTGGTAAAATAACGATTACCGGACAGTTGAGCGAGAAGGTCTTCAATTACCGGCATAGGGTACGGTATCTTTACTGTAATCTTGTTTAATTGGCGATAGTCTATGCACAGCCGATGCTCGCCATTCTTCTTTTCAACAAGTACTATGCCTGAAGCATACGGAGAAGTTGATTTTCGAATAATTCCACTGCCGAGGAGCTCCCGTATGATATTTGATACTATAGGGCGTTTTGCAAAAGGAATTCTATACGGCTGGGAACATATAGGCTTGGGCGTTGTGATTTGGATTTCCATTTTCACCAGACTACACTTTCCCAGTTCATTTATGTTTTCCGCAAAACAAGCCCTATGATCGTTAAGCACGACTTGAAGTCGTTTACCTTCGTCAGGCGTCAGAGGGTCCTTAGCATTTATGGCGTTTATATTCTGCACCCAGCAATCGCCTCCCTCAATGATCATACGTTTGCCCTCTTGGCACAACAGATTACGACCAACAAGTATATCCATAGGTATTAAGGCATCATCGACAATAAATACCTCAGCCTCAAAAATAGAATTGTCAATTACTAAGGTCACGATCACCTTACCTTTAGAAACATATTCGCCTCCTGCAAACCCTTTTAAAACCATGTTGGATTTTATCACTTCACCCATTTGTTTTGAGAACGTTTCCCTTATAAGACTGCGATCGCTACCAGAATCTATAAATGCTACGGTTTCAATGTCATTAACTTTGACTGTTTTACAAAGTTTGCCATTTTGCTTTACGTTGTTATCAGCGATTTTGTTTACCTCTCCACTTTGGGTTTGTTTCGATTTACAATCGGCTGTCTTATGCGATGTACGATTGCATCTACCACAGCGATCTTTCCTTTGTGGTTCGGGACACTTAGCAGAGTAGTGGCCATAATTGGAACAATTGTAGCATTTTATTTTATCCAACGGGTTGTTGCTTTCTTTTTTCTTCGCTCCGTTGTTGTCTGTTGTGTTGCTGTAAATATTCCTTTTTGGTTTATTGTACATACTCGTTGTTCTTATCTCGTTGTAGTTACAGTAGCAATTTATATCGTTCAAGAGCTGGTTGCACGTTACATATTCGTTAGAAATTTTCCTCTTTAAATCAGGGTCATTAATTCCTATGACAATGTGTTTTTCCCAATAGCATACATTTTATAATAATACTCCTGGGGAGACTCGTTCGATCGACGTATCATCGTAGACATCTTGATATGAACGTCAGCTTCATTTTCGGTATGGGGAAAATCTAAAAGAAATTTATTAGTGAAATGAGACCAAGACAAAAATACCTCTTGTAACGAATCGACCCAGTATTTCGCAGGGCCTTTCATTTTCTGCTGGACGGCAAATATTACGGACTGATCATCCCATCCATATGCTGTCTTTAGAACATTCACACGTTTTACAAATTGTGAAGAGTTTATGGATTCATCTGCTGAAGGATTGAAATCTGGAACTAGCGAAATTATCTCTTTTATTTGACCAAAAGGGTTGGCTGTGTTATGGTATGGCTGAAAAGCATGTTGTGAAGGCAGAGATGACGGTGGCATAGCGTACACAGTATTAGGTAATACTGGCGGTGGCTGGTCGTAGGTCGTTGAGGGTATTCTATGTCTCGTATAAATATTCTGCGGAAATGTTGGTTGAGCGTAAGGAGTCGGTGGAATTATGTTCTCACAATTTATAAACGGTGTTTGATGTTGCAACACAGATGAAACGTTATTAATGTAGGTTGACGGTGCTAAACGTGGGTTGTTGTAACGAGACGCAGCATTATCCGTTATTACCATTGGACAATTACTACCAGCTGTAACATATTGGTGACTATAAATAGGGCGTGCTGTTGTATCGATCGACGTAAATAAATGCTGCTGCCGTACGGGTGTATTCGTGGATGTTGTTGATTGTGAACGAGAAGGCGTTATATCAGTCAATATAACGCTGGCTGAATTCGGTGGAGTATTTTCTGGCGCAGTAAAAGTTTGCATAGGAGATGATACCATAGGTGTTTCGGGTTCTGATGGTTTATACCGATTCATTAACGGTTGCATATTTGCAATAAGTTCCTCCAATTGCGAAATCCGTTGCGACAAATCAGGTGAATGCGTTCGTGATGCGTTGTGTGCATCTTTTGCGTTGTAATTATCAATTCGGTCAATCAATTGATTCTTATTACCGGAACATGAAACACCAATTTCTCTGCACTTAGCTTGTAGTTGCTTGACAGTCAGTGTTCGTAGATTTTCCATAGCGTCTTCTTGGAATTTCGGTCTTCCTCTAAGAATTTCGTACGTTTTCCAGGAATTCAGATCCCACTTCTGAAAATTGTCAGGAGATTGGTGTTTCCAGTTTCTAGCAACTAAATTGACAGGAGATCGGTGCTTTCTTTCAAATAACTTTATTAATGTAAAATAAAAAAAAAATTTAAAATAGGGTATACAAAACGTTTATCAATTCTCTGTCTAATCTTCAGTCGTTGATCACCAAGAAACTAATAATCAATCTGCGGTTAAATTCAAAAAGACATGGTTGTCCCACCAGACAGAGTTGTATAAAAACGGTAGGTAGATACTTTTAACTTGACAATATGTCGAAAATGATTGGACCATATGGAATGAGATAAACATATCTCCTCACTCTTTAGAAGCAACAAATGCTAATTGAGAATGAAGTTCGAGTATAGTCGTTTACAATAAACTTAATACACAAATTATTAATTTTCTAGAATGGAAAAGTTTAATAGTACCTGAGCTTCTTGCTTCCATTCATTATCTGTTGTGTCTTCAGAATCGTCAAACTGGCTTTTCCATTGGCTTGCTAAAGTAAGTGCCCCGCCTCCTTTAGTAACCTGTTGCAGAGCAGAAACATTTTCATCATCAATGAGAGCAAATTGGGTAACCGAGTGATCGCCTCCACTTCCTCTTGTAATAAGTGTAGCACAATTAACTCCGCATGCACTACTGTTTAGACGTTGTGTTGAACCAGTTACAGAAGAAGGCCTCAAATTTGTAGAGGTATTACAGCGTCGGGCAGGTGGTGGCACAGGAACTGTTACAGCAGCTGCTGTAGCAACCGAATTGTAGAGTTCATTACCACAGGGCGGATTGCTTATCGAAGCGCCTTGTGATACACGGTTTGCCATATCTAACGAAAATGCGGTTGGTTCGTATCCGGTTTCAAAACCGCAATTCACCTCATTAACGTCTTGTTGGTTTGCTTTGTTTGATATTTGTAAACGATTTTTAAAAGAATTTTTAGATTCATCAACACTAGCTGCTGTTGTTGCAACATTTGTATTAGCTATGCAGCTACGTTTATTTAAAATATTATTAGATGGTTTTTCTTGTTGCACGGATCTTATGGAATTTAAATCGCGACTACCACCATTAGGAATTTGGGATTTTTTTTTAGGATTGCTAATAACTTCGATGGGCATAGCATTTTCGACTCCAGCAGTACTATGCATTTCAATATTTTGCTGCTCATCACCCACGCTTGCATTAACTGATTTCATGTCGTCAGCTGCAATTTTGCTTGAATTAGTCTTCCGCAATCGACCTCCATTGAGAGACGTTGATGTTGTCCCTTCATCGCCTATTATTAGAGGTTCTGGAGGATTATTCTGGGTCTGGAAAAAATAAAAGTCCAATATTATTTATTTATTGTTTATTTAATTTTATTTATTTAAAATTTCTGAAATAATTGGATATAATTATATTACATCTTAACAAGAATTACTACAGCCTAGATCAGCCATGCACAACCCGCGGGCCACATGCGGCCCTATTTAACATTTCCTGCGGCCCTAAACTATTATAATTTGTTTACATCTTTAAATAACAATAAATTTTTTTTATATTTTTTTATAATAAATTATTTACTATGCTAAGAAAAAAATAAATATGTTTTTCAAATAACATAAAAGAATAAGTATAAATATAATTAATTATGAAATTATAGAAATACATTCCCTTAATTCTCATATTCACTAGTTTCAATTTATTAACTTGTTTAAGTGTTTAAATTTGAATCTCAGTATGCCATGGACCACAACATTTTTTACATGGAATTATAGAGATTTGAAATTTACAGTAGTAGTTATTCTTACTTTTCAGTTTGAGTTTGTACTTTGACAAAATAACTTTGTAGTTTTTGTGTAGCCAAAAAATAATATGTCGGTATCAAAACAACTTAAGAAACGGGTTAGAAAATGAAAAACGAGTTTGAGCAATGGGCTGAAAAGTTTAATTTGTAAAGCAACACTTACAGTGCCGAAAGATTATAACTGAAAAAGGCAAAACATTCTAAACATTCTGATTTTGATGAAAAGTATTCTGGTGCTTTAAGAACACAAAAAATTACTTCAATGGTCCAATTATTACAAGCACAACAAGATATATTTAAAAAGTGCAATGAATCTGCAGAGCAAGCAGTTGAAGTAAGTTTTGATATTGCGAATTTAATAGCAAAATCGTCTCGACCGTATACCGATGGTAATTTTGAAAAAACTGCTTAATCGTAGCATCAAAAAAATTATGTACAAAATGCACCTCGAAATTTGAAGCACTAAGTTTAAACCGAATGACAATACAACGGCGTATCACCGATATTTCTGCTGATATCGTGACTAAATTTTCAAGAATATTCAAAAATTGTATCAAGTTTTCATTAGCTGTTGATGAATCTACCGATATAATTTACATTGCTCAATTGTGTATATATGCCCATTGTATAACATCAGATTATGAGATTTTTGAAGAACTTGTTGAACTCTATCCAATAAAAGATCAAACAAGAGGATCGGATTTATTGCAGGCATTATTGTCTAGCATGCAGAAGCATAAATTGGATTTATCAAAGCTTTCTGGTGTAGTGACTGACGGGGCTCCTTCAATGATTGGTCCTAAAATCGGTATGACAACTCTCTTATCCGAACATATGAAGCAGACAGGAATACATACGGATTTAATGAAGTATCACTGCATTATACACCAACAAAATTTAATTGGCAAAAATCTGGGTCTCTCGACCATGTTATGAAAAAAGTTGTGAAAGCAGTAAATTTCATCCGATCACGTGGATTAAATCACAGACAATTTAAGGAATTTCTTAACAAAATTGAATGCGAATATGGTGATGTTTTGTACTATAGTGAAGTTCGTTGGTTAAGTAGAGGCAAAGTTCTGCAACGTTTCCTTAACCTTATTGAAGAAATTAAAATGTTTTTAAATCAAAAAAGTCAGCCAGTGGATTATTTGGAAGATTCAAAATGGATATGTGACCTCGCGTTTTTAACAGATATATGCGGCCATTTAAATGATCTGAACCTTAAACTTCAAGGAAAATCTCAATTAATCACGACATTACATGGTGACGTAGCAGCTTTTCGAATCAAGTTATCATTGTTCCATTCTCAAATAACCAATAATAATACTTGTCACTTTCCCAACTGCGATAAAATATTTAAAAAATACAAGATGAACTGTAATCAATCTGGTATTTATATTCAGCAACTGCAGCAATCTTTCATTGAACGATTTGAAGACTTTGACCGGTACAAAATACTGTTCAGCACATTTGCTAATCCTTTTGAAGCATCACATGAAAATGCTGAATCAAAACTCCAACTTGAGCTTATTGACATTCAATGCAACGAATAATTGAAGTCAAAATTTAAGGAAGGAGACTTAATGAACTTCTAATGATGTCTTCCTACAGAAAGCTTTCCACATTTACGACCAAATGCAGCGCTTTGTGGAAGTTTATTCGGAAGTACGTACATTTGTGAGCAAACTTTTTCAATAATGAAGTTGAATAAATCAATTCAAAGAAACCGACTTACAAATGAAAACCTAAACGCCGTGGTAAAAGTAGCTACTACAAATATTACTCCGGATGTAAAAAAGTTAGCATCTAATATGCAACCACAAAAATCTCATTAAAATTAATTTCTTTTTGATTAAGTTATAATATTTTGAATTATTTTGAATGTGAATTTTCTTGTTTCTGTAATAAAGTATATACATATATAATAATAACTGTTTCTAGAGTTTAAGTTTTTGTGATTGTCCAATTAATAATTTTCTAATGCGGCCCCCCTTCAATTATTAACTTTCTACATCGCCCACGGCGATGAAAAGGTTGTGCATGGCTGGCCTAGATAGTGGAAACAGATACGTGGAGTTTAGTAATAATAAAATAAATTAATAAAAATAGATACATAATAGATTATTTATATAGTTTTTTTTATCATAATCATAAGAATAATCAATTAAATGATCTTAAATCTAAAAAAAAGAAAAAATACAATCAATTAGATTTTTTTGTTGTTTTTATTTATATAAAAAAGAACTGAAATATCTATATTTTCTAGAATGTGGTCATTGTAGCCCAAGATATTGCAATCCAAAGAATTTGAGTGGAAATAAGCTCTTTCAAGTATTTCTCAGAATATTTTTAAATATCTGAGGCATATCATTCTAAATATTAATTAATTTAGAGCACTTCCCAGGCTGATAAGAATTTTTCAAAATCTCCGAAAATAGCATCAAATAAACAGCTACAGAAAGACAAGTAGCTTAACGTATTAACTCTAAGAACGTATAATGGCTATATGATTTTGTAATAACACTAAGGGTAGTTTGACAGTTTTAAAATTCCGGTAAACAAAATACGTTTGAACGTAGTGTGACAATGGTGACAATCTCTGAATATCCACAATCCATTTTCGCGTAAAATGGCAATCGTTTTTACCTTCTGGAAAACATCGCCCAAGTGGTTACTAATATCGAGATCACTTGATGAGTTGGGATCTGGTAGATGAAGGTATATGTTTATCCCATACACATACATATTTACTAATATCAAATCGGCCATTAGATCCCTACAGAGTGCATCTTATCTTGTTCAAGAATGAAGAGTGTGTCTGAAGGAAATAGGAAGATATTGATCGATTACCCTCGTGGGGGTTCCTGACATAGGCGGCAATAACGTAGCTTACGAACTAACTAGCACTGGTACAACTAGACCATGTCACTTCTCTCTTGAAAGTAAACAAATAATCTCACACAAACTTTACTCATTCGATAAAAGAATGTTGAAAAATCAGCGAACATATAAAGAAATCAGACAAATTTGGAATTATTTATATACCAGATACGATTAAAAACAAATCTATCTAGAAGCCACATTGTAATAATAACTGACCTCGAGACACATTCTCAAAGGTTGAGAATACTTTGCAACAATTTCTGCAAAACTTGTGGTGGAAAAGAAGAGGAAACTTTTGAACATATTTTTCTTCCTTTGCAGGCATTTTGGGACCTGATGTTAAAGGTTTTGAATAACCGACATTCAATCGATGAAACTTTTTACTGGCGCTTTGGATAACATCCAACCACTACTGAGTCCACAGAATGGCTGTCAGAATATATATGACATGCAGAACTATAGACGCAAAGGGATCTTTGATAGTATCCAAGTGAACTAACCTCCATGCGAATATAATCTAAATTAGTTCAATTTTAATAAGTAATGACGGAAGTAACTGCCCTCATCCGCTGGAATTACGTCGATAAAACTGTCACCATATTTCTTTTAATTATCTTTAAAGATAATGCAATTTTGCAATGCAGTTAGTCTCAAATGGAGAACCAGTCTTGAGGCCTTGGAGGATACACATATGTGTACTTCATGGTACATATACTTTTACCAAACACTGATGCCTAGGTATCAGTAGTGAATTTGTGCTCTTTTTGATACTTAGCTTCTATGAATACTAATATATGACATCGTTTACATTTACAGTTTTAATTTTTGCGCATGAATTTCATGGTTTAATTTTTTAGTAGACCGTGGATGAAAGTTATAATTTGTTGTTTTTTGTAATTCATCAATTGGTTACACAAGTTTGATAAATTAATTTTTTAGCATTAGGAAAAATTAGAGCGTCTACTTGCCTCCAGTAACCGCATTGTTTGAAAATGTCAATTGATGAGCAAATTATAACATTTTTCAGACGTTGCGTTTACCGTTAATATGTGCACGACAAGACAATTCTTTAGAACTAAGAAATGGCTACACGAGATATTGGAAAAACACTTGCAGTACAAATAGCTTCAGCTGCGATTTTTATTCTACAATGAATGGCTACGGATATTTTCTGGCCGGAAGTGTTATTGACAAATAGAATAGGTTAAACAGCTTAGAAGCTAAAAGAAAACAACCAATTAAAAAGAAGAATTGGTTGATACAGTTTGAAATAACGACAAGGGACGCATGGTTATATTGATGGATATAAAATATTATAATATAATATTATAATATATAAAATATAAATATATTGATGGAAAAAGACATTATAATTCATCTTTTCAGGACTTGGGTGATTCACAAAAAAAAAAAATGAAATCCTAATATGTATTATAAATCTTTCTGTAAGTCTGTTTTTTGTTTGTTTCTTAGCCAATCACGCCTGAACGCCTGGAACGATTTTTTTGAAATTTGGGATATTGATCGAGCTTTTATCGGTGCAGGTTATAGACAATAAATATTTCCAAAATTTTGACCCAAAGGGGAAAAATTGGACAAAGGGAAAAAAATGGGCAAAAATTAGTACTTTATGCATAAATGCTGTATTTTATCTGTTTTAAAGGTATTTTTTTTAACGATTTAGCTTGGTTAAGTTTCCCAAATAGCTATAGGAGGTGTTCCGTTTCTAAAGTTGGGCCAAAAGGGGTCCAAAAAGGGGGAAAGGGGCGAAAAACGGGCAAATTGAGTGCATTTATATTAGGACTTAGAGTATTCAAAAAAGTGAGTTGTTTGTTACACCGGTTTTTTATTTATTGTTATTTTTAATGCAAAAATTACCCAATAATAATTTTTTTAAATTTAAAGAAAAATTTATACAATAGGGTGTCCTATGGCCACCTTTTTGGTAGAAATACCTCCCAAACGATGCCTGTTATTGCACTGATTACGAGAAAAAAATATTTTTTTGTAATAGTATTATGGTATTGTCGTTTTTTTTTTACTTTTCACGAGAACGTTTTAAAGTTTTGAATTTCAATACAAAACAATTGAAAATCACATTTAAAAATATTTTTCTAAAAAACTAGCATTTGCTATGACCATTAATAAGGCTCAGGGTCAAACATTGAAGGTGGCTGGTTTAAATTTGGAGACACCATGTTTTTCTCATGGTCAATTGTATGTAGCCTGCTCACGGGTACCAAGTGGGAAAAATTTATATATTTTTACCCCATCTGGTAAAACAGCTGATATTGTATATAGAAGCGTTTTATCTAAATAATAGTATTTAATTTAATTGTAGAATAAGTTTATATTGCATGCACTCAATATTCCTATAAGTATTAATAATAGAATAAGTTTATTTTTTGTATTTTTAATATACAGTGATGTGAAAAATAATAAGGACAGTGCCCACCCAAACTTATGTACATTATATTTAAAACCGAATAAAAACTCGAAAATTCTGTCTAAACGACTTATTTTTTCTTAAACGGCAGAAAAAAGATTAAAAACAAAACTTTTGCTATTCCTATCAGGGGAAAGTGTCCAACAAATTGCGACGAGCTTTGGAATGTTATACAGGATGCTGGAACTCAATACCGCTGCATGTTTGTCAAAATTTGGTCGCCTCAATGCCTAAAAGCTGTACTGCTGTTCTGGATAACAAAGGATCCGCAAGAAAGTACTAATGTGGCACTAAGGCTTCATGCAACAATATTCAGTATAAATATCTATTTAGTTTTACTTAGGTTAGTTATATTTTTAGGATTTCATGAAGTGTCCTTATTTTTTTCACACCTTAAACTACGTACAGTCAAACAAAATCACAAAAGAATCAAAATATACTATAGGAATAGCAAAAATTTTGTTTTTAATCTTTTTTCTACCGTTTAAGAAAAAATAAATCGTTTAAACAAGAAAGAATTTTTGAGTTTTTATTCGGTTTTAAATATAATGTAGGTTTGGGTGGGTACTGTCCTTATTATTTTTCACATCACTGTATATAATTAAGTTACTGAGTTTTGTATTTTTTTAAGTGTTAGTAATAAAAATTTTTAAATTTCTTTAACAACAACAAATAATCACTGCTTTTTTAATTTAGAAACATTATTCATTTTTTAAACTAATCCAAACTACATAACCCGCGCAATGCCGGGTACAGTCTGTTAGTTAATTCATATATCTGGGCTATCAGTAACATTTGGTAGAGGTTTATATCATGGTTTACCATTTCATAGCACAATTGTGCAGAGAGAACTCACACAATTCTTGGGTTCTTTGACAGTGATGCCAACTTAGCCCTTTTCGTGCTAGATTTAGCCCTTTTTGAAGTATCTTTAACGCGAAAAATTTTTTTTAGCCCTAAACTAAAAAACGCGCAATTTCATCGCTTTTCAGTATTTTTTTTTAGCCTTTTTTACCCGTTTTTCCTTTAACTCTGTATGGCAATATTATCTTATGTTTCTCTGGCAATGTCGAATTGTAGGCCAATGTGGCAGCACTTGTTTCTTCTATTTCTTCTTTGTCATTTACATACATACATACAACCCTTCAGTCAGGATTACGACCTAATTTCTCACACCAGACAGATTTTTGAGAAACTTTTCATGTCAACTTTGTTTACTCTCAGAGTTTTTGCCAGTAATCTGCTGAGGGGAAGTCACCGAAGAAATACTTTTTGTATTTTGTTTTGATGCCTGGCCTGGAGCTCGAACCATGGCTTTACGTATAATAAGCCAACTCACTACCTACTAGACATTTACATAGGATTAACAAAAGTATCGAGAAACACAAGCTTTGCTGAAAGTTTAAAATTGTATTTACCTAATAATTAGGCATTGATAAAAAACATATTAATAAGTATAAGAGTGTATAACTTTAAGTAAGTCATAATTTCATATTCTTGGATGTATCTTTAATGTAAATGTTATGCTATGTTTAGATGGAGCGCTACACGCAAAGATATCGTAAAATTTGGGAGACAGATCCCCTTTTTAAGAAATGGATAAAGCCTTGTAAAGATGAATCTAAAGCAGTATATATTATAATGAATTCTAATGAAACATATAAAAAGTCTCAATACCATATAGAAAGTGATTTATGAAATGAAGAAGAGGATGACCAATAAAGCCCACTTCACACGGTAATACTTTACGTACGTAAAGTCTAATGAAAAGTAAAATAAAGTTCCATCCGTATGACAAAAAAGAGAATAAAAGTCGTATGATTTATATTTTTTGCGTTTACATGATCGGTATAAGACAATAACAAAGTAAAATGAAAACAGCTGTTACACTTTTTTCTATGTGTTAACATAAAAATACATCCCTGATCTAATGTGACTTGCTTGTTTTTTGAATCATATCAAAAAATGAAGAGAGCCATACGACTGTCAACCTTTTCATCCGTATTTTCTCTCAATGTGATGGTTTCAGTACACAGTACGTTTAGACGATCACATCCGTACTCTTCTACACAAAATTTTGATAGATCATATTACTTGTGGGACCGTGTAAAGTAGGCTTAAGTACAAATCGTATTTAACAATGACCAACTTTGAAAGATTGTAATGTAAATTCTATATGAAACTAATCTAGTACCTTAATTCTATTGAATGTAAAATGATCTCAAATGCAATAATATTTATTAATAAATTGTTTTGTTTAAAAATTGTGGTGTTTTTATCTGAAAAGACTATTTTAATTTTAGCCCCCTTTTTGTGCTTTTTTGAAAAAATAAAAAAATTAAATTGTATTGTACTAAAAACGTAATTTCTTCAATTTAGCCCCTTCTTCATTTTTGTTCACGCGTTTGGTGTCCTAAGAGTTCGCATCACTGTTCTTTGATTTAGTTGTCGACCAGACTGCGACAAGAACACATGTGTGGCGGATGCGTTATCATTTTATTTCAGAATAACACTAAAAAAATATTTTATGTTAAAAATGATCTATGTCATTAGCTGGGCGTATTTTTTTTTTATTTTGTCGCTTAGTATAATTTTTTTTAAATGCTTTGGATTGCTTGTTTTTTTTCTTTTAATAAAAAATGGGTTTTTATTTTTTTTATTTATCTAAAAAACATGGTCTAATTTTTAAGCCAAAGATGTATAGCTTTATGTTCTTTTAATAAAAAATGAATTTTTTATTTTATTTTTATTTATCTAAAATTATTAAGCCAAAGATAGATAGCTTTACATATATATGTATGTTGAAGAGATGAAAATAAAAATAACGTATATTACTAACACTTTTCTATGGCTGTAAACAAATAAATTCTCTCAACTTATTTTCTCTCAGTTACTAATACATAACCAAAAATTTTTTGGTAACCCCTGGTTTATATCCACAACAAATAGTTTACTCTCAAATACAAAATGTCGGATAAGAGTTTTCTCTCATTTCTTTGACCTGTTTTTTTAGAATAATAAACATATATCCTCTGCTGTGTCTAAGAACACATACACAGAAAAATCAACTTGGTTTACTTCAATAGAGATTGAATCTAGACAAAGTTATGACATACTATGAGTTCACCAAGATTTTTTACAAAATTTTTCAAAGTCATGCCCGAGCACCTTTTCGAAATCTAGTTTAATAATTATCATGTCCACAACTCCATAAACTACTGCGATATGTATATGGCAAGTTTGGATTTTAATGTCAGCACTCAACGTGTTCTTCACTCTTTTAATTTATGGGCTGGAAATGCAATATTTATTTAAGAACTTTAGAAAATAACTGCTTTGAAGTCTACCACACTTTTAAAGCCTTTGGTTCTCATTAACAAATTTTTAAGCCCGAGGTACACATACATATGCGCATCACTATTTTCTATTACTTCCAATAAAAATTTAAAATAAAGTTTGTGGTTTTATTTAAACCACAGAAAATATAAAAAGTGTATTAAAAACGAAGAAAACCAAGTGTTCAGGTCTTAAAATGGTAAACACATAAAGCTTATGGTGTACCTATTTATTCGTGTACCTTTGAGAACAAACATAAATTAAATTTAAACGCGAACGGCTGACACCAATGCACCAAACTTTTAACGATACGACAATTGCAAAAGAAGTCGAAAATTTCTGTCGTTTGCAATAACGATTGTGACATTCATTAAACACCTTTTAGCGAATAATAGTTAAAGTAAAAATTGGCTGATATATCCAAGACTTAAGGTCTTTCGTATAGCGTTGGGACTCATATATCTCTAACTTCATAGTATAAATTGAAAAAAAAACTTAAAATTAAGAGTATTTTATGAGATAAAAGCACAAAAGTATTCACTTGTGCTGATGCAAAATTCATTATTAAGTTGCGAATTATCATTTAAACATTTTTACTCACTCACTGTAAAAACAGCTGTGTTTTAGATACACTTGTGTTTGTACACTTAATTAGTGTTTAATTTTTTCAATTGGAGTTGAACTTGCGGCATACGCTGATGATACATATTTGCCTTTATTCGTCTTATCATTTAGGACAAACTGCTGCTTATAATCTCTAAAGCCTACTTTACACGGTCCCACAAGAAATATGATCTGTCAAAATTTTGTGTATAAGAGTACGGATGTGATCGTCTAAACGTACTATGTAATAAAACCATCACACATTGAGAGAAAATACGGATGAAAAGTTTGACAGTCGTATGGCTCTCTTCATTTTTTGAAATGATTCAAAAAACAAGCAAGTCGCATTAGATCAGGGATGTATTTTTATGTAAACACATAGAAAAAAAGTGTAACAGCTGTTTTCATTTTACTTTGTTATTGTCCTATACTGATCATGTAAACGCAAAAAATATAAATCATACGACTTTTATTCTCTTTTTTGTCATACGGATGGAATTTCATTAGACTTTACGTATGTAAAGTATTACCGTGTGAAGTGGGCTTAAGGGCCATTTTTGCAATGCAAGTTTAAACTCGAGATTAAGTTAATCTCCAGTTAAACTCCGTTTTCAGTTTTGGAATTTACATAATCTTGAGTTTACCTTACGGTTAAGCAGTTAAGCTCGAGATTAACTATGAAAATTGCAGAAAATTAAGATTAACTATGAAAATTACAAATGACAAATTTTATTTAAAAAAAGCTTTTAAGTGAGGGGAAGCCGAATAAGACAAATATTTAAGTGGCTATGAATTATATAAAACACAAATTGACAATAGACAGTCTTAATTTATTTATTATTTTAAGAAAATAATTTTTTTACATAAAGATCAATAATATTCAGCTTTTGTTTGTGTTATATACAAAAGCAAATTGTTGTGAAACACTTTGCAAAAAGTAGTAAACACAACAAAATAAACGAATTTTGTTTGCCATTTTTGCTTATAAGAGTGGCAGCTCTACAAGGTTAATCTCCAGTTAAATTCCCATTCAAAAAATGAAAACTCAGGTAACTGAAGATTAACTTTAACTGGAGATTAACTTAATCTCGAGTTTAAACTCGTATTCAAAAAATGGCCCTAAGTAGCATTAGACCAATTAGTGATGTATTTTCAGGTGAAAGATTAAAGTTAAAAAACGTAATAGAGTTTTTTGTTTTTATACACGAATCCAGATAAAGGAAAATAACAGTGCGATACAATGAAATGATAGCATTAAATATCTAGGAGTATAGTTTGATTGTAAGCTCATTTTTAATTTACACATCAAAAAACAAATTGAAAAATTCATTATTGTAACAGATACATAAGTTATACCTTTTAATAGAGCGTAAAACATTTTTAAGTCGTGGTAATAAAATAATATTAGCCAAGATAGTTTTTCAATCTATAATTTTGTATGCTTGTCCTGTTTGTGGGGTAAGCGTGCATTTTCACGTTAAGATGTTTCAAATTTGTCAGAACTAATTATTGAAAATGATGTTAAATTTGTCATTCTGCTACTAAAACTCTTCACGACGAAAATAATATTTGTTTAATACATGATAAAATTTCGTCTATAACAGAACGCTTTAAGCTATTTTGCGTCTTCTCAGACAACCCTCTTACCTATAATCTTTTTAAAATACCTAAATCTGTTCGCGTTGCTAATAGTTTGAATTTGATTCGGTACTTGATTCGAAAGGGAAACTCAATGAATACAAAACTAACGCCGTGAATCGGTTTTCGATATCTTTGTTAAATTAAAAGTCTTCCATGTTCAAACCTGCCTAACCTTCAGATTTCCAATAACTTATTTTATGGAAGAAGATAAGGATTTTAAATTTCGGTAGATTCCCATAACTAATTCGGTTAATCCGATACGAAAAATTGACTTACGTAATCCTATGTCAGATATATTTTTAGCGCGATGTTATTATCAGCAGTTGTATCATTGTTGTTAATAAAAATTACCTACAATTTGGTTGAATTTATAAATATACCTTTAAAAATCCGTACATTATCAGCGTGCTATACCACTACTATACTATAGAACACATCGGATAAATCACTGATGTACGGACAAAACAACAGAAGTCCAATACAATACAACAGTTTGAACTTCTTCAGTCAGTTAGTGATGCAAAAATCTTCACGTCATTAGCAAAAAGTAAAATAGTTTTCTAAGTTTCTCTATCAAAATTCCATAATCAACAGTGTCTAACGATGTTATTACTATTATTCAATAGAACTAAAATAGATACAATACTCCAGTAAAGATCACATATGATTTTTAATAGCATCCGTAAGTGTTGTGATACAGCTTCTGTTTTTTACAAAATTCGATTGCCTGATGTAATTATTAATTTACCTACTTATAATATTATCCATAATATAACTTCAGGTAGAAATGAAAGGATAGCAATAAGTCTATATTCGTTATTCGACTTCAAAAGGGTGGTATTTTTCGATAGTTTCAATCCTTTAGAAAAAATAGATTTTGTGAGTAGTGTTAAATAAATGTGTGATATATGGCAATATTCAAGGCAAAATAAATACAAGAGAGACGGAATTTATCCCATTAACATCTATATAATCTAGTTCTTTAATTTTTATTTAATATAAAAGTTGGGTTATTAATTATTTCGATAGACGTTGAATATTGTAAATGTGGATGCAATGTGCAACATTCTAAACATCTTCTGTCTGTTCCCAAATAACATAAATTATTTAATTTAAATAATTAGTCAAGACTAGACAAAAATATATTGTAGTATCGATTAAACGTTGGCGTAACGTGACGCCTACCACCCAAAACAAAATTATTTAAATTAATTGTCCTAAGCTATATTATATAATTTTTGTTTTATTATTATCGAATCTTTCTTAATGAAATTAACAATAGTTTTCACATCTTAAAGCTAGTTTTGAAGGTTAATAGTTAGCACCAGCGTGTTAATTATATATTGTATTCAAATCTTATAAAATAATACATTAGAAATTAGGGATTATATAAATTTAGATTTTCAAAAATTACTTCATTTTATCCCATTTTATATTTAATTTATGTATTTTGTCTATTGTATATCCCAGTTTGTTTCCAATATTACAAACTAACAATGAAAAACAATTCAAATTTTTGGGTAATAAATTATATTGTTAAAAGAAACCGTCAAAAATTCAGGATTATCGGAAAACATTGACATGTTCTTGACTTTATTATTTTTTAATTTAAAAGTACAAATTTAGATTTTGCTAACAATAACTAGAAAATTATTCTTGCAATTAGATAATTTTAAACTTTGCTTAATGAGTTTATAGGTTTCTTGAAATACATAAATGTATAAAAATTTTAACTTACATTTATATGATGAAGTGGTGCTGAATTGTTTTGGTTTAAAGGTGATGTTGCGGACTTTTTTGGAACTAGGACATTACTCTGTTGTGTATTAGTGAGTTTATTATGAAAAACATTATGGGGTTGCTTGCCACTCTCTGTTCGATAATTTCCAGCTATCACTGTGGTTTTGATGAGCGTAGGTGTAACACCACAATGCGGCAGTGCAACATTTTCACTCTGACCATGTGGTGCTATTACGTTAAGAGATTGCTGTTGCTCAGTTGCATTAATATTTCGAGCTCCACTTACACATGTTGTTATAGCTGGAGCCTTATTTGAATTATTTTGATTAGAGCTCGTACCATTTTGGACATTATTTTCTGCGTGTAACGAAGTATTATTACAATTTTTATCCACCACCTTGAAAACAATTATATAACAGTATAAAATTTTGTTTAAAGAAAAGAAACTAACTAGTCGATGTATCAAATTTAAACGAAGAATATAGATAACAAAAACACTATAGGTTAACTAGAAAGATTTTATGACATTCTTGGAAAAAAAATTAACTTCAGTTATGCAACAATTGTCCGCTTAACATTTGTATTTATTATAAATCAACTTATGTGAATATTTGGTCGTAATACATTAGCAACTAATATTAAGTGTGATTGACATCCGTCATCGACCCATTAATTTCTTATTTCATACAATAAATACGTACATTTGGTAATTGCGAATTTAATTACCAATAAAAATAAAATCTTATTCAATTTAATCTTTGGGTCTATTACCCTTCAATTTATTTAAATTTAATTTTAAAAAAGAACAGTTTAATTTATGATGATAAAAGATTTGATTGATTTTAATCAGAGAGGCATGTCTGCAGCTGATGAAGGTTTTGATAAAGAGACCGGAAACAATGGCGGCATGTATTTTCAATGACGTTGAATTGTCAGTTTCATTTAGGAGCGTGTTTACACAACGGGTGACAGATAATAATAATGGTAACGCTAACACAGGGTGCCACATACATATATACCCGCTTCAAAACATAGCGAGATGTAAAACATGGATGTGAATAACAAGTAAAATATTTTAACGGATAAATTAGATTGAATGTGTCCAAAGAAGGGGGGTTGTCCGAGTAAATAGAAAGTTCCGCAATATTAGGTAGGAGAAAATTATTGATTTTGAATATAAGAAGTGTGTCCATCTTTTGAAACCATTATGAAATATAGTTTATAGATAGTCAGTATATAAGTAAGTTACGAAAAAGTATGTTTTTCTAGTCTTCATCAGGGTATGGCCTCTGCTCAAGTGGTTTTGTTTTATTAATTCGTTCTTCTTACCACAAAATCTACTGTGGCTTGTTAAAAAACTAGTTACTAAGCTCATATTACTCCTGCTAATTTGATGCCCGATTCGAATCTCATCTCAGTATACCTATCAAAAGTTTAGGTTGTCCCAAATTAGACTAAGTTGAGAAGAGTTTTTCTATCTTCGTTCGGAATATTTCACTTTGAGCCCGAATGCTCTCGCCCTGTAATCGATTCATTTGCATACCACAGAATGGACGTCTTCTCCAAGGAGTTTGCAGTCTACAAATTTGGCCATTCACTCTTATTACTCAGTGTCGTTGTGTAACATTTTCAAAAATCGTAACAGTACGCTTGTCCTGTCAAGATGATAATTAAAGGAGGTAGCAGAGATTTGTAAGATCAGGTTAAACCTGTCCCTCATTATCACATATAACACACTTAAATAAAATAGAGCCTCCAGGACAGTTCACATTTCTCCGAATATACCAATGCATATTATTGTATCTTATCTAACTCTACCTGAGTTGTTTTCAAGTTCATCCCGCCTGTACAAACAATGGCTCCATATGTCACAAATGAATGAAAATAATAGTTAATCAATAATAGAAATAATTTAGTTGTTATTGTATGCATTTTGAAGCTGCTGAAGGAGATTCCGAGAAACTCTAAAAAGTCGTATGGTCTGTATATACATATGTATATGTTGCAATCGTTACGTCATATTTTGTTAGCATGTTGGTGAGCAATGTATGCATAACTTAACCAAGTACGCTTCTCGGTGCGGAGAATTTTAGAATTTTTAACTTTCCCGTAAATAAATAAAGCATTTATTTAAATAGATAAATAACTAGTCATAAACATAGCCAAGTTAGTTAAACTACGTGGGTATGTTTCAAAACAGAGACTCTAGATTTTTGTGATTGTTAAATTATTTGTCTGATAATTATATTATAAATTATGAGAAAAAGAAAGCTTGAACTATTATGAAATATGAGTTTCAATAACTTCAACACTAACAAAACTTCATATCACAAAACAAAAAGATGACAAAGGTTTTGCGCACTGGCCGTAAAAAAATAATAATCCAACTTGTCGCACTCACTCATAAATATTTGTCCAGTATTCCAACAAAATGCACTATTATCTCCAAGAATAATCCTTTTTGAAAAAGATTAAAACATAACAGCAGTCAGATTGCAATGAACACATATAAATTTAATTACAAGACCTGAAGTGGGACCGTTTAAATAAATTGCTGGCTAAACAGAACTTAATACAACCGATATAAGGAGCAATCTACAATGGAACATTACCTATGGGCTTGATCATCAAATGAGGAAAAGGAAGCTTTGCTACGACCTTTATCCGTATTAAAATTCCAATTCAACAAAGTGTCCGGTAGAAACGGATGGGACTGCAAGGAGAAGTCTTGAACTCATTTCGGAATTAAAAGGGAAAACAGTAGAAGTGCTGAAAACAGCGTCCGAGAACCACAAGTATAATACAACAAAAAAATTTCTTACGCAAAAACTTCCAAGGTAAGATCTAGTCAATGACACAAAATAGGCAGTCAATGACATAATAAACGTATTCAATAACCTGGAAGTTGCAAAAGGCTCAATTGCTAAAAGAACCGTAAGATACTACGAAACTGAACAACATTCACCTCAATACTAAGAGGTAGCAAGCAAGCGATTCCCCAAAATGAAAAAGTTAGCTCCCATCAACAAGGGTCATAAAATCGCCATGTCGGCGATGCAGCATAGAACAGCCAACAGTTTGTGCTAGTTACATTTTCACCATCGATACTTGACAATCCCAGAGTACAATTAGGGTCGATATAGTGAATGCTCGACCATAGTGAATTCTACTGCGGAGTATGCTACTGTCAATGGCAAAACCGGACGAGGTGACAAAAGCTAATATTAACGAAGCTTTTTAAAGAATATTTACGGCTGAAAGTACAGTCTGAAGAAGTCCTCACAATTTGAAGAGTAAAGCCGAAAGTCCATACCATGCGTTTTGCATAACATGCGTATACCGAAAAAGTAGAATCAGTGTATTTGATTGTGACAAGTTACAGAAGAAAAAGCATAATATGCATAGACGCATACAAAGTAGGATTACTTTCTACTTTTCTATGCGAATAATGCAGTGTTGGAAAATGTCAGCAGTTTTTTAAACTTGGCATGCCAAATTATATACTATTGTGAATGGTTTCTACAAATATGTTTAAATAGTGTATAAATAAATAGTAGTATAAAAATATTAATAAACACATATTTCATAATAAAGTTTATTACTAATTTAAGAGGAAAATACATTAAAATACATTTTTTAACAAATTTCTTTCATGAACAAAATATGTATATGATGATTGTTTATACATACAGTGGCTCCATCGCATAATCGGACAAGCACTAGTCTGATATGTATGTGCTTAAAACTTAAAAAGAAAATATTAAATATAGGTTTTTTTTGCTTTTATTTACACTCTACATTATAGACTTTCAGATTAATAAAAAAATAACAACATTAAAATTAACTCAATTTTTTGTGCTCATAATCGGACAAAGAAGAGCACCATTGCTAAAAATTACGAAAGAGAAGAATTAATACTTTGTGGCATATCCTTTGTTTTCAAGAACGGTCTGTAAACGTTTTGGAATTGATTTTACCAAATTGTAGCATACCTCAGGTTCTGTGGAATTCCACGTTTCCAGTAAAGCCGCCTTAAGCTGATTCAAAGTTTTAAATTGTTATTGGTATACTCTTCTAGCTAATTCTTCCAAAAGATGTTCAATTACGTTGAGATCTGGGCTCTGTGCAGGGGTTTCTATAAGTTTGGGGCAATTATGGATCAACCAAAGCTTTGTCACACCCAAAGTTTGCTTGGGATCATTGTCCTGGTAAAAAGCAAAATCATTCGCAATGCCTAAGGACTAAAAATATCTTTAAAAAACAGCAGTGGAAAAGATGTTTGCTTAAATACTATTCGTAATACATTGCACAAATATAACTACCATGGTAGAGTTACCAGAAAAAAGCCATTTATTAGGCCTAAGAATAAAAACAAGAGAATAAAATTTGCTAAAGAGTATTTACTTAAAACAGAAGATTTTTGGAATAAGGCAATTTGGTGTAAAGATATCTTAAAATACATTTTTGCTGATAGTTTTTGTTCGTTACAAGGTTCTGTTCACTGACGAGAGCAAATTCAATTTGCATGGATCAGATAACATGATGTTTGTGTGGCGTAAACCAAATGCAGAATTTAATCTTCAAAATACAAAAGCTACTGTTAAGCATAGAGGAGGCTCTGTTATGGTTTGGGGCTGCATGTCGAGTGCTGGCAATTTGCATTTTATTGATGGTAAAATGGACAAATTTGGCTACCTCAACATTTTGAAGGAAAATGTAAAGCAAAGTGCCGAGAAATTAGGCATTGCGAATGATTTTGCTTTTTACCAGGACAATGATCCCTAGCACACTTTGGGTGTGGCAAAGCTTTGGTTGATCCATAAATGCCCCAAACTTATAGAAACCCCTGCACAGAGCCCAGATCTCAACGTAATTGAACATCTTTGGGAAGAATTAGCTAGAAGAGTATACCAATAACAATTTAAAACTTTGAATCAGCTTAAGGCGGCTTTACTGGAAACGTGGAATTCCACAGAACCTGAGGTATGCTACAATTTGGTAAAATCAATTCCAAAACGTTTACAGACAGTTCTTGAAAACAAAGGATATGCCACAAAGTATTAATTCTTCTCTTTCGTAATTTTTAGCAATGGTGCTCTTCTTTGTCCGATTATGCGTTGAGCACAAAAAATTGAGTTAATTTTCTTTTTCTTTAAAAAATTACCGTTATCATGAAAAATGTTGTTATTTTTTTTTATTAATCTGAAAGTCTATAATGTAGAGTGTAAATAAAAGCAAAAAAAACCTATATTTAATATTTTCTTTTTAAGTTTTATGCACATACATATCAGACTAGTGCTTGTCCGATTATGCGATGGAGCCACTGTATGTATGTATATGCTTGTTTTTATGTACTGAGTGTCATCTATTTTGAATTTATTAATTTGTAAACAAGAAAAATGGAGGATAAATTTACTGAAAACACTCGTCTTGTGTTCTTTTGAGGATTTTCGTAGGCCTTAACAGCACAATACAATGTAATTTTTGTGTAAAACTATTAATAATAAAAACAACTAATAACAATTTTTAATTTTTCCTTCCAAGAAATTAAAAAATTTTGGCAACTTTCAGCAGGAAAAATTTTTTATGAGCAGTACGTCTTATTTTGATCTTATTATATTTAGCTTCTTAATTAACTCTTGCTCAAGAAACTATACTCATTGTGACCGAAATTCACCAACATTTCGATTAATATTTAAATATTTAAGAATCTTTAAACTTTTCATTGACGAAATTAAAAATATTCCAAATTTTCCCCTTTTTAACACAAAATAAATGTTTGTTTACATTTAATTTTTTTATTTTATCTGCCAGTTTTCACTCTGTATATCTGTTGCTTCTAACACATTTGCCTCGCAAAACTTATAACATTTTTTTTCTCCCTCTAAATTGACCTGTCCTTTTATGTTATGAGCGTTTTTCAAATGTAAACTCATAAATTTAAATAAACTCATAAATTTGAAATTAATGTCATAAATTCTTTTAAAATTACAATTTGATTTTCTATTTTTTCCAAAAATGTTCTTGTTCGCTTGTTTGTTGTTTACCACAACAGCTGATCAAAACAAAAAACCAGTCGCATAAACGCATTGTGTGTAACTTGCAATAAAATCGGCATAGAAAGCAAGATTCGCAAGGCGCATGAAAAGGATGGTATGGACTTTCGGCTTAAAGTTGTGGAGTGGAAAACAAAATCTCCTGACATTGATCCTAGTAAAAATATTAGAAAAATACCAAAATATTATTAAAAGCAATGTAAAACCTTCCAATAGTTTAATTAGGATATAACTGAATCATGTATCAACAACGTTCGTGAGCATGTGACTTTTAATTTATTTAAATAAATTGTTTAAAAAAATTGCCTACAAATGATATAGAATGTATAGATTAAAAAACATACTTTGTCCTTCATATGCAAAAGTTCCGCACTGACAACTGGTGCTGTTTCAACGTCATTTCTTCTTCGCAACTGCAAATAAAAATTGAGTACAGTTTAAAATAAAATAAAAATTGAAGCAAATTTACTTACATATTCTGTTCCAC
This sequence comes from Sarcophaga subvicina, assembly GCA_936449025.2. Taxonomy (NCBI): domain Eukaryota; kingdom Metazoa; phylum Arthropoda; class Insecta; order Diptera; family Sarcophagidae; genus Sarcophaga; species Sarcophaga subvicina. The sequence continues at coordinate 11,758,180 of OW388085.2, read as the reverse complement.
TAGCATTAGATGCAACAACTGTCATTTGGGTAATATTTCCATGCACGTATTCATTTTTAACTTGGGCCTGATTAATTTGATTTGACTGACTGCATGTGAGAGTCGTTGGAACTACCGCACTACTTGTACCATCAACTTTTTCCCAGTCGTATGGATCTGATTCTTTAACACCTCTTCGCTTCATACAACGTTCAAATAAACCTATAAGCATCTACAAAAAATGGATTTATGGCTGCATTAAAAAGGAAAGGCTAACTCATAAAAAGTATTACAAAAATATTTGCTCTACTAAAACAGCTCCACACAGAAACAACCTTTCTATTCATCATTACAACCCTTTAATCAGGATTACGGCCTAGATCCTCACAGCTATAATTTTGATTAAATATTATTATCCAACCTTACATAATAATCATATATATATTGAAATAGATACAAAAATAAAATCCATAATATCCCTAGTCCCTCTCAACATGTTTTCTATAAGCTGTTTATTCTATAGAATGAAATTTTAAGTAAAAAGTCCGAATAGTATATATGCATATATAATAAAATATGCATATTAAAAATAGTAATAATTTATAATTATTATAAATAATAAAGTCTATAACAAAAAATTCTATTAATTCACACTCAGCCATAACTAATAATTTTTCATAAATGAATATAATTTTTTTAATAAAAAACAAAGCTCATAGGTTGCAATATGATCACCAAAATAATTTATCCAGCTTTCAGAATCGCTGCGAGAACCGACAGGTGGGCATATTTATGTTATCATCAGTCAAGTAACATACACTTTTTAGAATTTTGAATTATATTTTTCATTTTTATGCAAGTAAGAATATGGAAACGCCGTTTCTAATTTGGTGCAAACTTTACAGAACGTATGAGAAGTATAAAATGTTAAAATTTGTTCTCCTTTACAGTATAATGCTTTAATGTGGGAATGATATATAATATTAGTGTAACAGTGGCTAAGTAAGCTATCTTAATAGTTAATTTTATTTACCTCAGTCATAAAATAATATAAAGGATGTGAAAGAAGGTGTAGTAGTTGAATACAAAATATTTAATATTCAGTTTTCGAATTTTAAAAATTAAATAAGCGATAACCAAACTTTTTTAGTTATATTAATGATTTTTTTATACAAAGGCCTTCTATACTAAAAGTCTATAATTAATATAAAACCAAAAAATTATCGAAACAAAATTGTAGCACTAGAGGCCAATAATAAAATAAAGTGTTTGAAAACCATCTAAAGAAGTTAAAAAAACAACCAAATTTTAAAACAAAATTGTATATTATAAATCAATCTTTGGATGCGAATACTTTTAACGCTGACCTTTTCCCATTAAGTTAATTCATAAAATAAAAGAGAAACTGTTTGCAATATTATCTCGCGCTCCCACATGCATGGCATGGTATGGAAAAAATATATTCTTTAGATCTGATATACGCATCATATTGTAGCTTCAAACAGTTTCAAACCGCAATTTAGTTTGAGTGGTCCTCCACTTTGATTCAATTCACTTAATTATGGAATTTCATAAATAAAATCAAGAGTAATATTACGTTTTTCTCGTGTCGTTCGAAAATTGATGCAATCATATCGAAATCCGTAAAAGGCAGTCTGATGTCTGCATAACCATTCCGAACTAAATTTCTTGCAACATTAAAGATGTATGACATTTTCTAATAGAAGAAATGTCGTAAATGCTTCTTCCAAAACCTCGAAAGGTGACTAACTATTTTTAAAGGATCCTTATCGCATATTTATAATACCTTGTTCAGGTTACAGCACAACAAATTACAGATATCCCGACTGGCAGAACATAGGACCACCTCCCAACCTGATACTAATCATCAGCCAGACCCGCCTATCCCATTTAGCAGCTAAGCATGTCTAACTATTATAATTACATTCTTGTTGTTCTAATGCGTAATAACGGGTGATTTTTTAGCTATTATCTTTTTGGCAAGACTGGTTTAAACATCTCACGCACGTTTCGTGTTTTGTTTCACTGTCAAACATCTTCAGTTTGGTCTATAATTTAACCATGAATCGTCTTACAAACGAACAACGCTTGCAAATCATTGAATTTTATTATCAAAATGCGTGCTCTGTTAAGAAAGTTCATCGCGCGCTCCTTCCATTTTATGGTCAGTTTAATCGACCCACTGAAGCGGCTATTCAGGCTATTGTGACTAAATTTCGCACCAAATTTACATTGTTGGACATTACACCACCAACACGCTTACGTAGAATGGGCTCTTGGAAAGTTGGCCGAAGATCCACTTCTTTATCGAAAAATTGTGTTCAGCGACGAAGCTCATTTTTGGCTCAATGGATATGTAAATAAGCAGAATTGTCGATTTTGGAGTGAAGATCAGCCAGAAGCATTGCAAAAGCTACCAATGCATCCAGAAAAAGTCACAGTTTGGTGCGGTTTATGGGCTGGTGGCATCATTGGACTGTACTTCTTCAAAGATGCTGTGAATCGTAACGTAACTGTGTATGGTGAGCGCTACCGTGAGATGATATCCAACTTTTTTTTGCCCAAAATGCAAGAGCTTGACTTGCATGACATGTGGTTTCAACAAGATGGTGCCACATGCTACACAGCACGCGTAACAATGGACTTATTGAGAGGCGAGTTCGGTGAAAGCGGATGGACCATTTGATTCGCAGTAGCGGTCAACATTTGCATGAAATAATCTTCAAACATTAAATTATATGGACCGTACTATCGATTCAAATAAAGATTTCATGCTTTTTTCTGAATTTTATGTGTTTTTTTTTTAAATTTTCCTATAGCTCTTAAAAAATCACCCATTATAACTGCATTGAATACGAAAATTGAATAACGAATGTTTTTAATTTCTACGACTTTAAAGTGTAAGAACACTTGACAGACTAAAATAACATTACTTGAATTAAAGGATAAATGAATTCATAAAACTTTACCGCGTAATCTGGGCGATCAGCATAGGTTAAAGACTGAATGTGTTCCAAGAACTGTTTTAAATCAGATGGTAGATGTTTCAATAATATACGATGGTCATATTTTTCTTTGGTGAGACCCACTTGTTCCTTGTCCTTAATTTTTCGCCATGGTAACTGACCGTTAACAAATTCAACCAACATATAAAACAGTGACCATAGATCATCATGACGTCCCATTTCTCGATTTCTGTGAGCATTAATTGAAGCATAACGTACTGTGCCGCGAAAACCAGCCGCTGCACGAGGACACCGAACTTCTCCTGTCCCTGTGGTATATTGTCTAGCTAATCCGAAATCAAGCATATAAACACGTCGACAATTGTATGGTAATCGTCCTATTGAAAAGTTGCTCTATAAATTAATAATCATTCTTCAATTACATTATATATATATATATTTAGGTTATATTTTTTACATACAGGTTTAATATCACGATGCAAAAACCCAACTGAATGTATTGATTCTATTGCTTTCAATATTTGAAGTCCTAATCGCAATGTAGTGCTTAAGGAAAATGCTCCTCTGGGTTGAGCACGTCTTAACTCAGCAAGATTTTTTCCTTGTAATTGCATTACCACATAATTGAAACGGTCGTTGCGCCCGCAGCCAATAAAACGACAAACGTGCTCTTTACCTTGTAGTTTTTTAAGTACAGCTACCTCCATTTTTAAAACCTGTTTAGGCTGCCGCGCAGACTCAACCTTTAGTGCAACTTGTTCTCGCGTTATTAAATCTTGGCCTTCATATATTTCTCCGAAACCTCCGCCTCCAATTTTTCGAACGACCTAAAAATAAATAAAATGATGGTGCCGTTATTAAAATTAATTTTTAAATTTATTATTCAAGATTTTTATTATTACTTATTTTTAATACTAACTATAATGCAAAAGTATTGAGATCTAAGATAACGCTAATATTATTTGGTTCAGAAGGAAACAGAGAACCTTACAATAAATTGGTGCACGTCATAAGAAGTTGATTCAATGAAAATAATACTGTTCTGCTTTTTTATTGACTTCTTTCATGTAATGGCAAGCAAGCATGATATACATATAAATTCAGACTAAGTTTTCCTATTAATATGATAAGCTATTAGCATTTTCAGTTTAAATTAAACCTTTTTCAAAATAAATGAAACCTTTTTCAAAATGAACGAAACCTTTTTCAGGTTAAACGAAACTCTTTTTAAATTAAACGAAACCTTTTTCAAAATAAATGAAACTCTTTTCAGAATAATAAACTTTATTCAAATTCAATTAAACATTTTTCAAATTAAATTAAACCAGTTATAGAATTTAATAGAAAACAAACATAGTCAGTTTTATATAATACTTGTTAAAATTAATGAAGAATTTGTCCACTGACCGCTTTAGGAATTGTCAGGATCATATCCATAACATAGTTCGCACAATCATTTTGATTAATTTGTGCAACACTTTCCTTAATTACACTTACTATGTTATGCTCTGTGGTAATGTCACTTAATAATGATCGGGCGTGGAATTTTATCTTAGAAAATGTTTTCTCTATCGGGTTCAACATAGGAGAATAAGGTGATAAAAATTTAAGTGTACAGTCACTATTATCCACTTTTAAACTTTATGGTAAACAACACCAGCATTATTTATCGCAACAATTAAAGTAACGTTCCTTCCCCTTATGGTTGGCACAACAACATGAGCTCTTTCACCTACCTTAGCACCTGCTTGTGAACGCCGTAAATGTAAGTTAAACCCGCACTCATCTATAAAAATCATTTTTTCTTTTTGTTGAGGAGACCAAATTGCAAATTCTGAGGCATACTGTCGACGGTTTTCAATAGTCGATGCGCTATTCACACGGTCCATTTCTATGGAAGCCATTTTCAGCGTTATTTTAAGTTCTCTTAATCCTTTGAAAATTGTAGACAATGCAAGCGTTACATTAAATTGTTCAAATAACTTTTTGCGAATATTTCTCAAAGTTATTCCCGGCTCACTCTTCACAATCGTCTCAATTTTTTCCAGGATTTTGGGGAATTAATTTTTTTGCCTATTTTTTCCACGAGGAAGTTCCACTAGTTTGAAGTCATTTTTTTTATATCGCGAAATAATAGTTTTAGTGATGTTTATATATACTGACGTTATACGAGATACTTCCGCGATGGTATTCCCCTCCTCATACAATTTTATAATCATTAGTTTCACATTTTTTGAAATGTTGGCATATTTTCCTCTACTTCTTATTGTTCCACTAACTTCTGTTTCTTCTAAATCACTCATTTTTAACTTTTGACTTTGAATGTGCAATTATCAAGTAAATAAATTAATCCAACCGTTATCAGACACCAACAACAATAGGTCATTTACAGTAATCGGTTAAAAAAATGCAAATCAAAAAAAAAAAAATAGAACAAAATATGATAAACCTACAAATTCTATAACTGGTTTAATTTAATTTGAAAAATGTTTAATTGAATTTGAATAAAGTTTAATTTATTCTGAAAAGACTTTCATTTATTTTGAAAAAGGTTTCGTTTAATTTAAAAAGAGTTTCGTTTAATCTGAAAAAGGTTTCGTTCATTTTGAAAAAGGTTTCATTTATTTTGAAAAGGTTTAATTTAAACTGAAAATGTGTTTTAAAAAAATTGACGTTACATAGTAAAACATTTCCCTGTTCGAATATTAAATATCTTGGCAGAGGAGCATTTTCCTTAAGCACTACATTGCGATTAGGACTTCAACTTCTTTTTTGTTGTATTTGCTCATTTTGTTTATATTTGGAGTTGCCATATTGAAAATAATACATAATATGGCAAGTTCAAACATTACACATACATAATTGGTCATTACAACCCTTCAGTCAGGATTACGACCTAGTTTCTCACACCACTTATGTCACAATATAAACAGTAACGAAACGCGATTTGACAGCGCATAGGCCAAACGTGAAAGGGACAGCAAATATTACCAAAAAGTATTTCTGTCCTTCTCTGATTGTAACTCTGTTTTGTTTATTTATGTTTTTGTTAGTTTTCGGGGTGGGTTTTTTATATTGGCGAGAGTTAATAAAAAATGTAATTTTTGTCTAAAACTATTAATAAATAATAAAAACAACTAATAACAATAACAATTTTTTACTTTTTCTTTCAATAAATTAAAAAATATTGGCAACTTTCAGCAAGAAACATTTTTTATGAGCAGTACGTCTTATTTTGATCTTGTAATATTTAGCTTCTTAATTATCTCTTGCACAAGAAACTATATTCATTGAGACCGAAAATCACACACATTTCGATTAAATTTAAATATTTAAGAATCTTTAAACTTTTCATTGAAGAAATTAATAAATATTCCAAATTTTCCCTTTTTTAACACAAAATAAATGTTTATTTACATTTAGTTTTTCTACTTTAACCGCCAGTTTTCAGTCTGTATATATGTTGCTTCTAACACATTTGATTCGCTAACCATTATAACATTTTTTTTCTCCCTCTAAATTTACCTATGCTTTTATGTTATGAAGGTTTTTCATCTGTCAAACTTTCGTATCTGTATGCCTGTGACTTATGTTGTGTGTGTTAATCTTATGCATGAGTGGCGGGACCTACAGTTTAAAGTCGACTCCGAACGACAGATTTTTGGGAAACTTTTCATGGCAATTTTTTATTTACTCTCAGAGTTTTTGCCAGAAATCTGCTGATTGGAAGTCGCCGAAGAAATACTTTTTGTGTTTTTGTTTGATGTCTGGCCTGGTACTCGAACCCTGGCTTTACGTCTAATAAGCCAACACACTACCTACTAGACTACGGCGATTTCTTAACAAACATTAACTTAACTTTAAATGTTAGAGGTAGGATGATCCTCCCTTTAGCTTAACGATTACTTTTACCTTATTGTCCACTTATAATAATGAAAAACAATTTATCTTTAGTTAACGGCAAGTTGTAATAATGGCCCTAAGTGATTGATTCGAAAGCGGTATTTAATTTCAATAACAATTTCGGCATGCAATCATTATTTTGATTTATTTGAAAATTATTAATCATGACGATTATTAAGTCATATTTAATCAGTTGAACGATTGTAACATGTTTTAAGAGTATTGATTGAATCATGATTATTCCTTACTCCCCGGTTGCAGTTCTCTGTTTTGAATGTTTTACGGAATTCAACTTTTGTTCTAGTAGAAATATTGTATTTTTAAAATACTTAGTTTCTTCTTGGCTTTTATTCTTTAGTGAATCTGATTCGAATAGGTTGATAATATCGTGATGGTTATAGTATTGGATCTTGAAATAGTATTTTCCATTGTTTGTTATACGAAACTAAATACTTTGAAAAAAAAGTGAATCGCTGTCGGTGCCCCATTTGCTTTTTAATCCTTAGCAATCATATTTATATATACCCCGATTATGTAAAAGATTTCTAAAATATATAGTAATATTGTTGCAAATGAATAAAAATTGTGTGAGTACAAATATGAACTAATGGGGTGGTGTTGTTTATATCGCATGATCATTACCAATGCAACAAGGATAGCTGCCAGAAAAATAAAGCATCAAATCGTCAAATATTAGAAAAATAATCGTCAAAATCGTCAAAGACGTAAATTGAAATCGTAAAAAAATCGTCAGAAAAATTAATAAATAAATTGAAAAGTTTTTAAAAAAAATTGTTTTTATAGTAGCAAAATATATAAAGTTAACTCAACATACTTATATTACTTCAAAAATAAAACAAACATTTAACAAAAAAATTTAACAAGTCTTTTTAACGCTTTAATTATAAAAACAAACTTAATAAGCGAGTGTTTTATATAATATATTTGTATGTTCAAATATATGTATGTATTAGAATTAAACATTTGAATCAGATCAGGTACAATATTAATGTCGAAAAAATTACAATTGGTAAGTTGTAAATAATATTTTTATACAATATTGCTTCTAAGGCATTAGTTATGTTTTAAAAAATTTAGTTTAATTGAAATTAACTTGGCTTAATACTCTCTACGTTAGCTGAAGAATGTGGTAATACTGATATTTCTTAATAAATTAAGCCAAGGCTGGAAATTAAAAGCTACTATCTCTTATTTTGATTTTTGATATTTCTTTCTAAAAATCGAGAAGTGTTATATCATTTTTAGGAAATTTTTTTTTAAGATTTAAACGACATATTCCAGAGTTGTTTATTGATACATAAGCGCAGCAGTAATATTGCATCATCTATGTCTATGGGTGGTGTAAACATTAGGGAGTCAGAAGATCTTGACGTTATAGGCACGAAAATTCAGTGTGATGTTCGCTAGAACTGATGCAAGAAATATTTCACTTCATCTGATCTTCCAAATAATTTCAACTTTCATGTATGGGCCAGTGCCTCAACATCTACTTTGAGACTTCTCGACCTCGTACAGGATAGGGCGAAGGTTCTCGTTAATGACGGTAGGGTATCCACTTCATTGATTTATTAGAGCATCGTTCTAATGTGCAGTGGATCGCACACTGCATTAGAGATAAAATTCATTGTTTAGTCGGACTACTCGTATGTATAACACCCTTCCTGCAGTCGTCTTTCCTGTCACTTATGGTATAAAAGGTTTCAAATCTAGTGTCCACAAGCACTACTCCCTCTTTTCTCCTTCCCATAACATATTTTCCTAGTTCCAACACAATGCACTGCAAGAGTAGGGACCATCCCCTGAGTGTTGTTCGTACGAAAAAAATAACGGTAAATGCTAGGGCAATATTAGAAGCTATATTGGAATTTTAAAAAATGGTCTGCAACGGCAAATGGTAAATAATGCTCAACTACGAAGTGAGCATTTCAAAATTCTTGGTATTGCTATTATTTTCTGGGTAATGTTAGGGTATTTGCCGATATTTGCAGAACTTACCATTTTTCTTTAAATATCTGATCATTTCTTTGTAAGTTTCTTTACTAATTTTCGTTTTTATTTCGGTTATTTAGCATATTATGCAGTGTCATCACAGGTGTTCGTATATAATTTAAAAATATAATACTTTACTCTATATAGATTTTTAATTTCTAAAAATCGTCAAAATGGCGATAAATCGTTAAATCTCACATCTATGACAACCAGTATTAGTGAGATTTATGAATGCCAAGTACTTCCTATTGTAGTATGTTTAATCATATCGCTGTTGCTTAGTTACAACAAGCTTGTTCGAACATATTTACTTTCAAACACACAGATATAGAATCTGTAAGATAATAATAATTACTATTTTTGATTTAGCAAGCATGATCAAGCAATCTAGTTTATGTACAGTAAGTGATGTGTGTACAAATATCATTCGAATTATTAATTGTTTGACTTTGATTTAATTTTTGCTTGACGTCATACTAGCATTTTAGCATAAGCACAATCAAACAGACATGTGTATTCGATATAGGACATACATTTTTTATTTAAATTATATGCGAACATTGTTAATTATTTAGTGTAACTGTTTGTTTTTACTTATTAAAATTTCAGACATAATATGGTTTATTTTGCATTAAATAGATATATATTTATTTCACTTCGTAAAGATCATGACTGTTCCAAAAATTTTTGTTTATGAGTTCCTAAAATTTAAATAAAAGACAAAAGTGATTTTACATAAATTTTTTTAATATATACATATGAAAAACGTTTAAAATATGAGTTCGTATATTGCAAATAAAATTAAAATAAATTTGTGTTTAGTTTTAATTAAAATCCGTTATTGTTCGCAAAATTCTGTGTGCCACTGTTCACAACTTGATGTAAAAAACAACATTTGCTTTGTTTGATATTCTTCTTTACACTCTTTTGCGTAAACAATAACAATTGTTCGACAGATCTTTATAACGGAGACCTTCAAACCACGATTATTCTCTTCAAACACCGCGAGCCTTCACACAAGACTGACTGAATTTTTACTGACTCCGTTGCCTGCTTTGTCTTGTTTTTTATAAGACGACGTAAACAGTCTGATGAATGACCTTGAAGTCGACTGTAAGTGGCTTCGCCTTCTCGAGTACTCTATAAATGTAAACATCTTTGTTTCATTATTGTTGTTTGTGTATTTTCGTTTACATTTATTCTTGCAGTGTTTGTTGTTGCATTTTGGGTTACCTGTTTATCCCTTTTTACACTGGTTTTTGTTGGTATACTTTTGTTTACTTGTTTATCATGTAAACAAGTTCATTGTTTTTGTAGCTTTTGTTTATAATTTTAATGCTAAACGATGTAAAAGCAAAACGCTATTTCCATTTTCGTAACAATATATACATACATATAACTTTAACTTTATATGTATATGTAATAATATATGTATAATAATCTCCGCAGCAAGCTCCGCAAAGGACCGAGAGCTCTGACAACAATCCCAGAATGGACATTGTTAAAAAGCATCTTCCATGTCAATGACTTAAATGCTTATACGGCAAAGAGCTCAGTAAGTCTTGGTGGACCGACGCACTATGTGGCATTTACCCTGAAAACGTGGCCAAAATTAATAGAACAGTTTTATGAGTTAATGGCTTGAATTTTTTGATAGTGTTAGTGATAATTAGGCCCAAGAATGAACCCAACTGATTTTGGTTTAAATCGGTCCGTGCACTTATTTACACATAACTATAGCAATTATGCAACAATCATGACAAATGCATGGATCAGTACTGTATACTAAGAAATCATGGTGTAAAGTTTGGTGAAAATCGGATCACATTTGACCCTAGTCCCCATAAAAAGTCCCCTTTAGAAATTCACGTTTGCGCTTATAAATGGCTTAAAAACATCGGTATCGTGATGAAATTCGGTATGAACGTGTATTTTGTAAATCTAAATCATATTACCAAATTTTGTTATGGTCGGTCCATAATTGCCCTGGGGTCCAAAATAGGACCCCTTAAGAAAATATGTTTAGCAATTATAATTGGCTTAAAAATTTTATTACCCCGATGAAATTCGACATGAACATATGAATGTGAATAATTTTACCTGATTTTATTATGATCGGATCATAAGTGCCCCTAGGTACCACATACGGTCCATTAAGAAAATCAAACATACATCTCATATTGTTATAATAGCCGATATACATATGTAATTAAGTTTTTAAAGTTATATGATAATTAATATTTATTTATAATATTTATTTTACATTATTTAATACTTAACGTAAAAATACTTAAAAAGTGAAACTAACTATCATTTTCGTCATCAATGTCAGGAAGGAGTAATTTAATAGTATCTGAAGAAAATGCTTTTCTATTCCTTCGCGATTTTTATGTACTGCAGCTTATAAAAGGATCACTGCTTAAAAGTAACCTATTCAGGACATCTCGATTGGTATCGCTTCTACTGAATCCATATAGTTTTATTTCTCATTCTATTGAGAAATAAGGCCATATGGCTTTATTGTCTATGGCTTTATTACACAGCGTCTAATTTTTTTTAATTTTTCAAAAAAAAGTTAATTTTCAAAAAATCGCCAAAAATAATTGCTTTTTTTGTTCCTGAATGTAGAGAGTTCGTATTTTCTTGTGGTATATAACATTACACTATTAAAAACTATTTTCACCTTTAAAATCCTTATTTTTTTAGGAAGGGTAAAAAATGTGAAATTTTTATTATTTTTAAATTTAGAACAAAAAATTTTAACATTAATATATGATATATATATATATATATATATATATATATATATATAACTGAAAGTTGCATTTGCTCATGCCTTTCAAATAAAAAAAATCAATATAAAACCTCTATCATTTAGCCACAGAAAAATATCATATAAACCTATTAAAATTTAAAAAAAAACACCAAAAACGCATTTAATTTTCTTCACTTTCCTGACTTCGACAAATCTACAAATCTCAACTTAAAGTCGCGAAAATTCACTATATAATGCAGAATTTTGTTGTCTATCGAACTGCATACTAAGTTTCTTAAATTTCTTTAAATTCATTTTTGGTTTTTTGGCCAGCTTTTCAGGGTAAATGCCACATATAGGCATAATAGGCACATTGAGCACTACTGACAAGAGTAGAGTTAGTTTGTACAGTAAAATGTTTTCCATTGTTTTGGGATGGTCTCACACCTTTAAGGATGAAGACGATCCTGACTTCTCTTAAGACATTAAATACATACATACATACATAATTGGCAACTAAAACCCTTCAGTCAGGATTACGGTTTAGCTTCTCACACCACTCATCTTGTGTGTGTTAATTTTATACATGGAGGGACCCACAGTTTAACGTCGACTCCGAACGACAGATTTTTGAGAAACTTTTCATGACAATTTTATTTGCTCTCAGAGTTTTTGCCAGAAATCTGCTGAGAGGAAGTCGTCGAAGAAATATTTTTTCATATTTCGTTTTGATGCCTGACCTGTGGTTTGAACCGTGGCCTTACGTCTAATAAGCCAACACACTACCTACTAGACTACGTCGTATTTTCGGTATAGAAGTCAATTTGTGTATCATGATGATAACAAATCAAACAATTTTTTAATATCTAGAAGTGTACCACAGGGCTCGATTCTTGGTCCACTTTTATATTCAATTTATTCTAATGATCTGCCATCTAAGTTAAAGTTCAGCAATGTACAAATGTACGCAGATGATGTTCAGCTTTACATTAGTTGCTTGCCGTCTGATATTACAAATTGTATAGGAAAAATAAATTGTGATCTGCATAATGTGTTTCAATGTGCGTCGATTAATGGTCTTCGCCTCAATCCGAGGAAATCGAAAACTTTGACAATAGGCAAGGTAGACTCTACAGCACAGCTTACACCACTACAGATTAATAATACTACTATTGAGACAGTACATAGCGTTAAGAATCTAGGAGTTATCTTTAACAATAGTCTTAACTGTTCCAACCATGTAAATGCTATTTGTGGTAAAACAGTTGCCATGTTGCGGAGTCTTTGGCTAACGCAATATTTTACTCCATTTAATATTCGTATGCTGCTCGCGAAAACATATCTCATCCCCACTTTACTGTACGGAAGTGAAATATTTTCTAGTTGTGACTCAGTAAGTAGGAACAAACTCAGAATCACTTATAGCAATATTGCTAGATATGTTTATGGTCGTACAAAGTACAATAGAATATGTGAGTTCTCATATAAAATCTATAATACATCTTTTGAAAATTTGTTGAAGTGCCGTACTCTGGTATACCTACATAAAATCATCTATATTAGGAAACCCCATTATTTGTTCAATAGATTTGTTTTCTCAAGATCCAATAGAGGCTTGAAAGTTAATAATGTTAGATACCGTAGACAAATATCTGAGAGACACTTTTACACCAATGCAATTCGTCTCTGGAATGAAATCCCGAATATCATACAGTTACTAAGCAATGCTAAGCATTTCAATACTGCAATAATTACATTTTTGAATGAACAATAATGTACAAATGTATTTAATTAATCATACTTTTTAATATAATTGTAAATTTTTGTTTTAATAATATTTGTTTTGTTAATTTACTTTTAAGGTTATTATATTTTTGTATTTCTCAAATTTTGTTATACCTATATCCATAGCAGTACTATTAAGTAAGATGATATCTTGTTGTACTGTATTTATGCCTGAATAAATAAATAAATAAATACCATCATCTTATTCGCATCTTGTGAAACTCGATGAATGTGAAACTTCATACTGACTTCACATTGCGGGATACAAATCGGAAGTTACTCCATTGAAATCAACACCAATGCTCGAGCTACAATTTACCACTAAAATTTTTTCGTCTTACTCCAAAACAGGTTTGGAAGATTACGCATGAATCCTTAAAAGTTTCAGCAAAAATTAGTTGCATATAAAAATGTTATATTAATATTAAAAAGGGTAAAAGACTTGGAAAAGACTCGGGGCCGCTTTACATCACTGTGTGCAGAAGAAATAAGAAAATAAGGAGTAATAACTAATCGTACCTATTAAAATTGTTAACCAACTAAACAACAATTTCTGTGTAATGTGCATCAACAACTTTATAGTTCGCATAGCACCTCCAAGAGTAATATACACGGACAACGGAAAATATTTTAGAGCACCATAAAATATATTTAGAGCTGATGTTGATCAAAAAACAATTTGAAAGCATCAGTTGCAAATTCAACCGATCAGCAGTCACCACATAGGTAGTGCCTGGGCGAAACTCGTATACTCGGCAAAAACTGCTCTATACAGATGGCTTTAGCAGTTTTTATTATTAATTTAATGTGTCCTTTGTGTCATTGGAATCATGCGCTAGTGAAGTACTCAATCTAAATCATCTATTACATGGTTCATCACCATTACAAAGAAAAGGACTTGCGACAGCGATAAAATTGTACTAAGGAACACGCAGATCAATTTTGACATCGCTAGGTTAAACAATATGCAGGGAAAATGGCATGAAAAACAACTCCAAAAGTCATCGTAATCGATGAAAACCAATAGTGTTGTAAGTATTGACCAAAAGGCAGAATAATAGAAACCGTAATTCGGGAACGGTCAAGTAAGACAGGCTACAATTCAAACACAAAGTGGTGTCTTATAACGACCAGTAGCTAAGATAGTTAAACTAGATGTCTACAATTGGTAGTGGTAAATTCGTCCCAAAGGCTTCTATACGAGGGTAAAATGTTGGGGCCAATACCTTCATAAGCGTAAAATATTGATTTTTAATATATTGATTTTTAATATATACACATAGCCACAGAAGTATACTTCTTCTATACGAGGGTAAAATGTTGGGGCCAATACCTTCATAAGCGTAAAATATTGATTTTTAATATATTGATTTTTAATATATACACATAGCCACAGAAGTATACATACGGATAACAAATTTCAGAAATTTTTTTAACTAATCCGTTTTTTTTTAATATTTATAATTGTCTGACATCTTTCTTCGATTTTAAGACGATCTTTTGCTTTGGTTCAGAAATTTGTGAAATTTGTAAATCGGATGCGTACCTTTGTGGGCCTGTGCAGGGCCACAATTCAGTTCAATTTCAGAAATTTTTTAACCAATGCAAAAGACCGTCTTAACATCAAGGAAACTATAAAGATTTTCAACGAAAACGGATTAGTTAAAAAATTTCGGCAATTTTTTAATCGTACGTATAATTTAGTAACTGTGTGTATATAATTAATTAATACTTTTTATACTTCGCGTGCTAATCACCTTATCGCTGTGTGAAGGCTCAGTTACAACGATCCGACTTGGCCTTGCTGACGGGTGTGACTGGATCAAGAAACCTTGTTATATCCGGTGGATTCAACCGTGGCTAGGCAGATCAGGGACTATATATATAAGTTGAATTTCAATTCCTACAAAAGAATTAGTTAGAACTAAGAGATTCCTGGACTAAATTCAGTGAGGCTTCGAAAAGTACTTGCAAAGAATCTTAAGGTGCCCAGCCTGTTAATCAGGCCTAATGGTGACCACAAGGAGAGCAGTCGAGAATCGCTGGAATTATTAATGGGGACTCACTTCCCAGGTTGTGTAGATGTGGAAAGTACCGCACACGAAGTTGCGGAGTCAGAAAACACTCACAGCAGAGAGAAAAAGTCTCATCGATAACATAATAACGGGGAGAAAATATGGGCAATTAAGTCATTTAAGCCCCACAAATCTTCAGAAACGGATAACATTTAACGGAAAATGCTAGAACGGGCGGGCGACGGTATCAACTGTCCCATCGAGTGGATTTTCAGGGAATATTAAATATCTGATGAGTGGAAAGAGGTGAGGGTAGTTCTCATTGCAAAGGCGGGGAAACCGAGCATTATAACACCGAAGGACTACAAACCGATAAGCCTCTCCTAGTTTTTACTGAAAACCTTGAAGAAGCTCGTTAGGTGCAAACTCGGAGTCAACAACTTCAGTACTGCACAGCACGACTACCGTAAGGACGGATCGGTGGACATAACACTACACGAAGTAGTTGGCACCATAGAGAAATCTCTTGGATGTAAGGAATACGTATTGGGCTCCTTTATAGATATAGAAGGGGCGTTTAATAATGTAAGCACAGCGGCAAGACACACCGGTCTGGTGAACATTGGTTTTTACTGAAAACCTTGAAGAAGCTCGTTAGGTGCAAACTCGGAGTCAACAACTTCAGTACTGCACAGCACGCCTACCGTAAGGACGGATCGGTGGACATAACACTACACGAAGTAGTTGGCACCATAGAGAAATCTCTTGGATGTAAGGAATACGTATTGGCCTCCTTTATAGATATAGAAGGGGCGTTTAATAATGTAAGCACAGCGGCAAGACACACCGGTCTGGTGAACATTGACTCGAGTGACATGATAAACAGGTGGTTAGTATGGTTGAAGGTACAGAGGTTGACATGCTTAGGCATCACGGATGCTCTGAAGTTCACGCCGCTGACCTCTAAGTCATCTTATCTCTACAACCATTGTACATCTCCTCCAAAACATTGCTGCTAGAGCTGCCAAAGTTCTCAGATATGTTTAGGCCATGTACGGTGAGTCATGCTTAAATACTGCATGAAGTAGAACCGAATCACCCGGGTTTTAGATGTGACTACATGGTACCAGGACTGTTTTTGGACGAACATACAAAACTCACCCTCCACACTGAAAGAAAGGGTTGTTGAAGCTGTCATCGGTGGGTGAAATAGCGATCTCCACCGATGACTCAAAAAAGGAGTGTGAAACTAGATCTGGCGTCTATTCCGATAAACTGGCCCTGAATGGGTCATACAAATTACTTAACTAGGCCAGGGTATTTGAGGCGGAGATTTTTGCTATTGAACAAGCTGCATACATGGTCGAAACCAGGAACCTACCTCCTTCGAACTTGATCATATGCGTGGACAGTCAAGCAGCAATCAAGGCGCTGGGATTTCGTCTCGTCAAATTAAAAGGCGTGAGGAGTTGCATGGACTTTTCACACTGTTTACGTCGACACAACACCTCTACTGGATTCCGGCCCACTGTGGCACAGATGAAAACGAAAAGGCGGATGAACTGGCACGGAAGGGATCAGAGATGTTTGAGGAAGAGACAATAGAAGGGATAGATGCGACCTTACTAGGATCATTTTCCAAATTGGAAAAATCAGCATGGAATTCAACAAACCGTGGGTGGTCTAACATACCTCGTTGAAGAATTTCAAAAACGCTATGTCCAGCAGTAGACAGAGGGAGAACAAGGGAACTACTTGTGTTCGACAAAAGAAAGGTACGCATTCTAACGAGAATTCTAACGGGACACTGCGCTATTGGTAGTTTCGCTGATAGCTCGGTTTGCCTCACTAGAATTACTGCAGAAGCTGCTATGATGTAGAGGAAACGGAATCGGTACAACACCTTTTATGAGAGTGCCCTGCATTTCAGAACAGACCTTATCGGTTTTTGGGTGACGGAACGTTTGAAGATCTGGGCATGTTGGCGAACGTGTCACTAAGGAGCTCGGGGTGGTTCAAACCCACCACTAACGGATCTTGACAAGGGGGCTTACCTTACACTGGGTAACAAATTATTGACCGCAGGCAAAGACCAAAACGTTACCAAAAAATTGACCGTTCAGGAGTGATTATGTTTTTCGAAACACTTTTGTCGTTTATTTGTATCTTTTTAATTTTATAATCCTATATTATAACACTATATTGCTTTTTCTTGTTATTGTCACAATTGTTTATATGTTGTATATTGTTATTGTTGTTATATATTGTTTGGGTTTTTAGATTGGTTTACTTTTTCAAATCTTAAATAATTTATAAGATTTAGCAATCGATATTATTCGAAATATTTTATCATATAATCTGCACAATTCCAAATAATCGCATGAATAATAATCCTTAATCGAGCAGTATTTTTACTGCAAGCTAATACAACATCAAAAATGACATGGTCAGTTACAATATAAAATATAAAAATATATTATATAACCTGCACAATTCTAAATAATCGCATGAATAATAATCCTTAATCGAGCAGTATTTTTACTGCAAGCTAATACATCAAAAATAGCATGGTCAGTTACAATATAAAATCTGCCATTCATTTTCGAAATCTGATCCAGAAGTACACTAAATATTTTAAAATATACCATAACATACGATTTCCAACGACTTTTTTCTTGAATATTTGAACATTGCAACCGTTACCGAATTATGTGAGCTATTTGGGTGGTAGCTGTATCATGAAAACAGTACTGTCATTAAATATATCCAGATTTTGAGTTAGATTTCAAATTTCGTTCGTTTTATTTAATTTATTTTTCAATTAGTATTGAAAATAATTTATCTTTTTCATGTACAGTAATTCGCTTCTCTTATGCATATACAATAAAACAAAAAAAGTTCACACATTTCTTTAAATACGGTATATTTTTTCATATTATTTCGTAGAAGATTAAATAATTTGAAAACCCTGTGTTACCGTTGATGTAACTGTATTCGGAAGTTATAGACATTTTCAAGTCCGTATGGTTAACCGTCATCCACATATTGTATCTATTGACCTCAGTTTGTTTCACTTTGCTTATAAATTCTAAATTATTCTCATCGCTTTATTCTTCAATTGGTGCGTTCTTGCCGATTGATGTATATAAAATTGTTGACTCAAATTCATTATGGAGCTTAATTTCTGTATTATATATTTATCGCGGTAGTTTTTGCTATTTTTCTTCTTATACTATGTTCACGTATGCACCTTTATTGCTTAAATCGCAATTAACGCCAATATTGATATCAATATTTCATATAAAATCTCAATTAATTATTGCTCAATTAAATGCTAATTGTTATAATATTGTTACGTTTTTACCTTTTTAAAGACGTTTAAATATGAGTTCTTTAATTGCAAGAAAGTAAAAACAAATATGTCTTTAGTTTTTCTTAACTCTCTTTATTATTTACACTACTTTTGTGTGCCACCGTATAGAACTTAAGGATACAACAATAATAATCTCTTTTATTCACTAGTTCACACAACTATTCGCTAGATCTTTACAACCACGACTTATTTTATTCACACGCAACTTCACACAAGGCTGACTGAATTGACTCTCACTCATGCTTGCTTTGTCCAGCCCTTTTTATAGTCCGCACACACGCGTATCAATCAGTGCGATGAACGTTCTCGATGTGGAAGGTTCTCGCTCGCGCCTTCTCGAGAACTCTATTCTTAGTACATTGTTGTTTGTGTACTTGCTTATGTTATGTACCAGTCGCTACCAGGTTCGATACATATTTGTCGTAGCTGGTTTACTTCATTCCATGTTGTTGTTGCTACCTGGTTCGTTGTACACATGTGTGTGTGCAGTTTTAGATAATCAGCACGTTCATTGTATTCTTAGTGTTAGTGTGTATTTGTATTGTGTGGCTTTTGTTTATCGTTTTTATTGTTAAACGATATTAGGTCGTTTCGCTTTGCGTAACACTGCCGCCCACTTAAGCCTGTTCGTCCCGAATAGGCTCATTATCTCCTTTCCCATATTTTGCCAGTCGCTCTATGTGTACGACCTTCATTTTTGCTCGGGGGCTGCTAGCTTTCTGTATCCGGTACACGACATCGTTTAACCGTTTAATTATTTTATACGGTCCATCCCAGCTGGTTTGTAGCTTGGGAGATAATCCCTTCTTCCGCTTTGGGTTGTATAATAGCACCAGTTGTCCTTCATGGAAACACTCCGTGTTTGCTGCTCGATAATACCTGGCTTTCATTCCATTACTGGCCATAGCTCTAAACTCCAAAGGTGCGCCCGAGTTATACTGTTGTATCTGACCTTGACTTCTTTTTACTGGACCTTTAGATGCAATACATTGGGTACAATTTGCTATCCAATCCGCTACTGCTTGCTGACATCCAACCCAATAAAAACGTCGTTTTAGCCTTTCCAACGTCTTTGTCACTCCCAGATGTCCTCCGCTAGCTCCATTATGGGACTCCTTTAGCACTTCTTTCGTCTTGGAGGAAGGCACTACTAATAGGTTGGATAAGGTCTTGCCATCAGCACTTTCCCAACGTCGATATAAGCATCCGTTTATCAACCGTAAACTGTCCCATAGTGCCCAATACGCTTTTGTAAGAGGACCTTCTCCGGATATCTCATTACTGGTAGGTCGTTTATCCTCTTCCTTAGCTGCTATTATCTTCGCCAATATCGGGTCACTCTTTTGTGCTTCGGACCAGTCTTCATTGTCTTCGATCTGCATTCGCCGGACATCAACGGTGGATTCCTTCTTCTCAGCCTTTACATAATGTTTACGCTCCAAATTGCGATTTCGGCTTGATAGAGCATCAGCCCTGCTCTTGCGTCCTCTTCTAACTTTCAAAAGTTCAGTCTTTTCTGCAGTTGTGTAAGTGTCCGAGGACTTTTCGATTTGCATATTAGCCTCTATTCTCGGTACTTTGGACACAGGATGATCCTCGATATTTTCAGGCTTTCCGCGCCTTCTCTTGGAACTACTCATTTCAGCGTAGTGTTCATCAGTAGCCTTAGGCATAGCAATGGCACGTC
This sequence comes from Sarcophaga subvicina, assembly GCA_936449025.2. Classification (NCBI taxonomy): domain Eukaryota; kingdom Metazoa; phylum Arthropoda; class Insecta; order Diptera; family Sarcophagidae; genus Sarcophaga; species Sarcophaga subvicina. Next base: position 11,737,686 of record OW388085.2, on the reverse strand, counting down.
GTCTTGTTGGTGAGACCAGTCTTGATCTTTTTCGTGGCGCTTTACAGTTTCTTTGGAAATGGCCGCTCTTTCCACAATTGAAGCATTTAGGTTTAGCCCTTCGTCCGTTTTCTTCTAAAGCTTGTTTCACCATCTCCTTAACTTTAGTTAAAAGCCATTCATCTACCTCCTCTACTTCCATTCTTCGCACTTTGCTTACTTGTGGTTTCGAAATAGCTCGTGCGGTCTCCTGGGCTAGTGCGAAGGCCACGGTCTCTGCAAAGGTTACCTTCTGTGTGGAGCATACCGCAAGTTTGATGTCAGGGTCGCGTATACCATTCACAAACGCCTCGGTCTTAATGTTGTCTATCAGCTGGTGGTTTTCTCCGGGGTATGTAAGCTGCACTAATCTCTCGACTTCCATTGCAAAGGCCTGAAGTGACTCATTAGCCTTTTGCGCCCGGCATCTCAACTCCATGCGGTATAGTTCTCGTTTGTGTTCATCGCCAAATTTACGCTGCAACGCAACCATTAAGTCATTGTAGTTGTTTCTGCTGCTGGCTGGCATGGTTTCTAGAATCTCAGCAGCGACACCTTTTAACGCCAGAATTAGTTCTAGAGCCTTCTCTCCATCGTCCCATCCGTTTCTGCTGGCTACTGTCTCAAATTGGAATTTGAATACGGATAGGGGTGAGCTACCATCAAAGCAAGGTGTTCTTATCCTACTGGTACTTCCCGAAACGACGCGCACTGGTTCTGGTCGCTGGCTTTGGAGGTTGTTGATCTTTTCCTCCATCATCACGATTTTTCCGCTGACGGTCCTTTCCAAATTGTCCACTTTAGTGTCAACGGTCTTTTCCAAATTGTCCACTTTCGTGTCAACGGCCTTTTCTAAATGTGACACCCTTTCTTCGACACCAGTGATCCTTTTGCTGACCGACTCATGGATTTCCTGGAGCTTTCCAGATGTTGTTTCCAGCTACATTTCAATTTTTGACAAAATTGCTGCTTGCAGTCGTTGGTTTTCGGCTCTAGAAGCTTCTTGAACATCAGCAAATAGCTTTGGGTTGGCTTCTTGCATTTTTCGATTTTCGGCTATAGAAGCTTCTTGCACTTCAGCTAACAGTTTTTGATTCTCGGTTCTAGAAGCTTCTTGCACTTCAGCTAGAAGTTTTTGATTTTCGGTTCTAGAAGCTTCTTGCACTTCAGCTAGAAGTTTCTGATTTTCGGTTCTAGAAGCTTCTTGCACTTCAGCTAGAAGTTTTTGATTTTCACTTCTAGAAGCTTCGAATAGCTTCTGGTTTGCTACTTCCATTTTCTCCATCATAGCAGCTAGCAACAAATTTATGTCAACACCGCTAGCCGTTGCAGGGGCCTGTAATTCTCGTTCCTCTTCTTCCTCGAACTCGTGAGAATCGATGTTAATGCCCTGAAGCTGCAGATGTTCCCTTAACCGCCTTTGGAGTTCATTCTTCGTTCCCGTTGTCGGCAGCTCTAGTTTACCCAACTCTCGTTTCAGTCGTTCCACTCTTAGTTCGGTGAGCTTCATTTTAATTTTTTTTTCTCAAATATTTATTTATTTTTACTTTTGGATTTTTGCAATCCCACTTCTGACACCAATTGTTACGTTTTTACCTTTTTAAAAACGTTTAAATATGAGTTCGTTAATTGCAAGAAAGTAAAAACAAATATGTCTTTAGTTTTTCTTAACTCTCTTTATTATTGACACTACTTTTGTGTGCCACCGTATAGAACTTAAGGATACAACAATAATAATCTCTTTTATTCACTAGTTCACACAACTATTCGCTAGATCTTTACAACCACGACTTATTTTATTCACACGCAACTTCACACAAGGCTGACTGAATTGACTCTCACTCCTGCTTGCTTTGTCCAGCCCTTTTTATAGTCCGCACACACGCGTATCAATCAGTGCGATGAACGTTCTCGATGTGGAAGGTTCTCGCTCGCGCCTTCTCGAGAACTCTATTCTTAGTACATTGTTGTTTGTGTACTTGCTTATGTTATGTACCAGTCGCTACCAGGTTCGATACATATTTGTCGTAGCTGGTTTACTTCATTCCATGTTGTTGTTGCTACCTGGTTCGTTGTACACATGTGTGTGTGCAGCTTTAGATAATCAGCACGTTCATTTTATTCTTAGTGTTAGTGTGTATTTGTATTGTGTGGCTTTTGTTTATCGTTTTTATTGTTAAACGATATTAGGTCGTTTCGCTTTGCGTAACAATATTAATTAAAACTTTAAATACAGCACTGTCATAAGTACGTTCAGTGAGCATATTACCATTTTCCGAACACTTTCTATTGGTATTTGACAACTCAAATATCAACAAAGACAAAAAAAAAACAACGAACAAAACAAAAACAATGTGGTTGAAACAACCAGCTGTTTTGTTTATCAGTTGTCAAATGAATATTCAGTAAGCTGAATATTGCTTATATTTATTATACCTGGACGGTTAAAATATTGTTCTTAATTAAGCGAATATAAATTCAATTAAACTGCATCCGTGAACATAGTATTAGGGTCATTATTACAACTTTAACTAAAAGCAGGATTTTAAAGTGCAGATAATTTGTTTTTCATTATTACAAGCGGACAATAAGTGATTGTTAAGCTAAAATCCTACTTGTAACTTTTAAAGTTAAGCTGATGTTTGCACTTGCCATATTATATTGTTACGTAAAGCGAAACGACCTAATATCGTTTAACAATAAAAACGATAAACAAAAGCTACCAGTTACACCAACACAAAGCTACACGATACAAATACACACTAACACTAAGAATACAATGAACGTGCTGATTATCTAAAGCTGCACACACACATGTGTACAACGAACCAGGTAGCAACAACAACATGGAATGAAGTGAACCAGCTACGACAAATATGTAACCTGGTAGCGGCTGGTACATAACATAAGCAAGTACACAAACAACAATGTACTAGCAATAGAGTTCTCGAGAAGGCGCGAGCGAGAACCTTCCACATCGAGAACGTTCATCGTACTGATTGATACGCGTGTGTGCGGACTATAAAAGGGCTGGACAAAGCAAGCAGCAGTCAGAGTTAATTTAGTCAGCCTTGTGTGAAGTTGCGTGTGAACAAAATAAGTCGTGGTTGTAAAGATCTAGCGAATACTTGTGTGAACCAGTACAGTGAATAAACAGATGATTATTGTTGTATCGTTAAGTTCTATACGGTGGTACACAAAAGTAGTGTAAATAATAAAGAGAGTTTAAGAGAAAATAACCACATATTTGTTTTTACTTTGTTGCAATTAACGAACTCATATTTAAACGTTTTTAATAAGGTAAAAACGTAACAATTGGTGTCAGAAGTGGGATTGCAAAATCCAAAAGTAAAAATAAATAAATAAAAAAAAAATTAAAATGAAGCTCACCGAACTAAGAGTGGAACGACTGAAACGAGAGTTGGGTAAACTAGAGCTGCCGACGACGGGAACGAAGAATGAACTCCAAAGGCGGTTAAGGGAACATCTGCAGCTTCAGGGCATTAACATCGATTCTCACGAGTTCGAGGAAGAAGAGGAACGAGAATTACAGGCCCCTGCAACTCCTAGCGTTGCTGACATAAATTTGTTCCTAGCAGATATGATGGAGAAAATGCAAGTAGCAAACCAAAAGCTATTGGCGGAACTACAAGAAGCTTCCAGAACCGAAAATCGCAAAATGCAAGAGGAGAACGAAAGGCTGTTTGCTGATGTACGTGAAGCTTCTAGAACCGAAAATCAAAAACTGCTAGCTGAAGTACGAGAAGCTTCTAGAGCTGAGAACCAGAAGCTATTTGAAGTTTCTAGAGCCGAAAACCAACGACTACAAGCAGCAATTTGGTCAAAAATTGAAAAGGAGCTGGAAGCAACATCTGGAAAGCTGCAAGAAATCCATGAGTCGGTCAGCAAAAGGATCACTGGTGTCGAGGAAAGGGTGTCACATTTAGAAAAGACCGTTGACACGAAGGTGGACAATCTGGAAAAGACCGTTGACACTAAAGTGAACAATTTGGAGAGGACCGTCGGCGGAAAAATCGTTATGATGGAGGAAAAGATCAACAACCTCCAAAGCCAGCGACCGGAACCAGTGCGAGTCGTTTCGGAAAGTACCGGCAGGATAAGAACACCTTGCTTTGATGGTAGCTCACCCCTATCCGTATTCAAATTCCAATTTGAGACGGTAGCCAGCAGAAACGGATGGGACGATGGAGAGAAGGCTCTAGAACTAATTCTGGCGTTAAAAGGTGTCGCAGCTGAGATTCTAGAGACCATGCCAGCCAGCAGCAGAAACAACTACAACGAATTAATGATGGCATTGCAGCGTAAATTTGGCGATGAGCACAAACGGGAACTATACCGCATGGAGTTGAGATGCCGGGCGCAAAAGGCAAATGAGTCATTACAAGCCTTTGCAATGTAGGTTGAGAGGTTAGTGCAGCTAACATACCCCGGAGAAAACCACCCGCTGATAGACAACATTAAGACCGAGGCATTTGTCAATGGTATACGAGATCCTGACATTAAACTGGCGGTATGTTCCACACAGAAGACAACCTTTGCACTAGCCCAGGAGACCGCGCGAGCTATTTGTAGACCACAAGTAAGCAAAGTGCGAATAATGGAAATCGTGGAGGAAGATGAATGCCTTTTAACTAAAGTTAAGGAGATAGTGAAGCAAGCTTTGGAAGAAAATGGAAAAAAGGCTAAACTTAAATGCTTCAATTGTGGAAAGGGCGGTCATTTCCAGAGAAACTGCAAAGTGCCATGCAAGAGATCAAGATCCGCCTCACCATCAAGGAATAAGAAACGGGCGAACTACCAACCATCTTCACAAGAGTCCCCGTTAAACTAAAACGAGCTAGCACTGAGGGGCAAGTGCTGGCTCCCACAAGCGAGGGCCCCACAATCTCAATATCAGTGATGCAACAGAACAACAACAATCTTACGGCGTGCGGATACATAAATGGCAGACCACATACCTTCACAATAGACACCGGGGCGACGCAGTCTATCATCAGACCAGATGTAGCGAAGGGAAAATGTGAGACACTTAGCAATGTAAAACTACGGACAGCTACTGGAGAGTGTGCCACCGTCCACGGAAAAACAGAGGCGAAGGTGACTATAGCCAACATTAGTGTAAGTCACATCTTTATTGTTGCCGATATTGTGGACGAGGTTATCATTGGTGCCGATTTTATGATAGCTCATGGTATCAATTTGAATATGGGGCAACAGATTATGAGTTGGCGAAATGTAGAGATACCTCTAGACGTGGGGTACATGCACCAAGTGGACGCCAGAAGGATAGTTGCGGTCGAACAACTCAAACTGCCACCTCAGAGTGAATCACTGATATGGGCGCGTATGGAGGGAGATTGTGTGGAAAACCGCTTGTGGGTTGTTGAACCAGCAGAAATACAGACGGATTTAATATCAGCAAAGGCCCTCGTCAAATCCACAGAACAAAGAATAGTCCCGGTGAGAGTGCTAAATCTGTAAAAACTCAGAGGTGGGCCAATGTGTTCCAGTAGAGCCGATAATAAACAACGAGCAAACGCCGCAACCGGCCGATATGTCGGCCAAGGATCAAAAGGGATTTGATGAAAATATGGAGAAATGGATAGAAGGTTTAGCAGCTGCAGAGAAAAACAAAGCCAAAAAGCTGCTAAAGAGGTATGCTTTCGCTTTCGCCACGAACAACAAAAGTCAAGGAAGAACAGCCATGGTTAAACATGAAATTGATACTGGCGAAGCGAGCCCGATAAAGCAGGCACCCAGAAGCATACCGCTGGCGAAGCGTAATAAGGTTAAGGAGTTAGTCGACGAAATGAGGAGGAGCGGTGTAATCGAACCATCATCGGGTCCGTGGAGCTCACCTGTAGTTTTAGTAAAGAAGAAAGATGGCAGCACAAGATTCTGCGTAGACTACAGGAAGCTGAATGATGTCACTAAAAAGGATAGTTACCCGCTACCAAGAATTGACGACACACTCGACACGCTAGCCGGAACAAAATGGTTCTCCACATTGGATCTACAAAGCGGGTATTGGCAGGTGGAGATTGCAGACAAGGACAAAGAGAAAACCGCATTTAGTGCGAACGGCGGCTTATGGCAGTTTCAGGTTATGCCATTTGGACTCTGTAATGCTCCGGCCACATTCGAGCGGCTTATGGAACGTGTGCTAAAGGGACTGCATTGGAAGACTTGTCTGGTGTATCTCGACGACATAATAGTGATGGGCAGAACTTTCGACGAACACCTCAAGAACCTGGGAGAAGTTCTGCAACGGATATCAACGGCTGGACTAAAACTAAGCGTAAAGAAATGTGCATTTTTCCAAAAGCAGGTGAAATATTTGGGGCATCTTGTCACATCAGATGGCATATCCACCGATGAAGATAAAATACGAGCAGTAAAGGACTGGCCTCGTCCCCAGAATCTTCATGAACTACGCAGCTTTTTGGGACTATGCACATACTACAGACGCTTTGTGCCCAACTTTGCCAGCGTAACTGCAAGCTTGCATGAACTCACAAAGAAATCAAAGGCGTATCAATGGGGTGAGTCACAAGAAAAGGCGTTCCAGACACTATAAGACCTATTGTGCTCTGCACCAGTTTTGGCGTATCCAGTCCCAGGAGAAAAGTTCATCTTAGACAGTGATGCTAGCGGATATGATATTGGTGGTGTACTTTCCCAAGTGATCAATGGAACAGAGAAAGTCGTAGGCTACTATAGTCGCACATGGTCAAAGCCTGAACGGAACTACTGTGTAACCCGACGAGAGCTACTGGCAGTGCTGGAGTGCATCAAACATTACCATAAGTACCTGTATGGCCAAAATTTTCTGCTAAGGACTGATCACTCCGCACTGAGATGGCTGCTACAACTCAAGAACCCTGAAGGACAGTTAGCACGTTGGATTGAACGTCTTCAGACTTACGACTTCAGCATTGAACACCGAAGGGGCATAAAACATGGAAATGCTGACGCTCTTTCACGCCGACCTTGTAATTTGGAGTGTAAACATTGCGTGAAAGCTGAGGAAAATGAATCCATCGTCGATATCCGGCTAACGCGGATTGAAGCCAACGAAGACTGGTCCCAAGCACAAAGGAGTGACCCAATATTGTCGAAGATAATAGCAGCGAAGGAGGAGGACAAACGACCAACAAGAAATGAGATATACGCAGAAGGTCCTCTTACAAAAGCTTATTGGGCACTATGGGACAGCTTAAAGATCATAAATGGGTGCCTATATCGACTTTGGGAAAGCGCTGATGGCAAGACCTCATCCAACCTATTGGTAGTGCCTTCCTCCAAAATGAAAGAAGTGTTAAAGGAGTTCCATGATGGAGCCAGCGGAGGACATCTTGGAGTGACCAAGACGCTGGAAAGGCTAAAGCAACGTTTTTATTGGGTTGGATGTCAACAAGCAGTGGCGGATTGGATAGCAAGCTGCACCCAGTGTATTGCAGCTAAAGGTCCAGCAAGAAGAAGTCGAGGTCAGATGCAGCAGTATAACTCAGGCGCACCTTTCGAGCGGATAGCGATGGACGTAGCAGGCCCTTTTCCTGTCAGCAATGCCGGAAACCGATATGTTCTCGTTGTGATGGACTACTTCAGCAAATGGCCGGAAGTATATGCCATACCCAATCAAGAGGCGAACACCATAGTTAACATTTTTGTGAACAACTGGGTATGCCGCTACGGGGTTCCAATAGAACTACATTCCGACCAAGGCAGAAATTTTGAGTCAGCTGTATTCAAGGAAATGTGCGAAGTATATGGCATTAAGAAGACTCGAACGACGCCTCTTCACCCACAGTCAGACGGAATGGTAGAGCGATTTAACCGAACCCTGGAGGAATACTTGCGAAAAGTAGTGAGCGAGCAACAGAAAGACTGGGACGAACACATTGCGAGGTTTCTACTGGCGTACCGATCCGCGGTCCATGATTCAACATCTAGATCACCCGCCAAGGTTATCTTTGGGACTGAGATAAAGCTGCCCGGTGACTTAGAGTTTGGTGTTAAGCCCGGCACAGAGAGGGATGCCGCATACACTGGAAAAGACGAAAGCCTAAATGAACTTCATGAGTTTGTGCGCACCCGTATAAAAATGGTCAGTGATAGAATGAAAGCCAGGTATGATTGTGCGGCAAACACGGAGGGCTTCCATGAGGGACAAATGGTTCTACTATACAACCCAAAGCGGAAAAGGGATTATCTCCCAAGCTACAAACCAGCTGGGATGGACCGTATAAAATCATAAAGCGGTTAAACGATGTCGTGTACAGGATACAGAAAGCTAACAGCCCCCGAACAAAAATGAAGGTCGTACACATAGAGCGACTTGCAAAGTATGGGAAAAGAGATAATGAGCCTATTCGGGACGAACAGGCTTAAGTGGGCGGCAGTGTTACGTAAAGCGAAACGACCTAATATCGTTTAACAATAAAAACGATAAACAAAAGCTACCAGTTACACCAACACAAAGCTACACGATACAAATACACACTAACACTAAGAATACAATGAACGTGCTGATTATCTAAAGCTGCACACACACATGTGTACAACGAACCAGGTAGCAACAACAACATGGAATGAAGTGAACCAGCTACGACAAATATGTAACCTGGTAGCGGCTGGTACATAACATAAGCAAGTACACAAACAACAATGTACTAGCAATAGAGTTCTCGAGAAGGCGCGAGCGAGAACCTTCCACATCGAGAACGTTCATCGTACTGATTGATACGCGTGTGTGCGGACTATAAAAGGGCTGGACAAAGCAAGCAGGAGTGAGAGTCAATTTAGTCAGCCTTGTGTGAAGTTGCGTGTGAACAAAATAAGTCGTGGTTGTAAAGATCTAGCGAATACTTGTGTGAACCAGTACAGTGAATAAACAGATGATTATTGTTGTATCGTTAAGTTCTATACGGTGGTACACAAAAGTAGTGTAAATAATAAAGAGAGTTTAAGAGAAAATAACCACATATTTGTTTTTACTTTGTTGCAATTAACGAACTCATATTTAAACGTTTTTAAAAAGGTAAAAACGTAACAATATATTATTTTCTATATGGCAACTTCAAATATAAACAAAATGAGCAAACCAGAGAACTGCAACTAGTGATTAAAAACAATCATGATTTAATCAATACTCTAAAAATTTTCTACTTTCACTCAACTGATCAATGCATATTTACTCGTGGTGATTATTCATTTTCAAATCAATCATTTCGATTATTATTCAAATGTTCGATAGACACTCGTTTGAAACACACACGTTTTTTGTGGTGTCCGGATTGTTTGAAATCAAAAAGAACTGACTATAATAATCACAATACTACTTTACAAAAAGGGATAATTCAACGAGTGTGCGTATTTGAATAAATGTACTTTGTAAAAAGAAACTTATTCCGTAGTCTTTTTCGTTCAAGTATGTAAAACCAATAATACACTCTATTTACAACAATAAAAATAAGTGTATATCCTAAAATAATGAAAAAAAAATTAAATGTTTTAGTTAGAATTATTATAATAACAAATACGCTATATTATTAATAATAATGAAACTGTGTAACGACTTGTCTGTTTACCAAGTCTACGACCAAGCCTCTTTTCGGTTGTAACATTACCTGCTAAAGAAAGAAAGCTCTTTCAACAGCAGCGCTGCTAACAAGTATAGAATGAACTTGCAAGACAAGTTTTGATAAATATGGATATTCTTCTTAGTGTATTTTTCACCACTTTAAAACGACAAAATCTGCAGTAATTTTCCTAGTATATCTCTCCAGTTCTGCAATATACCAGGCCTTCTAATTTGGTTCCACCTTCTTCTTTTTTTGAAAGAGTGTATTGACCATTTGCAACTTTTTTTTTACGATTTCAGCTTGATCATTCGACATTTTTCGTTTAGTTATAACAATATGAACTCTTTCAAATAATTAAAGCTGGATTCACCCATGTTGTTTACTTACTTACTTAACACCGTTAACAATCCGATTAACGAATTTCGGCCTGCCATAATACATCCTTCCAGGCGCCTCTGCTTCGTGCGCGCCTACGCCAGTTGGTCACACCAATCGATGACAGGGCTTCCTCGATCTGGTCCTTCCAACGCAAACAAGGTCGTCCTCTTCGCATCAAATACCCGTCTCGCCGGAGCATCCTCCTCCATTCGAACGACATAGACGAGCCAGCGCAGCCGCTGGCCATGTCGTTGAGGAGCTCACTGTTGGATCGGATACAGAAATAATCGCTAATTCGCACTGGACCGAAGATCTTACGTAGAACTTTTCTTTTGAATACTCTCAAGGCTGCTGCATCAGTGCTTAATAGTGTTCATGGCTCTGCGCCATAAAGTAGCACGAATTAAAAGTTTACACTTTTTTGGTCAAAAAAATATAATTTTTTTCTCAACGCGTATGCGTTGATTTTTTATTTATTTTGTTTTAACAAAAAATAAACTTAAAATATATGAAGACTATGCTTCTTATAAAGCTATATTTTCTTAACTGAGTAAGATACTTAAACACTATGTATTTCTTATGTTATGTATTCTTAACTAACTCTTCCAACGATATTGCGTTAAGTACTAAAATATTTTCTTTGGTCTTAATATTTAAGTAGGTAATCATAAACAACATGTTTTTGCATTTATAGATAACATATTTAGGTTTGGTTACTTATTGTTTACATTACCATAAATACATTTTGTTCTTCTTTGCAATCTATATTTTCATGATCTTCTTTAAAGTATGCTAAATACATTTTGTTTCAATATTTTTATGATATCTAAATATATTTTACATTTGAGATTATGTTTACAATTGTTTACATGGGTTTTGCATTATCAAATTTTCCAAGGTTGTTCCATATGTGTGTGTGAGTATATATGTGACGTTAACTCTCCCCCTCGTTAAAAAATGAATCGTCCCGATTCAAGGAGTGGTTAATCTTCCCAATTTCTTACTATAAATAACTTGGAAATTTTCTGGGGCTCTGATTCGTCTTAGTGGTACGTAATACTTTATTAATTTCGAAATTGCCAATGTTATTAATATTATAAAAATAATTGTGAAGAATGAATAGGTAAAAGATATAACTGGGTGTTCCTCAATAGGAATCATGAACTCCTTTAGTGAGTCCAAATTATTAAATGTCGACTTTGACGTGGATGCCAAAATTTTCAAATTTTCATCATGTTTATTATGAATCGCCTCTAGTGTCCTATCGTGTATGTTCTTGAAAGTAATATTATTTATATTTACCTCATCACTATAACTAACCAGTTTAGTTCCTGATACTGTCTGGTTATTCACAATATTCACTCCATCCAGGAGAATAAAACCTTCTTCTATTTGCATTACTTGAGGGCTATATTCCTGTATTATTTTGCATTCAACCTTTCTATTTTCCAATATTGGTTTAATACAATTATCCTGTTCATTATTCATCATACATATATTTTTGCTTAAGTAATTTTTGCAATTTTTTATTCTGGTATATTCTTTGTCACAGAGTGCAATATTTTTATCAGTTGAAATCTTACCATGTCCAATGTTGAGCGGCGTGAATTTAAATAACTTGCAAAATTTATTTAGAACAGAGTAATTGTAAATTGTAATGAATAGTTCGTTAGTTCTTGCAATGTAGACGTAGGGATAAATCTAATACATTAAAAATTGGTACAGAGTTTATTTCATGGCGAACTATTTCTTTAACATCATTTAGATCTAGTGATTCCGTTAAGTTTTTTATTCTATTGATCATGTATTTCTGTTAGCAAGACGTGATTCATAATTTCTTGACCGTTTATGGAGTCTAATAGTTTTTCAAATCTAGAGTTCATTATTTTTTGTTTTTCATTATTTCTGATCAATTTATTTATTGTTAATCCAATTCGAACTGCTTCATCATGATCGGGTGTACCAGTGATAAATTTTAGTACCGATCCTAGGAAATTTAATCCTCGTTTATGTCGGTGTTCTGTGAGTTGTTCGAATAGTGTTTTAATCCTTTTCATCAGAATTAGTTCTTCTGTAGTTGCGTTATAATAATTATAAAATCTTTTTTTATATGGCATTTATATTTTTGTTAAATTTGTTACATGGAATAAGAATTCGTATTCATTAAATAAAAACACATCATCTGTCCTTGCTAGAATGTATTTTTTTCCTTCTATGTTTTCGATTTGAGTTGTTGCTTCTGGTGTCTGAGGTGACGTTACCAGCACGGCTAATATCAGGTATTTCAGTATCATCCTCTTTAATTGTGATGTTCTTAATATTGTTCTTATGAACAGTTTTTCTTCCTCGGGTTAAGATTGTGTCCCCACGGTCTTCTTCTACAACTTCTTTTTTAAATCTGAATTGGCTTTTCTTTCTAACATCTGCGATTCTTACTAAAATTTGAGTACCTTTCTCAAATGTTCGATGTTTTGCATGTGTGTTTAACTTTTCCAGTACCTAGGTTGATGCTTTACGCAATTTTCCTGTATCCTGTTACGGTATGTATTGAGTTGTTTAATTCTTTTACAGCTCTAAATATTTCTTCTTTTACTGTAGAGGAGTTTTGTATCTTAAAAATGCGTGTTAATTCACTAATAGAGTTATGAGTTTTCTCTACTTGTCCGTTTGCTTTCGATCGATGCACTGGTGTTTCTATCTTCTGTATGCCATGTTTTATGCACATTTGTTTAAATGCTGGTATAACAAAACTTGCTTCATTATCAGTCATGAGTCGTTTGCATTCGGGAAAATTACTGATAATTATTTCTTCCATTTTATCTTCTATTTTTGCTTTTGTAATTATCTCTCGGGCGACTATGTATTTAGAGAATTTATCTATAGTTACCAGGTATGTGTTGTTATCGTTAAAGTAAATATCCGCATGTATATATTCTCTTTTTTGTGTTGGTATATCTGATTCTCGGAGAGGCTCATTAATTGGGTTTCTCTCATAATGTCCAAATAAACATGCAGGACAATGATTATTGAATTGTTTGCTATCTTTCTTTATGGTTGGCCAATAATATTTTTCTAACATTTCCTGTGTTGTATTAATGTAACTTCTATGAGCTCTTAAATGTGTTTCTTCCACAATTTGAAGTTGATTACTTCTATCAATTACATCTTTTAATTTTCTTGGTGTATGTACAAAACTAGTGCCTATAAATGTTTCCTTAATTAGTACTGCGTATTGGTACAAATCTTCTATATTCATATGTATAGTTACGGTTCGATTTGGGACCAATATCTTTTTCAATTCACTTATCAGGTCATTGTTATTTGAGAAATTATGATTGTGGCGTACCTTATTAGGAAAAATCGTGCGTGTTCGTGTTTCGGTAAGATTTGGAGTAGGTACGAGTTCCAATTGTATGCCATATGCGTTAAATGGTTGTGTAACAGTTTTTATTATATTACTTGCGGAACTTATTATATTACTTGCGGAACTTATCTATTGAAGATGTATTAATAATTTGTCGTGATAGCGAGTCTGCTACAACATTTTCAGTACCGGGTTTGTATTTAATTTTTGCACCATAATCCTCTATTATGGCTTTCCAACGTTTCAATTTAGGGTTGGGATTCTTTTCGGAAATAGCATATATCAGTGATTGATTATCTGTAAAAATGGTTAGATCTGCTATTCATATATATAATTTCGGAGCTTTTGTAGAGCCCAGATTATAGCTAACAGCTCTTATTTATTTGTGCTGTAGTTTTGCTCAGTCGTACTAAGTGTGCGGGATAGGAAGTAAATTGGTTTTTTATTTTGACTTAACACTGCTCCAATAGCTATGTTGGATGCATCTGTGGTAAGGTCAAAGGGTTTGTCAAAATTGGGTTGAAATAATTCAACCTGTTCCTTTAATTTAAGCTTCAATAGGTTTACAGCTTCTATGGCTGCTTTGTCCAAGGTAATTTTCGTATTATTACTCTTGTTGTTTCCTAAATGGACATTTTCTCCTTTTAAACGGACTGTTAATGGTTTCGTGATTTGGGCATAATTTTGTACGAAACGTCTGTAATAGCCAGTTAATCCCAAAAAACCGCGCAAATCTTTGAGTGTGGCAGGAGAAGATGAAAAAATTAAAACATCATCTATGTAGACGTATACGAATACGGGGCATTTTTTAGTCCAAAAGGCATACGTTTAAATTTATATTTGCCTCCATTAACACAAAATGCGGGTTTCTCTCTATCTTCCCTTTTTATTCTTATCTGGTGAAATCCGGATTCTAGATCTAATGTTGTGAAGTATGTAGCCTTTCCTAAATTCTGTAGTGTAATGTTAATATCAGGTATAATGTACCTATCAGTTATAGTATGTTCATTAAGCTTCCTAAAGTCTATGACCATTCGTCGTTTCGCTTTCCCATTTTCATCCAATCCTTTTTTTCGTACCGTTAACATTGGGGAATTATAAGGACTATCACTTTTCTGTATAATATCCTGTTCCAATATTTCCTTATTATTATATTATTTGAAGTCGCCGTGGTGTAGTAGGTAGTGTGTTGGCTTACTATTCGTAAAGCCCGGGTTCGTATCCCAGGTCAGACATCAAAAATGAAATATGAGAAAAAAAAATATTTCTTCGGCGACTTCCTCTCAGCAGATTTCTGGCAAAAACTCTGAGTGTAAAATAAACTGCCATGAAAAAGTTTCTCAAAATTCTGTCGTTCGTAGTCGACGTTTAAACTGTAGGTCCCGCCACTCACGTATAAAATTAACGCACACAACATGAGTGGTGTGAGAAGCTAGGCCGTAATCCTGACTGAAGGGTTGTAATGGCCAATTATGTATGTATGTATATTATATTATTTTCCTTATTCACAAATTCCACATCATTTAAATTACCTGGATATTGTTTTGTCCAGATTGGTTCATTTGTTGGTGTATGGTTGTTGTAAATGGTAATGGGCCTATTTTATTATTCTCATTCATTAGTTGATCTATTTCCAATGCAAATTTCCTATTACCTATAGAATAGTTTATCCTTTGTATATTTTCGGGGACAATAAACAATTTCCCCTTAATGTCTATGACAGATCCTAATTTTGCTAAGCCTCCTAACATCAAATCATAATCATTATCACTCTTAAGTTCAGAAAATTCTAATTATTTTCCAAATAGTTTTATTGTCTGCCTGAAATTTAATATTGATTCACCATGGATGGAAATCATTCTCAAAGGTTTTGTCTTAATTCTCTTACCCATTACTAAATTTTTGTTTATGTAGTTATGGGTTGCACCACAATCTATAAAAATGTTATATTATTTACTTTCTTCATCCTTCATAAAAATATAGTACAACCCATCTATTAGTTTAAATTCTTAATAATAGACTTATTTCTATAACACTTACTACTTTTCTCTGTGGAGGTACTAGTGTTGTCCTCTTGTTCAGTTGTTATTTTGTTGTTTCTCTGAATTTTGTGTGCCTGTTGAAAGTTTCCACTTTGGTCACGAATTCTTTTCCAGGGTTGGCTGTGAAATCCCTGTGGGTGAGGTGCTATCTAGCATTGTCGAAGTTCCTGGTGTTCCCTGAGGAGGTGTCCATTGGCTCTGGCTTTGGAAAATTGTTTTGTTGTTGACGTTGTTGATGTTGTTGATGTTGATAGTATAATGGTCTTCTACTATGTTGATTTTTATAGCTCGGTTGGGTACATTCTTTTCTGTCAATAGTATTTCCATAATGTAAATTCCTATGGTTGTTATCACGCTCTATGGTTTGAGCTATTGCATATGCATGCTCCAAATCTTTGACGGGGTTTCCATATAGTGTTGAGCGAATAAATTAATTATTTATTCCATTTTTAAAAGTTCTAACTGCGTCTTCCATTGCATGTGCAGTCATGCATTTTATTGAGTCTGGTGTGTCTCCCGACATTGATAATTTTGAAGTTACCACTGTTAATGCCTTACTAACCTCATCGTGAAATTCTGACAATGATAATTTTCCCTGGGTTAGTTTAGATAGTTCGTCCTTCAAAATGTATAATGGGCGCTGGTCACAATAAGTGTAATCCAGTCGATTAAGAATTGCCTCGAAATTGAATATTGTGTTATGGTTTAACAATATGTTAGCTGCTGCACCGGTTATTTTGGATTTCACAATAGTAAGGGCTTCGACATAACTGTTTGTATTTGAATGTTGACTTATGCTATTCATCAAACGAGTGGCGTCTTCTCGCCAAAGTCTGTAATTATTCTTTACTCCATCAAATGTAGGGAGTGATTTAAAGATTTCCAAATTTATTTCATTTGGGTTGTTATACACTGCAACTCTTTCCTCTAGATTTACTACTTGGGGGTTTACTACAGTATTTATTGGTATGTGTTCTAATCTAGTGTTTAATTGTTGGTTCTCTTGGTGAACCGCCTGCAAAGCTCCTTGTAGACTTGCCATTTGTTGGATGAGCTGTTCCATGTTGATTTGAGCCATTTCTCTGTTGTTGTTAAATATTCTTTGTCTACTATTATGTCGTTGGTTTGTTAATTCACCTTTCACTTTTTTAAACATAAAAATAATATCTTCTTTTATTTAAAAATAATCTACTTTTTCTTATGAAAATCCTTGCTGCGACAAGGGTATATCGGTCCGCTTCTAGAGTAACAAAATATATATCACTCCTGGCAGGATCGCCAATTAAAAGTTTACACTTTTTTGGTCAAAAAAATATAATTTTTTTCTCAACGCGTATGCGTTGATTTTTTATTTATTTTGTTTTAACAAAAATAAACTTAAAATATACGAAGACTACGCTTCTTATAAAACTATATTTTCTTAACTGAGTAAGATACTTAAACACTATGTGTTTCTTATGTTATGTATTCTTAACTAACTCTTCCAACGATATTTCGTTCTCTTAAGTACTAAAATATTTTCTTTGTTCTTAATATTTAAGTAGGTAATCATAAACAACATGTTTTGCATTTATAGATAACATATTTAGGTTTGGAAGTTGTTTATCGTTACCTGATTAGTTTTGGTTACTTATTGTTTACATTACCATAAATACATTTTGTTCTTCTTTATAATCTATAATTTAATGATATTGTTTAAAGTATCATAAATACATTTTGTTTCAATATTTTTATGATATCTAAATATATTTTACATTTTTCAAAATTTTCCAAGGTTGTTCCATATGTGTGAGTATATAAGTGACGTTAACTCACGGAGACGATGAGCGTCTTGTATAGTATTAATTTTGTCGTTCGAGAGAAGTCTCTGTTACTCAATTGCCTATTGCCCCATAGTAGCACCTGTTAGCAAGAGTGATCTTGCGCTGGATCTCCAGACTGACATCATTTTTGGTGGTAACGACGGAGCCAAGATAAATAAATTCATTGACTACATCGAAAGTATTGTTATCGGCCATAATCTCAGAGCCAATACGCCGCATGTCCCCACTTGTCGATAACATATACTTCGTTTTGCCCTCATTTACTGCCAGACCCATCTTAATAGACTCCTGTGCAATAGCACTAAAGGCAGCAGTGACATTGGCGGTTGGTATGCCCCATAATGTCAATGTCGTCAGCTGGACGCTTTTTTAAAAATAGTGCCATTGCAATGCGCTCCCGCCTTCCGCAGAACACTCTCCATGACGAAGTTGAAGAGAACACATGATAAGGGATCACCTTGTCTGAAACCTGGCACGGTATTAAAAGGTTCGGAGAGGTCCACTCCTACCTTAAGGGAGCTGCAGGAATTGGTCAACGGCATTGTAGTGTGTTGGTCACACTTATCCACTGTTGTGTGTTAGTTACGTTTGTGCTACTTAAAAATGAATTTAATACATTCCTCAATAATATAAACAATAATTATCAATTACTTAAAAATTGTGACGGCACGAGGAATCAAACTTAATCATACAAATTTTCAGCATGTAATAATTGCAAATTAGCAAAATGCTGACCACGCACACTCTAAGTTAAGTAAAACTAAATTAGGTCATAAGTATGAATATGTAAAGAAATTAGACTTAAGAAATTAATATAAATAGCTGTAAATTTGATTGATGAAAACAGAATAAAATTGATGATCATAATGGCTCTTTAGCTGATAAAGAATCTTTTTTATTCTGCGGCTTATTAGCCATACCCAAGCGGCGTGCTCGCCCTAATAATAAGCAAACCCAGACTGAAACAAGACTGACCGATAATTAAAATACAATTTGTAACTATTATTACATGGCGATCCTGCTATTTGATCAAACTTTGCATTAGCAAGACATAAAAAGTTATTTATTTTATTTATTTATTTATTTATTTATTACTAATCACAGCACAACAAGATAATAATCTTATAAATGAAAGTGCTATGGGAGTACATCAAAGAAACAAAATAATAACAAATCATTGATTATATATGTAATGAAATGTTTGAAATAATGTTGAAATAAAAATGAATAAGAACGTGTTAAAATCACGGGAAATAGCAATGGATACAAATAAGGATAAAAAAATGAATATATGTAAAAAATAAATTAGGAAAACTACAAACAACAATATATACAAATATAAAGAAATATACAAACAAAGTAAAAATATATACATATACTAAGATACAATGAAATTTAAAGATAAATTAATTAAAAAAATGAATAAAAAATTAAAAATAATCATTAATAGAAATAGAGAGAAAAAATTCACAAAAAAAATCAAGATATACTAAAAACTACTTAAACAGAATCTATAGCTCCTTTTTTAACTTAGTTGCATTGCCTATGTTCTGAATATAATTAGGTAGTGTATTCCAAAGACTGATGGTGTGTATAAAAAACTGGCGTTGTGACAAAAGAGTCCTATGTCTGTGTTGGATAATCTTCATACCGCGGTTGGATCTAGCAAATGTAATCCTACTAAATAAGTATATTGGCTGTTTTAAAGTAATAATCTTATGGAGGAGAATAAGGCATTTTATATTTAATAGATTATCAAAATTAACTCCGAATATCCGGTATGAAAATTGTGATATATGGTCTCGACGTACCCTAAAACATAAACATATCTGGCTATATTATTATAAGCCAGGTTGAGTTTCCGCCTATCGTCAGTATCACAGTTTGCGAAAATTTCACATCCGTATAAAAGGACAGGAATCAAATACGTTTTAGCCAGTTGCATACGTATGGCAAAGGGAGTCGAATCTATAACAGCCCACAAGTTCCTAAGCATACCATAAAATTTACCAACGATGACGTTAATGTGGTTAGACCACGTTAGCCGACTATTAAAGATAACACCCAGATTGGATGCTGATTCAACAAAGTCAATTTTATTCCCCCTGATAATAATATCCGGCACAACAAATGCTCTCTTAGTTCTGGAGAGCAATAAACATTAAGATTTAGAGGGATTTATACAAAGTCCATTGGACCTAGCCCAGTTGTAAATTTTTCGTAAATCACAGTTGATGGTGTCTATACATAGTTGGATATCCTCTATACGCGTGCTTCTATAGAGCTGAACGTCATCAGCGTACATATGTACGCTACAATTATCCAAAACATCAAGGTCGTTAATGTATATACAGAACAAGAGAGGCCCTAATATTGATCCCTGAGGAATACCTCTTCCAACGCTTAGCGAATTCGAGATCTTGCCGTTAAGATAAACTCGTTGTGATCTGTTCACAAGATAAGAACGTATGAGATTATAAGCTGAGTTAGAAAAATGAAATCTAGTTCCAACCTAAGGTCATCAACTACATTGACTAAAGCAGAAGTGCAGCTCCTAGCTTTCATAAATCCCGACTGCTTATCAGATAGGAAGTTATTACTCACGAGATAACTATTTATTTGTTTAGCCATGAGATTTTCCATTACTTTAGACAGGAATGGAAGAATGGCAATTGGCCTGAATTCGTTGTTGGATTTAGGAATGGGAATGGTTTTCGACTGTTTCCATTCATCAGGAAAGGACGACATAGTTAAAACTGTATTGAATAAATGAGTCAAATACGGCAAAAGTCTAGGTGACAAAGCTTTCAAAAACAGAGGATCTAAATCATCAGAACCAACCGCATTCGATTTTACCGAAGATAAGCATTCCAAAACCTCGAGCTGATTAACACAACGAAAACCAAATGGATTTTCAAGCGGAACAAAACAAAGGTCATTATATATTTCACTATCAGGGGTCGGAACACTGATATTAACAAATTTATCATTGAGAGCGTTTACATCGACATCAGCAGAAGTATTATGACACTTTTTTCCAACACCAATATCACGGATTACCTTCCATTTAGCCTTATTATCCAATGCGGAAGCGAACTTCCCGACGTAAAACAAAAATTATAAAAAAAAATTTTTTGTTCCATTGATCCTGCCCATTCGGTACTGTTAAGATTCCTAGTCCTGTGATCCTGATTCTGCCAGTTTGAAAGATATTGATGACATCCCCAACTAAAGACGTATCCTCGAAGGAACGACATTTTCAGGAAGTATGAAGAATACATTCCATCCAAAGTACACACCAGAGATCAGCAATGAATCACCTTTTCGCTACTCATAAGTACTCATGAAATTTTGAATATGAGTGAGTAAACAGTATTGAAATCCAACTACTCTGATTCATTCGTACTAAGTACAACATTGATTTATAAGTACAAGTTGCAATGAGTATGAGTACAACGTTGACATCAAACTCGTCACATTCGAATTATGTTTGATCCAAACGCCTACTCATTCAGATTCATAAATTTAGAAAAATACTTATAATACTTATAAATGATTCGAGTGATTCGAATCATTCGTCAACATTTACAATCTTAATTGTTGTTGCATTTACAAAGAAAGAAGAAAGACACATAAACAAAAAAGACAAAGACAGCAAGCAGCGCAAACACACAACCTTCTTTTATGTAGTGTTCGTACGCGAATCATACTTATTTTGTGATTGTATACGATGAGTCGTGGAGAGTCGAAATCAATAACATCATGCGTATTGTTAAGTACGAGTACCATGAGTATTTCAAACTTTGAGTATGAGTAGTATGAGTATGACAGTACAATAAGTATGAATGCGTAAAGTATCAGAAATTATAAGTATGATTCGACCTCTGGTACACACCAACGCCAAGAACAGCAGGCCTAATACCTACTCATAACGATAGAAGAATATAGGAAACGGCAAAGTAAACCAATAGTTGCGTCACCAAAAGAAGAAGTAAACCAACGAAAACCAAGACGTGGAAGAAAAGTAAGATTGAGGCAAAAGGCTGCGGAAATTCACAGGATACTGGCGTTAACCACAGACAACACAATAAAGAAGAATTTAAAATCGATTTTGCAGAGATAAAAACTTAACAAAGGACAAAACCACCAAATCACTAAAATCAAATGGGCGATCAGGAATCAAAGAAAGAAGAGATAATAATCTCCAACAACAACGACAGCACCAATAAAATAAACTTCAGCCAGACGACAGTAATAAACATAATATTAGTTTTGTAATTGTTTCTAATAATAACGAAGCTTTATAAAATGTATAAGAGGTTTTTGAATAATAGATTAAAAGAAAGACTAATACTAACTACTAACTTTTTTGCCTTTAATATGCATGAATAATATTGTTAGGTTTTTACCTTTTTAAAAACGTTTAAATATGAGTTCGTTAATTGCAACAAAGTAAAAACAAATATGTCTTTAGTTTTTCTTAACTCTCTTTATTATTTACACTACTTTTGTGTGCCACCGTATGGAACTTAACGATACAACAATAGTAATCTGCTTATTCCCTTTATTAGTTCACACAATTATTCACTTTGCAACCACGACTTGTTTTGTTCACACGCGACTTCACACAAGGCTGACTGAATTAACTCTGACTGCTGCTTGCTTTGTCCAGCCCTTTTATAGTCCGCACGCACGTATGATCAGTATGATGAACGTTCTCGATGTGGAAGGTTCTAGCTCGCGCCTTCTCGAGAATTCTATTGCTAGTACATTGTTGTTTGTGTACTTTGCTTATGTTGTCCGTTACATATTTGTCGTAGCTGGTTTACTTTATGTTGTTGTTGCTACCTGGTTCGTTGTACACATGTGTGTGTGCAGCTTTAGATAATCAACACGTTCGTTGTATTCTTAGTGTTAGTGCGTATTTGTGTCGTGTGTATTGTGTTGGTGTAGCTGATAGCTTTTGTTTATCGTTTTTATTGTTAAACGATATTAGGTCGTTTCGCTTTTCGTAACACTGCCGCCCACTTAAGCCTGTTCGTCCCGAATAGGCTCATTATCTCTTTTCCCATACTTTGCCAGTCGCTCTATGTGTACGACTTTCATTTTTGCTCGGGGGCTGTTAGCTTTCTGTATCCTGTACACGACATCGTTTAACCGCTTAATTATTTTATACGGTCCATCCCAGCTGGTTTGTAGCTTGGGAGATAATCCCTTCTTCCGCTTTGGGTTGTATAGCAGAACCATTTGTCCCTCATGGAAGCCCTCCGTGTTTGCTGCTCTATCATACCTGGCTTTCATTCTATCACTGACCATTTTTATACGGGTGCGTACAAACTCATGAAGTTCATTCAGGCTTTCTTCTTTTCCAGTGTATGTTTCGTTCCTCTCTGTGGCGGGCTTAACACCAAATTCTAAGTCACCGGGCAGTTTTATCTCAGTCCCAAAGATAACCTTGGCGGGTGATCTAGATGTTGAATCATGGACCGCCGATCGGTACGCCAGTAAAAACCTCGGAATGTGTTCGTCCCAGTCCTTCTGTTGCTCGCTCACTACTTTCCGCAAGTATTCCTCCAGGGTTCGGTTAAATCGCTCTACCATTCCGTCTGACTGTGGGTGAAGCGGCGTCGTTCGAGTCTTCTTAATACCGTATACTTCACACATTTCCTGGAATACAGCCGACTCAAAATTTCTGCCTTGATCAGAATGTAGTTCTATTGGAACCCCGTAGCGGCATACCCAATTGTTGACAAAAACATTTACTATGGTGTTCGCCTCTTGATTTGGTATGGCATACACTTCCGGCCACTTGCTGAAATAGTCCATCACAACGAGAACATACCGGTTTCCGGCATTGCTGACTGGAAAAGGGCCCGCAACGTCCATCGCTATCCGCTCGAAAGTTGCGCCTGAGTTATACTGCTGCATCTGACCTCGACTTCTTCTTGCTGGACCTTTAGCTGCAATACACTGGGTGCAGATTGCTATCCAATCCGCCACTGCTTGTTGACATCCAACCCAATAAAAACGTTGTTTTAGCCTTTCCAGTGTCTTTGTCACTCCAAGATGTCCTCCGCTGGCTCCATTATGGAACTCCTTTAACACTTCTTTCATTTTGGAGGAAGGCACTACCAATAGGTTGGATGAGGTCTTGCCATCAGCGCTTTCCCAAAGTCGATATAGGCACCCATTTATGATCTTTAGGCTGTCCCATAGTGCCCAATATGCTTTTGTAGGAGGACCTTCTGCGGATATCTCATTTCTTGTAGGTCGTTTGTCCTCCTCCTTCGCTGCTATTATTTTCGCCAATATTGGGTCACCTCTTTGTGCTTGGGACCAGTCTTCGTTGGCTTCAATCCGCGTTAGCCGGATATCGACGATGGATTCCTTTTTCTCAGCTTTCACGCAATGTTTACACTCCAAATTACAAGGTCGGCGTGAAAGAGCGTCAGCATTTCCATGTTTTATGCCCCTTCGGTGTTCAATGCTGAAGTCGTAAGTCTGGAGGCGTTCAATCCAACGTGCTAACTGTCTTTCAGGGTTCTTGAATTGTAGCAGCCATCTCAGTGCGGAGTGATCAGTCCTCAGCAGAAAATTTTGGCCATACAGGTACTTATGGTAATGTTTGATGCACTCCAGCACTGCCAGTAGCTCTCGTCGGGTTACACAGTAGTTCCGTTCAGGCTTTGACAATGTGCGACTATAGTACCCTACGACTTTCTCTGTTCCATTGATCACTTGGGAAAGTACACCGTCAATACCATATCCGCTAGCATCACTGTCTAAGATGAACTTTTCTCCTGGGACTGGATACGCCAAAACTGGTGCAGCACACAATAGGTCTTTTAGTGTCTGGAACGCCTTCTCCTGTGGCTCACCCCATTGATAGACTTTTGACTTCTTGGTGAGCTCATGCAAACTTGCAGCCACGCTGGCAAAGTTGGGCACAAACCGTCTATAGTATGTGCATAGTCCCAAAAAGCTGCGTAGTTCATGAAGATTCTGGGGACGAGGCCAGTCCTTTACTGCTGGTATTTTATCTTCATCGGTGGATATCCCATCTGCTGTGACAAGATGCCCCAAATATTTCACCTGCTTTTGGAAAAATGCACATTTCTTTACGCTTAGTTTTAGTCCAGCCGTTGATATCCGTTGCAGAACTTCTCCCAGGTTCTTGAGGTGTTCGTCGAAAGTTCTGCCCATCACTATTATGTCGTCGAGATACACCAGGCAAGTCTTCCAATGCAGTCCCTTTAGCACATGTTCCATAAGCCGCTCGAATGTGGCCGGAGCATTACAGAGTCCAAATGGCATAACCTTAAACTGCCATAAGCCGCCGTTCGCACTAAATGCAGTTTTCTCTTTGTCCTTGTCTGCAATCTCTACCTGCCAATACCCGCTTTGTAGATCCAATGTGGAGAACCATTTTGTTCCGGCTAGCGTGTCGAGTGTGTCGTCAATTCTTGGTAGCGGGTAACTATCCTTTTGGTGACATCATTCAGCTTCCTGTAGTCTACGCAGAATCTTGTACTGCCATCTTTCTTCTTTACTAAGACTACAGGTGAGCTCCACGGACCCGATGATGGTTCGATTACACCGCTCTTCCTCATTTCGTCGACTAACTCCTTGACCTCGTTACGCTTCGCCAGCGGTATGCTTCTGGGTGCCTGCTTTATCGGTCTCGCTTCGCCAGTATCAACTTCATGTTTAACCATGGCTGTTCTTCCTTGCCTTTTGTTGTTCGTGGCGAAAGCGAAAGCATACCTCTTTAGCAGCTTTTTGCCTTTGTTTTTCTCTGCAGCTGCTAAACCTGCTATCCATTTCTCCACATTTTCACCAAATTCCTTTTGATCCTTGGCTGACATATCGGCAGGTTGCGGCGTTTGTTCGCTGTTTATTACCGCCTATACTGGAACACATTGGCCCACCTCTGAGTTTTTACAGACGACTCTTTCATGGCCTGATAGATTTAGCACTCTCACCGGGACTATTCTTTGTTCTGTGGATTTGACGAGGGCCTTTGCTGATATTAAATCCGTCTGTATTTCTGCTGGTTCAACAACCCACAAGCGGTTTTCCACACAATCTCCCTCCATACGCGCCCATATCAGTGATTCACTCTGAGGTGGCAATTTGAGTTGTTCGACCGCAACTATCCTTCTGGCGTCCACTTGGTGCATGTACCCCACGTCTAGAGGTATCTCTACATTTCGCCAACTCATAATCTGTTGCCCCATATTCAAATTGATACCATGAGCTATCATAAAATCGGCACCAATGATAACCTCGTCCACAATATCGGCAACAATAAAGATGTGACTTACACTAATGTTGGCTATAGTCACCTTCGCCTCTGTTTTTCCGTGGACGGTGGCACACTCTCCAGTAGCTGTCCGTAGTTTTACATTGCTAAGTGTCTCACATTTTCCCTTCGCTGCATCTAGTCTGATGATAGACTGCGTCGCCCCGGTGTCTATTGTGAAGGTATGTGGTCTGCCATTTATGTATCCGCACGCCGTAAGATTGTTGTTGTTCTGTTGCATCACTGATATTGAGATTGTGGGGCCCTCGCTTGTGGGAGCCAACACTTGCCCCTCAGTGCTAGCTCGTTTTAGTTTAACGGCGACTCTTGTGAAGATGGTTGGTAGTTCGCTCGTTTCTTGTTCCTTGATGGTGAGACGGATCTTGATCTCTTGCGTGGCGCTTTTCAGTGTCTTTGGAAATGACCGCCCTTTCCACAATTGAAACATTAAAGTTTAGCCTTTTGTCCGTTTTCTTCCAAAGCTTTCTTCAACATCTCCTTAACTTTAGTTAAAAGGCATTCATCTTCCTCCACGACTTCCATTCTTCGCACTTTGCTTATTTGTGGTCTAGAAATAGCTCGCGCGGTCTCCTGGGCTAGTAGAAGGCCACGGTCTCCGCAAAGGTGGTCTTCTGTGTGGAACATACCGCCAGTTTAATGTCAGGATCTCGTATACCATTGACAAACGCCTCGGTCTTAATATTGTCTATCAGCGGGTGGTTTTCTCCGGGGTATGTGAGCTGCACTAATCTCTCAACCTCCATTGCAAAGGCTTGTAATGACTCATTTGCCTTTTGCGCCCGGCATCTCAACTCCATGCGGTATAGTTCCCGTTTATGCTCATCGCCGAATTTACGCTGCAACGCCACCATTAAGTCGTTGTAGTTGTTTCTGCTGCTGGCTGGCATGGTTTCCAGGATCTCAGCTGCGACACCTTTTAGCGCCAAAATTAGTTCCAGAGCCTTCTCTCCATCGTCCCATCCGTTTCTGCTGGCTACTGTCTCAAATTGGAATTTGAATACGGATAGGGGTGAGCTACCATCAAAGCAAGGTGTTCTTATCCTGCTGGTACTTTCCGAAACGACTCGCACTGGTTCCGGTCGCTGGCTTTGGAGGTTGTTGATCTTTTCCTCCATCATCACGATTTTTCCGCTGACGATCCTTTCCAAATTGTCCACTTTAGTGTCAACGGTCTTTTCCAAATTGTCCACTTTCGTGTCAACGGCCTTTTCTAAATGTGACACCCTTTCTTCGACAGCAGTGATCCTTTTGCTGACCGACTCATGGATTTCCTGCAGCTTTCCAGATGTTGTTTCCAGCTCCATTTCAAGTTTTGACAAAATTGCTGCTTGCAGTCGTTGGTTTTCGGCTCTAGAAGCTTCTTGAACATCAGCAAATAGCTTCTGGTTTGCTACTTGCATTTTCTCCATAATTTGTTCACTATATTTTC
The DNA here is from genome assembly GCA_936449025.2 of Sarcophaga subvicina. Lineage (NCBI taxonomy): Eukaryota > Metazoa > Arthropoda > Insecta > Diptera > Sarcophagidae > Sarcophaga > Sarcophaga subvicina. The sequence goes on along the minus strand of OW388085.2, from coordinate 11,710,704 downwards.
GGGAAGCTTCTTGTTTATCAGCTAATACTTGCATTTTTTCCATCATAGCGGCTAGCAACGAATTTATGTCGACACCGCTAGGCGCTGCAGGGGCCTGTAACTCTCGTTCCTCTTCATCCTCGAACTCGTAGGATTCGATGTCGTTGCCCTGAAGCTGCAGTTGTTCCCTTAACCGCCTTTGTAGTTCATTCTTCGTACCCGTTGTTGGCAGCTCTAATTTACCCAACTCTCGTTTCAGCCGGTCCACTCTTAATTCCGATAGTTTCATTTTATTTATTTATTTCTTTTTATTTATTTTTACTTTTGGATTTTGCAATCCCACTTCTGACACCAATTGTTACGTTTTTACCTTTTTAAAAACGTTTAAATATGAGTTCGTTAATTGCAACAAAGTAAAAACAAATATGCCTTTAGTTTTTCTTAACTCTCTTTATTATTTACACTACTTTTGTGTGCCACCGTAACGTAACGATACAACAATAGTAATCTGCTTATTCACTTTATTAGTTCACACAATTATTCACTTTGCAACCACGACTTGTTTTGTTCACACGCGACTTCACACAAGGCTGACTGAATTAACTCTGACTGCTGCTTGCTTTGTCCAGCCCTTTTATAGTCCGCACGCACGTATGATCAGTATGATGAACGTTCTCGATGTGGAAGGTTCTAGCTCGCGCCTTCTCGAGAATTCTATTGCTAGTACATTGTTGTTTGTGTACTTTGCTTATGTTGTCCGTTACATATTTGTCGTAGCTGGTTTACTTTATGTTGTTGTTGCTACCTGGTTCGTTGTACACATGTGTGTGTGCAGCTTTAGATAATCAACACGTTCGTTGTATTCTTAGTGTTAGTGCGTATTTGTGTCGTGTGTATTGTGTTGGTGTAGCTGGTAGCTTTTGTTTATCGTTTTTATTGTTAAACGATATTAGGTCGTTTCGCTTTCCGTAACAATATAAATAAAACAAAAAAAAAATACAAATATTGTTATGACCAATGGAATATATGTATATAAGAACGTGTAGATTCTATTATATCGAACGCAAGGAAATCATTAGTAAGAGGTTATACAGAAGAAACTATTCAGGCTAAAAGAATAGAACTGCAAGAATTAGAAAACAAATCCATAGAAATACTAGAAAATAAGGCAGTAAGGTAACAGCAAAGACAACTACATACCTTGAAATTTAGAGAAAAGAAAGAAAGAGCATTAGAAATATTACAGAGTCAGGAAGATAAATTCAGGCATTAGAAGAAGAGATAGAAGAAAATTTGAAGCTGAAGAAAATTTGAACACGAAAGTACTAGCTAGCATCAATTTCAAAATTGCTAATAGCATTCAATGGTACAAAAGATGAATTAAACCCATTCATAGCAAATATCGAAGTGCTGAAAGATACATTACCTACAACTAAACACATTTCATTTTTCAATACATATAAAACTAAAATTTCAAATAAAGTGCAGACAAGTATTAGTTCCTTCTGACATAGACTCCTTAATTTCAACTGTAAAAGAAACTTATAAAACAAAGAAGTCACCAAATTTTATTCTAAACGAACTAATAAAGATTACTCAGTTAGACACTATCAGAAAATTTGCTGATAAAATAGAAGCATTAACTACGGAATTAAATGAGGTCCAGATAAGTTCACTTGGAGAAAACTATAGAGAGATCAGTAAAACTAATGCCATAATTCTTTCAAAAATGGACTAAAAGACCAAGAAATCGTTAGGACAATAAATGCCAGTAGAGTAAAGACTCTCAGCGAAGCAATTGACATAGCGATGGAAACATCAACAGACATGAGACAAAATCAAATCAGCTTTTGTAATATACTAGAAAGCGCAGACGTCAAGGCGCTAATACGCAATAGAAACTTGGCTGCGCAAGGTAGTGGTCCGAGTCGCGATATTTGGACCTCTGAATGTGCGCACATCTAGTACATTGGAGACGTGCCTTCCATCAATCACAATATAATCAATCAGGCTGGATGTTGATCGATCGGGGGATATCCAAGTGGCGTTATGAATATCGAGATGCTGAAACTTGGTGCTACATACTACCATGCTACGCGCCGCGGCGAAATTTATCAGCTTCATATCATTGGTGGTCGTGGTCGCGTGGAGGCTGAAATGACCGACAGTTGGGCCAAAGATACCTTACGCACGACCTTAGCAGTAAAATTTCCTAGGAAATCCGCATCCGAATTCGTGCTTATCTGCATGACAACTGTAGTTTACATCGCAAGATGCGAGGCTTTTGCATCCTTGTCCTTTCCATCGCATTTTCTATATGGCAGTGATGTCCGTTCTGAATTTCATGAGGGCATCCGCCAACTGGGCGGAAACGCCTACCCGGCGTACAGAAAATATATTTTGCATTTATGCATTTTGGTTTCGATCAATCCAGACACCGCAAAAAAATATCTGCTTCAAACAAGTGTTGAACGAGTGCCAACCGAACATTTGAATAATACTCGAAATGATTGGTTCGAATGCCGTATGTGTGATCATTAGCAGTAAGTCGTTCGAGTGTTCTGATTGATCGTGCATAAAAGTTTGTGAACACGAATATATCAATAAAAATGTGATTTTTGTAATTCTCTGGAGCAAACATATTAAAAAAGAAGCTTGTCGTTGCTACAGCATTTTAGAATAAACTTCTTTAATTTATCAAAAGTTACCGATATTGTTGCCACACTGCCATATTTTTAAAAAAAGTGAACTATATTTTATCAGTAAGTTGTACTATCGAAAAAATAGAGGTGATTTTATAGTTAACCTTAGCTAAAGTTACCTTTTACTAAACTCAATATTAACGACAAGTTGTAATAATTGCCATTATTCTTTTAAGAAAATCAATGTTTTTACAATATTTTTTGCACTCATAATCTATATGTTCATTAAATACAAATTAGACGTGAGGCCACGGTTCAAACCCCAGCTCAGACACCTTGAACAAAACGAAATATGAAAAAATATCTCTTCGGCGACTTCATTTCAGCAAATTTCAGCGAAAACTCTGAGTAAATAAAATTGCCATGAATAGCTTCTCGAAAATCTGTCGTTCGGAGTCAACTTTTTGGTCCCGCAACTCATATTATAACACACACAACATAAGTGGTGTGAGAAGCTAGGTCGTAATCCTGACTGAAAGGTTGTAATGACCAATTATGTATGTATGTATTTTGCCTATTATAAACCCAAGGTAAGGTACCAAAATAATGTTTTTAAGTTTTTTAAAACGTTTACTTAACGTAGATTCGAAGATTTCTATTAAAATAAAACAAATTATTTATTTCTGATCTTTATTCGTTTATTTATTTAAATAACAACACATCTAAACTAATAACACTTTTCACTCACGGTCCTTTTCAACAAAGATCAGACTTTTGGTGTTCACTTACACTGCGCCTAACATGCACTTTTTAATACAACTCTCGATTGCATACTCACGTCTCAACACTGACTGACCAATACGACTGTGTTATTCACTCTATTTATACCCGTTTATATGCCGTTATATGTCTGGTAAACTTGCGATCTTTTTTAAGTGTTGTTATTGGAATGTAAATAAAAACGAAACAGAACACAAAGCAACATACACACGAACACAACACAATGTAAAGAAATTGGTATACAGACATTTGCACGAAGTCAGCTGTTCAGAACAGTGTTGTTAAGTTCATGCAAAATTCAAAAAGTACCAATTAGGCTTTAATTGGAAAAAGTTATATTTGCTTCTTAAGTTTTATGTTATTATAAATATTTATTCTTGTAATATTATAGAATATTAAATTTTTGGTTCAATCTGAGTCAATACTCTGTCGAATATTGTTCTATTCAATGTGATTTTTTTGTTTTTTTTCTATTAAATTGCAAAACAATACCTCTAGCTAGAATAGTAATAATAAAAAACTCTTATAATTCTTTATGTACATTAGAAACGTAAGAATATGTATTTAAAAATTTTAAAGATTATAAATATTTATGTATAAATAGGAAAGTACCAAAAAGAGCATTTGCGTCACATTTGCACTCAAAATACATATTATTTGTTTATTTTGTTCCAAAGTTTTTTATATACTTTACAATCGTAATAATGAAAATTAAAGAAAAATCATTTTTTATGTACAAATTTAATAGACTAATATACATTGTATGTATATGAAAGTACCAAAGATGGGAATTCGTACCACTTCGTTACTCAAAATTCGTATATATTATTTAATTTGCTTAAATTTTTTTGTGTGCACAATAGAATCATAACAGTAAGGGCCATTATTACAACTTGCCGTTAAACTTGGGTGTAGTTAAAGGTACCTTTAGCTAAACGGAACTGTAAAGTTACCTTTTACTTATTTTCGTTATTATAACTTACAGATAAAATTTTTCAAAAATATGGCAGTGCCGGATCAATGTCGATAAAACTGCTCAATTATACAAGTTTTTTGTTAACGCAGTGGCAACCGCGGGCTTCGTTTTTTTTGTTGTATATGCTCATTTTGTTTAAATTTGAAGTTGCCATAATGAAAATAATATATAATATGGCAAGTTCAAGCCTTTAGTTTAACGATCACGTCTATCTTATTGGGTACTCATAATAACGAAAAACAATTTATCTGCTCGTTAAAATCCTCCCTTTAGTTAACGGCAAGTTGTAATAATGGCCCTAAGTATATAAAATATAAAATCATTTGTATAGTATTATTATGCCGCAATGTAACTCTACATTTAATAGCCCCATCACTCATGTTCAAATATCACGTAAAAACGTAAGGAAATTCTGTCTTATATAGATCGTTCTGTTTTGTTAACGGGATAGTGCGTTTCGGTAAGCATTCAAGCAACATTTCTCTCCATATGCTATAAAAACCAACGTACAGTACGTTACATTACGTTACGTTTGGCTAACTGGCCCATTATCTGTTTGTCTCGGTTTCGTATTTTTGTTCAGATTGTTTTTGCCCGTGTAACAATGTGTTCGACTTTTTCTATTACCATATCACTAATTTTAATTAAATCGTCCGTATTCAGCTTTATTTCCACTATTTTCGTTATTCATTCTTTACAAGTTGTCTATTTCATTTATATTAATATTTTCCAGACATTCTTCATAATTTTCAGCAGATGTAAATACTAGCGTATAGTCTGCATATAAAGCCATTTGACATCTATCCACAATTTTTGGCATATATTAAATATATTTTAAAAATAGCAAGGTGCCTAGTATGGAACCTTGTGATACGCCTAAATCATTTTGTATTCCTTCTGACAGAGAACCAGTTGCTTTCTATTTTATAGGTACGACTGGAACCATTCCAACTTTTTGTCTCCTATACCATACATAAATAGTTTTCTTATCATTATTTGCATGCATAATAGGCTACAGTTTGCAGATGTGGAGCAGCTACTAGCTGAGAAAAGAAGAATACGGCGAGAGTGGCAACATCATAGATCTCCATGTTTAAAGAACGAGTTAAAAGAGTGTATAAAGAAGCTAAAAAACCTGCTGGATTCGAGAAAGACTGTTTCGTTAAGAAAGTATTTTGAAAATCTGGACGCCACCGCAGGTTCAGATTATTCTTTATGGCGCGCAGCGAGAAACCTCATAAGACCAGCAATAAGCAGACCTCCGTTGCGACGGTCGAATGGAGACTGGGCGAGAGATGATCTCGAAAAGACTAATTTATTTGTCGAACACTTAAAGCAGGTATTTACTCCAAATGTTGCAGAAATCTTTGTAGAATTACCACCACGGTTTACTACAGCCTCATCAATAAAATTTGAGATGCATGACATTGAAAGGATTATCAGCGATCTAAAGCCCAAGAAGGCACCCGGAGTTGATTAAATAAGCAATTATAGCGTAATGGAGTTTCTCTTTTTTTGGCGTAAAGATAAATCCTAATAATTATATATTATAAATCTTACTGTAAGTCTGTTTTTTTATATGTTTGTTAGCCAATCAGGCCTGGACCGATTTTCTTGAAATTTGGGATATAGATCGAGCTTTTGTCGGTGCACGTTATAGGCTATAAATCTTTTCAAAATTTTGACCAAAAGGGGAGAAAAAATGGGACACAGGGAGAAAAAATGGGCAAAAACTAGTACTTTTATGCATAAAGGCTGTATTTTATCTGTTTTATAGGTAATTTTTTACGATTTAGCTTGGTTGAGTTTCCCAAATAGCTATTGGAAATGTTCCGTTTCTAAAGTTGAACCAAAAGGGTTTCAAAAAGGGGAAAGGGGCCAAAAACTGGCAAATTGAGTGCATAGCCAATCACGCCTGAACGCCTGGACCGATTTTCTTGAAATTTGGGTTATTGATCGAGCTTTTGTCGGTGCAGGTTATAAACAATAAATCTTTTCAAAATTTTTACCCAAAGGGGAAAAAAATGGGACAAAGGGAGAAAAAATTGGCAAAAATTAGTAATTTATGCATAAATGCTGTATTTTATTTGTTTTAAAGGTATTTTTTTACAATTTAGCTTGGTTAAGTTTCCCAAATAGCTATTGGAGGTGTTCCGTTTATAAAGTTGAACCAAAAGGGGTCCAAAAAGGAGGAAAGGGGCGAAAAACGGGCAAATTGAGTGCATTTATATTTAGGACTTAGAGTACTCAAAAAACTGGGTTGTTTGTTAAACCGGTTTCCGAATAATTTGAAAAATTGCATTTTTTAAGAAACCGGTTTTTTATTTATTGTTATTTTAATGCAAAAATGACCCAATAATAATTTTTTTTAAATTTAAATAAAAATTTATACAATAAGGTGTCCCATGGCCACCTTTTTGTAGAAATACCTCCCAAACGATGCCTGTTAATGCACTGATTACGAGAAAAAAATATTTCCTTATTATTATTTAATAGTTATATATATGTACTCAATATTCCTAAAAGTATTAATAATAGAATAAGTTTATTTTTTGTATTTTTAATATATACATATACTTAAGTTACTGATTTTTGTATTTTTTTAAATGTTAATAATAAACATTTTTAAATTTCTTTAACAACAACAAATAATCACTGTTTTTTTTTTAATTTAAAAATATTTTTATTTTTTAAACTAATCTAAACTACATAACCCGCGCAACGCCGGGTGGAGTCATATAGGCCAATAAGCCTGCTGTCTAATATATCCAAGTTGTTCGAGAAAGCGCTAGTTAAAAAGTTCCATCCATTACTGAGTGAAAGCGATTGTATTCCAAATCATCAATTTAGATTTGGAAACAACCACAGCACGATCGAACAAACTCATAGATTGGTGAGTGCCATAAGGACTTTTAAGGAAAAAGGTATTGCTTCGCTATTTTTATCGACGTTTCTCAGGCATTCGATAAAGTGTGGCATGAAGGCTTGATTTATAAATTGAGACGCAATTTACCACCAAATGTCTGGAACCTATTACTAAGTTATCTATCAGAACGAAAATTTAGAGTGAAGTATGGCAATTATGTAAACGAACCTCGACAATTAAGGCCGGTGTACCTCAAGAAAGCATTTTAGGTCCTTTATTATAATTAATATATACCTACGATATGCGAACATGCAGCAATACCCTTACCTCGGCTTTCGCTGATGACACAGCCATCCTAAGCATCGATGAAGACCCACAGGAAGCATTTCGGTATTTCCAAGACCATATAGTGCAGCTGGAAGCTTGAAGCAATGGAGAATAAATGTCAACGAGCAAAAATACGCTCAAGTAACATTCACATTGTGCAGCCCTTGCGCTGACCAACTTCCCCCTCCTTGGATCGGAGGAACTTGGTCAGTACAGAGGCTGCGTTCACCTGTGGCATCACAACGGGCCGCTATGCGTGCTCAAGCGAGCTTTTTTTTTTTGGTAAATTAAAGCTACCACTCTAACCTAACCTAACCTAACATTCACATTGCGTAGGGAATCATGCCCACCTGCTGAAATAAACAACCAAATAATACCTCAGAGTACGGGGGTTAAATATTTGGGTTTACATCTTGACCGGCGACTAACATTGAAGAATGAAATAGAAATTCGTACAGATTAAATTAAAGGTGATACAGTTAAGTTGGCTAATTACTAAAAACTCGGTACTTAGTTCTGCAAGCTTCTTCTATATAAAGCAATATTAAAATTAAATAAATTCTGCGACTGCTGACGAACGCCCCTAGGTACAAAAAAAATTCGAACATACACAAAGACCTAAACGTGCACACGGTTAGAGCGAAAATCGCAAAATATGATGAAAAGTATCTAGAGAAGCTAAGGTATCACCCGTTCCACTAGCTTATGCTATTTTGAATGATGTCACTCATTAGAAGACGAACCCAAATAATGTTAAATTGACTTAAGATTCTATGAAAGTAGTATGTTTTTGTATGTTCTGCGGCAGTTTTTCATATAAATTTGGGAGCATGCCTACGCTACAGTCGGTAGTGGTAGGTTAGTTGATAGGTTTGTAACATGCAGATTGGACGGACAGAATGAGTGTGTGTGTGGTTGGTCATCCTTTGATTGAAAGTGAGTTGGTTCGTCTCGAGTCTGAGTTCATGATTCCGATGATCAGCGAGTGCGTGATGTAGGGTACCGTAAACTCATGACTCATCGCGCGTCATTATGATTTCTTGTTCTTAAGCATAATTTTTTTGTATGGTTTAATGTTGAAGAAACAGAAATATAGTTGTACGTGTTGTTGTTGTTGTGCTATAAAGGCACGTGCATAAGATCAATAAGAATATTTTTTAATGTAAACAAATTTTAAAACGCTTGCGCATATTACAGCTTTTAATTTTAAGTATAAAGAATTTTGGATGTGGTTTCTTTTAATTAATTTTTTTTTGTTAGTTTGATATATTTCCGTTGTGTTTTTTTCTTGTGGACAAATATGGGATACCACATTTTTGTTACAAACAATAGCTGCGCTTTGTCATAAACAACACAACAACAAACAGCGAGACTCCTTATGATTCCTTATTCTTAAGCATAAGATCGATAAGAATATTTTTTAATGTAAACAAATTTTAAAAAGCTTGCGCATATTACAATTTTGGAAGAATTTTGGATGTGGTTTCGTTTAGTTAATTTTTTTGTATGAATTAATGCGATATATTTCCGTTATGTGTGGTTTTTTTTTTCTTGTGGACCCATTCTATGATAGTCAAATGTGGGAGAATACAATAACAGTGCTTTGTTATAAACAATAACATCTCGCGTTATTATGATTTCTTATAAATAGAAACATGTTCTTTTTATTTGTATTACTTTGCAAACGAATGATGAATGAGTGTGTGCAAGTTTCCTCATCTACATCCCAGAGTATAAATTGACTTCTTTTAAGGATTCAGAAGTCATTCTTGTGCTAGAACTCGTTACAGTTGCATTTACAAATTCAATATTAAAGAAAAAATGGCTGGTATTTATATGTGAAGTTTGTAAAAAAGTATTCACTGTGAACAGGAATTTAAGAAAACATCACAGATTGTATCATGATGGTCCATCCACACCATTTAAATGCATACCTTGCAATAAGTATTTCTCAAACCAACTGAATTATTAAAAACACATTCTACAACATTCTAAGATTGGAGATGGAGGAGAAACATTTGATACTGTTAATTGTACTGACTGCAATCAACATATTCCTAAGACAAATTGGCGAACAAATGATCATAAACTTAATTGTGCTGACAAAATTCGAAATGATGATAATGGTGTTGAAATTGATGACGATGAAGTAAAATGCGTTAGATCAGTGTTTAATAATCGCATCATTACATATAATGATGCGATGATTATTACGAATAATAATGAAATGGATATTATAACTGAGAACTTTTTATCGGCAATTAAATTCAAAGTGCTTAAGCTGTTAAGTAATATTATTCAATAACATGATAATATAAAATTCAATCTGGAGATATTTTGTGAACACATGCTGTTTAAAGAAGAGGAGGATTTATGTTACATCGAAGTGAAATCACATCATACTTAAATGATAATCATTAATTAATTAATCTCTCATCATCAACTACGGATGATATTCTAAATATTTACAAAACACAAAGTGATGTTATTGTTAAAAATGAGTGAATTCCAGGAACGTGATAGCGGATGGACATTAATACAAATATTATGGATAGAAATTCATATAAATAAATATCAGTGTATAAAAGGTTCGCAGTATATCCCTCTACCAACCCCAATACAAAAGAAACATGCATGCATCAATGTTCAAAACAATGATCAATATTGTTTCAAATGGGCTGTTATATCAGCTTTGTATCCTGTTAATGACAGTTATAAAAGAACCACATCATATAAAATTAATAACATTAGTAATGCTATTATCACGTTGGAAAATGGTATTGTTTTAAATTTTGAATATTTGACTTTTCCGCTACCAACGAATAGAATTAAAGATTTTGAACTGAAAAATCCTGATATTAGCGTGAACGTGTTTGGGTTGAATGATAATAATGATATAGTTGGACCGTACTATTCCAGTATATATTAAAAGGCTACGCACGTTAATTTGTTATTACTAGAAGATGGTGAGAGATTCCATTACGTATGGATTAAAAACATTTCAAGGTAAATCAATAATCATTTTATGTTAAAAAAATTATATTAATATAAAATTGTTTCACTTTCCATTTAATTACAGATTAATTAAAAGTCAATTAACAAATCACTATCGACAAGTTTACATATGTAACACTTGTTTAATACATTTTCATAGTGAAACTACAGACTACCCTCTATAGACAATAATATCGTAAGTTTTAAAAATTTCAAGAAGCAAATGGATGTAACTTTTGTAGTATACGCTGATTTTGAGTGTATTCTAGAGACAATTAATATTCAAAATTCAGCTAATGTTAAGTCAATACAAAAACATATTCCATTTGCTTATAGTTATTACATCAAATGTTCATTTAACAGTAGTTTAGATAAATTTAACATGTACAGTGGTGATGATGCACCAAAACATTTCTTCGTTAATTGAGTTAAAGATTGTACAGATTTATATGTGAATTATTTAAGTTTCGTGAAACCAATGAATACCTTAACACCTCCTCAACAGATTAGACAGAAAGAGGATACAATTTGTCACATTTGCAAAAACATTTTATCTCCTGTAGACCGAGTAACCGATCATTGTCACTTAACAGGTGAATATAGAGGACCGGCACATAACAAATGTAATTTAGAGTATCAAATAACAAAATTTATTCCTATATTCTTTCATAATCTTTCATCATATGTTTGTCATTTGTTCGTAAGAGAACTCTCTTCTATTGAAGGTTATATAAGTGTAATTCCCTTAAACAAAGATATATGTATCTATATCGAAAAAGATTAATGTAGATGAAAAAAATACTAAAGAACTACGTTTTCTAGATTCTTGTCGGTTTATGCCATCAAGTTTGAAAAAACTAGCAGGATATTTGTCAGATAATGATCTGTTAACAATAAAATCAATCTATCAAACTCCAAATGAATTTAGTTTAATGAAACGTAAAGGCGTCTTTCCATATGACTATCTAGATTCAGTCAACCGTCCTGAAGAAACAGGACTACCATCCCGATCATGTTTCTTTAATAAACATCCTAATGAGTCGTGTAGGGTAGATGATTACGAACACGCTGAAAAAGTTTGGAATACATTCAAATGTAAGAAACTTTTGGATTATCTTCTATTATATTTAAAAGTTGATGTCCTATTGTTGTCTGATGTATTTGAAAATTTCAGTAAGGTTTGTAAAAACATTAACAATTTAGACCCCTGTCAATATTATACTACTACTATACACCAGGTTTATGCTGGGATGCAATGTTAAAAACAACTGAAATTGAGTTGGAATTATTGACATATATCAACATGTACAATTTCGTTACGGGGGTATTAGGGGAGGTATTGTTCAATGCAGTAAGCGACATGTGACAGCTAATAATAAATATATTAGTGATTATGATTCAACAAAAGAATCAAATTATATAATGTATTTAGATGTAAATAATTTATATGGTTATGCAATGTCTCAATATTCTCCCCTATAAAAATTTTAAATGGCTGTGACGACTTCAATGTAACAACTGTAGAAGAAGATTCAGAATTTGATTATATTTTAGAAGTAGATTTGGAATATCCAACTGTATTGCACGATCGCCATAGTGATTTTCCATTCTGTGCAGAAAATAAGAAAATTGAGAATATGAAACATAGAAAATTAATAACAGACTTAAATGACAAAAAAAATTACATAATACATTATCGCAATCTTCAGCAATGCATTTAACATGGTTTAATTTTGAAGAAAATTCGTAGAATTCTGCAATTTAATCAATCCAATTGGTTAAAAAAATATATTGATGTAAATAACAATCATGGAACATTGGCTAAAAACACATTTGAACAAAAAAAGAAAAAAGTATGCATTCTACAATAATAAAAAGGGAAAAAACGGAGGGAGTTTTTTCACCAATTTTGAAGGGAGATAAAGAAAAATGTAGGTTAGGTTAGGTTAGAGGACGTGTATTTGTCAATTAAGACAAGTACAGTACCCGGAGGTCGAATTGGCCCATTGTACAACGTCCTTAAAAGAAAAATGTAAGTATTAATAAGAAAAAAATATATAAAATTATTAAATAAAATATTTGTTAAATTTTCTTAGGTCCAAAAGCTCAAATAAACAACAGCTGTAACATTTATTGATGCTGATGCCGGAGAATAACGACATAGCTTATAAAAAGATACAGCAATTTTTCTTTTTTCATCTGTTAGATGCATTTTTATCGAGCACTTCCGCGAGCACATTACTTAAAGCTGTTTGAGCCAACGAAACTTCAGAATATTTTCCAACTCCCGTCTAATATCCGCTTTCAGCGAAAAACCGTAAACAACCACTTAGTTTCACCATAAGGCTAACAGCAGATTGGTTCTTAATCGGCTGGGAGTGTAATGTAAGCACTCGTAATAAATAACTAAAAGCACTTTTGTTGACTCCATAATATTTTTGGAACCTATCAAATGAAGTAGTTTATACAAAAATAATTAAACCAATTAGTTTTACACATCTTACAAAGATCGGTATAACTTAAGCCGATTTGATGCATCGCGCATCTGCCTCCTTGCAACCCTGTGGGTTATTTTCCGAGCTTCTTCAGAACGAGTTTCCTCCACAAGTAACTGAAAAGCTATGCTTTTCATTTTATACAACAAATTTAAAATAAAACAAAATTTTGAGAAAAACAAATATATGAAAATCACTTGTAAAAAACGAAATCACAATCACAAAATAAATCACAATTACAAACTAAAATGTCAAAAACAAAACAGCTGTTTTTTATTTTCCCTTTCTCTAATTTACTTTTTCCCCGGGTGATTAGAATAGGAGGATTTTTTCTCGGGAAGAACAAAGTGCGGAAGGGAAAAATTCCGTGCGGATATTCATAATTGGGCTGTATAATGCTGTCTATGGTAAGGCTATGGAAAATGTCGATAAGAGAAATCAAAATAGTAATTGGATGGGAAAATAGAAGAAAACGATTAGGAGCCAGATCACTACTTGCGAAACCAAATTTTCATAGTTGTATTGAAATTACTGAAGAAATGGTTGCCGTTGAAATGAATAGAGAAACCTCAGACTTAACAGTTTATAAGAAAGTAAGTGTAAAAAATAAAAAAAAAATGTAAACCTACCTATTTATCTACATACACATTTTTTTGTATACCTAGTAAAAATAGAAAATAAAAAAAATCGTTTATCTGTTGTTTCATTTCAAATTTTGATTCAATTTAATATTTTTAACATTTCCTTTAGAACAGCCCTTGTCTTTACAAGATCTTCTAACATTTTATTATAATAATTTTTAGACATAATAATTTTTTATATTGATTTTGATCTGCTTTATATCTGGTCACGATCTGCTTTGTATCTGGTCACGATTTGCTTTGTATCTGCTCACAATCTGCTTTATATCTGGTCACGATCTGCTTTGTATCTGCTCACGTGCTTTCTACAAGCTGCATCCTAAAAGTTTCTTACATTTGAATGTATTCCAAACTTTTTCAGCGTGTTCGTAATCATCTACACTACACGACTCATTAGTATGTTTATTAAAGAAACATGATCGGGGTGATAGTCCTGTTTCTTCAGGACGGTTGACTGAATCTAGATAGTCATATGGAAAGACGCCTTTACGTTTCATTAAACTAAATTCATTTGGAGTTTGATAGATTGATTTTATTGTTAACAGATCATTATCTGACAAATATCCTGCTAGTTTTTTCAAACTTGATGGCATAAACCGACAAGAATCTAGAAAACGTAGTTATATAGTATTTTTTCCTCTACATTAATCTTTTTCGATATATATACATATAGTTCTTTGTTTAAGGGAATTACATTTATGTAACCTTCAATAGAAGAGAGTTCTCTTACGAACAAATAACAATCATATGATGAAAGATTATGAAAAAATATAGGAATAAATTTTGCTATTTGATACTATAAATTACATTTGTTATGTGCCGGTCCTCTATATTCACCTGTTAAGTGACAATGATCGGCTACTCGATCTACATGAGATAAAAATCAGTTCAGAAGGTGTTAATGTATTCATTTGTTTCACGATACTTAAGTAATTAACATATAAATCTGTATAATTCTTAACTAAATTTACAAAGAAATGTTTTGGTGCATTATCACCACTGTATATGCTAAATTTATCTAAACTACTGTTAAATGAACATTTGATGTAATAACTATAAGCAAATGGAATATGTTTTTGTATTGACTTAACATTAGCAGAATTTTGAATATTAATTATCTCTAGAATTCACTCAAAATTAGCGTAGACTACAAAAGGTACATCCATTTGCTTTTTGAAATTTTTAAAACTTACGGTGTTATTGTCTATAGAGGGCATTTTAGTTACCATCTTATTACATTCCTTCTTATGATTTTCCAGAGATGACTCATGATGAAAATGTATTAAACAAGTGTTACATATGTAATATTTTATTGTATATAGAGATAGATATTATTGTCTATAGAGGGTAGTCTGGTTACAATTTTGTTGCACTCATCTTTGTGTTTGATCAACGCCGTTTCACTATGAAAATGTATTAAACAAGTGTTACGTATGTAAACTTGTCGATAGTGATTTGTTAATTGACTTTTAATTAATCTGTAATTAAATGGAAAGTGAAACAATTTTATATTAATATCATTTTTTTAACATAAAATGATTATTGATTTACCTTGAAATGTTTTTAATCCATACGTAATGGAATCTCTCACCATCTTCTAGTAATAACAAATTAACGTGCTTAGCCTTTTAATTTATACTGGAATAGTACGGTCCAACTATATCATTGTTATCATTCAACCCAAACACGTTCACGCTAATATCAGGATTTTTCAGTTCAAAATCTTTAATTCTATTCGTTGGTAGCGGAAAAGTCAAATATTCAAAATTTAAAACAATACCATTTTCCAACGTGATAATAGCATTACTAATGTTATTAATTTTATATGATGTGGTTCTTTTAGAACTGTCATTAACAGGATACAAAGCTGATATAACAGCCCATTTGAAACAATATTGATCATTGTTTTGAACATTGATGCATGTTTCTTTTGTATTGGGGTTAGTAGAGGGATATACTGCGAACCTTTTATATACTGATATTTATTTATATTAATTTCTATCCATAATATTTGTATTAATGTCCATCCGCTATCACGTTCCTGGAATTCACTCATTTTTAACAATAACATCACTTTGTGTTTTGTAAATATTTAGAATATCATCCGTAGTTGATGATGGGAGATTAATTATTATCATTTTAGTATGATGTGATTTCACTTCGATGTAACATAAATCCTGCTCTTCTTTAAACAGCATGTGTTCACAAAATAGCTCCAGATTGAATTTTATATTATCATGTTATTGAATCATATTACTTAACAGCTTAAGCACTTTGAATTTAATTGCCGATAAAAAGTTCTCAGGTATAATATGCATTTCATTATTATTCGTAATAATCATCGCATCATTATATGTAAATGTGTGGATGGTCCATCATGATACAATCTATGATGTTTTCTTAAATTCCAGTTCACAGTGAATCCTTTTTTACAAACTTCACAAATATAACCAGCCATTTTGTCTTTAATATTGAATTTGTAAATACAACTGTAACGAGTTCTAGCACAAGAATGACTTCTAAATCCTTAAAAGAAGTCAATTTATACTCTGGGATGTAGATGAGGAAACTTGCACACACTCATTCTGTCCGTCCAATCATTCGTTTGCAAAGTAATACAAATAAAATGAACATGTTTCTATTTATATGAAATCATAATGACTCGCGATGTTATCGTTTATAACAAAGCACTGTTATTGTATTCTCCCACATTTGACTATCATAGAATGGGTCCACAAGAAAAAAAAACCACACATAATATCACATAATATATCGCAATAATTCATACAAAAAAATTAACTAAACGAAACCACACCCAAAATTCTTTTTATTTAAAATTAATACCAAATTAATTCCAAATTTTTGGAATCATAAGGAGTCTCGCTGTTTGTTGTGGCGTTGTTTATAACTATTGTTTGTAACAAAAATGTGGTATCCCATATTTGTCCACAAGAAAAATATCACACTAACAAGAAATATATCACACTAACAAAAAAAATAAATTATTAAACGAAACCACATCCAAAATTCTTTATACTTAAAATTAAAAACTGTAATATGCGCAAGCGTTTTAAAATTTGTTTACATTAAAAAATATTCTTATTGATCTTATGCACATGCACTTATAGTACAAAAACAACAACACGTACAACTATATTTCTGTTCCTTCAACATTAAATCATACAAAAAAATATGCTTAAGAATAAGAAATCATAATGACGCGCGATGTTATTGTTTACAGCAACAATGTATCGTTATCCCGCTTTTGATAATCAGCAAATACAAAAAAAAAATTAAATAAACAAAAGCATAGCATTGCACATGTCCACAACATGAGTTTACGGTACCCTACATCACGCACTCGCTCACGCACGGAATCATGAACTCAGACTCTAGACGAACCTACTCACTTTCAATCAAAGGATGACCAACCACACACACACTCATTCTGTCCGTCCAATCTACATGTTACAAACCTATCAACTATCAGACCACTACCGACTGCAGCGTAGGCATGCTCCCAAATTTGTATGAAAAAACTGCCCCAGAACATGCAAAAACATACTGCTTATGAACCATGAAATTTTGTCCCGCGCTGGCGGGTCTTAATTATTAAGATTTTATATAATAATTGTTAGTTCACTTTTATAGTGAAGATTAAATTAAATAAACTGAGAGAAAAAAAAATTATTTGCATGTTGTGTCAAACGCTCTTTTGAAATCAGCAAATATTGTTGTTCTTAGTATTTTCTATGCCTTTCCAACTACTTATTACATAGTTTAGTCTCACAAAAATATTTTTTACGAAATCCCAATTGATATTTGGATAGTATTCTATGCGACTCAATATATTTCCCAAACTGACTTTTTACCACTTTTTCCAAGATGTTTTTAAAGTACCAATTGGCCTATATTCTTAAAAATTTTTGTTTTTAGCAAAACCCCTGTCTCCAGCACATTATATATTATTTTCAATATTATATTTCACGTCACATTTTAATTACCAAGAATAGTTTTGTTTATTTTTTTTTTGTTTTAGTTTATTCTATTAGATTCTTAAATTCTAAAAAACCTATTGTACGAAATTTGACTATGTATATAGTTCACACTGAAAGCTATTTACAACTTTGTGAAATATCACCGACTACATCACATTTGAATTCTTATTAAAAATACTAGGTATTTTATTTGTCTCCACATTTGTTTTTAATCAACTGCGTTATTAATTCAATCATTTATTTATTTATTTATTTAAGCGCAAATACAGAACAACAAGATATTACCTTATTTAACAGTACTGGTAAGATATAGGCAAAACAAGTTTGAAAATTGTATAATAATCTTAAAAATAATTATATTTAAAAATATGATATCAAAATATATGTATGTATGTTCTGGCTTTCGAATCATTTTGAATTCACATTAAAGCTAGAATTCACATGAAACTAAAAATGTTGTGTTCTCGTTTTCACTCAGTTTTTAACACTTTCGAAGTTGTGTTCGAAACAAATTTGACAAATGTCATAGTTAATTTTGTAAACACATATGAATGAATTATTTCCCGCGATAAATAAAGAAAACAATAAAAAAAAAACTTTTATTTTATGTTACTTACAAAATGAACGTCACAAACTTTACAGAGAAGTTGTGCGTAGACGGATCTTAAGGGATGCATCAAATCCGATGGATATGCCAGACTTAAGTCTGGCAAAAACTTAAGTTTTTTGTGAAGTTCGACCAAGTTTTATTGGACTCTATATTTTTAAGATTTATTGGACTCTATGGGTTAAACAAGTCTGCGTTTTCAATAATTTTAAATCAAATTGCACCCTTAATAAAGAATTCAACAATTCCGCCAGCAATGCAATTGGCAGCAACGCTGAGGTTTTTTGCTGTTGGCTTAAAATATATTGGTTAAAATTGCCTCCTCCAGTTTGACGGACTTCTTTTGTGTTGTGGGAAAGTTTACGCTTTACATTACTTTTCCAATCAATCCATGTCTGAGTATAAACAACTTTTCAGTAAACAAAGAAATTCAACATCATTCCTTAACTTACTTTCTTCCAATCTGCCAAGTCTTTTGTTGGGGGTCCGGCCGCGTTAAGCTCGTCTTTTAGTGATGTCCATAACTCTTCTTGAGATGTCCTATCTTTCTTTGAAAAACCCCGACCTAAATCAGTATGATCTTTGATAAACCGCACAAATATTTTTTCCTGGTTTATATTTTTTCGCTTTCTCCTAAATTGGAATTTAATTTTATGTATGAATATGTACCTGATAAATTTATGTATATACTTACATATTTCTTGTTTGGATTAATTTAAATCAACAAATTAAACATATTTTATAATATTTTAAAAATTTAAAGCGCAAAGATTTTTTTGACAACCAATTTTCATTTTGACAACAAACATAAGTTTACCTACTAACAGTGAAATTGTTTTTAGGAAACATATAGAATATTATTCACGATATTATGTTTTTCTTCCTCAATATATATATATTTTTAAATAATATAAGAAAAAATATTTATTTTTAAAATAGTTCACAGTTTTTTATTTGCTATATTCTGCTCGCTGTTACAATCAACTAAAGTTTGGTGAAACTATGTTATCTCAGTCTGTCATCTTTATTAACTTCGAAATTTGTGCACAGTGTTTTTCGAAAATAAATAATTTATTGCCCGGTACAACAATAAAATTGTAAAAATATGTGAAATCGATGAAATTTTTTTTAAATTGATATTTTGAATGAAATTAGTAGAAAACACGAGTAATTATATTATAAACAAATAATTTATTGTGTATACAAATAATACAAATAATTATTAATATCAAAAATGTTCTTTTATTACAGAAAATCATATATTTATCAACACAATTCAGTTTTTAGTGCTTTTTTTAGCTTTTTGTAGAAATTTTAGTTGTGATTTTAAAACATTTTTTCATTATTCAAAAGAGTTTAAATTTTGTATTAAAGCGTTATTTTAATAATTTCAACTTTAAAGTTTTATTTTCTGTCATTTTTTTATTTTACACAAATGAGATGTTTCATAAAGAAAATGCTGATTCGTTTTGCTTTCAGTTAACTATTTTTAAGTGAAAAGTATTCGATTTTATTTCTTCGGAAGTGAAATCGGGAACACAAAGAAAATGTGAAATCGGTCGTTTTCACATTTTGTCTTGTGAATTCGAAAGCCAGAACACATATATATAATGATTAATTAATTACATTATGTGTATTATTGTTAGTTAAAAAATGTAAATATTGCAGTTTTGAATTGCTTCCTCTATTAGACCTTGAGAAAACTAATCTTTTATTCAGGTAATAAGGTGGCAAAAAAATGAACCGCTAGCCGATTGATCTTTATGTACGCCTCTTTCAAAAAAACAGTAAAGATATTAAATACTTCTTTTTTATTTTTGTGCTCTACAAACTTAGTTAACAAATGCAGGTTACAATATCAAAAATTTTCTATCCACTTATTTTTATTTTAACATTTAAGAAAAAAAGTGACAAATTTCAGCGAGCAAAAAAATGCATCGCAGTAGATAAAATTATTTATAAAAAGTTTTTGTTAATAATTTTTACAATATTTATTAACGATTAGAAACAGTTATCAACTGATAGCAAGGTAGCCATTATTAAGGCTTTGGAAGAGGGTAAAAACATGCGAGAAATTGAGAAAATATTCGGCGTAAACAATTCAACTGTGTGCCAAATTGGTCTAAATTTCGAACAACAAATAGCGTGGAAAGAAAGTCTAACAGCGGTTGCCCAAGAAAATCTACCCAGCGCGAAGATCGCAAAATGATTAGACTGGTTAAAGCTGATCCAAGAATGACAGCTGTGGACGTTACTAAATTTGCTGAGCAAATGGGTAATTCAGCTTGTGTGCGTATTGTTCGCCGCTGATTGAATAATGCTAATTTATTTGCCAGACGTCCCGCAAAGAAACCGCTAATAACTAATGCCAATAAAATCAAGTGTCTTGATTTTACGAAACGGTATCAAAATTGGTCAAGTGGACAGTGGGCAAAAGTGCTGTGGAGTGATGAGAGTAAATTTAATCTTTTTGGTTCTGATGGTATAAAATATATTCGAAGACCACCTAAGCAGAGATATTCTCCTAAATATCAGCTACCAACAGTAAAACATGGCCGAGATTCACTAATGGTGTGGGGTAAGTTACTTTTGTTTTTCAATGAAATTTTTTATTTTATGTAATTTATTGGTAGGTGCGTTTTCTGGTAACGGAGTTGGTCCACTTTTGAAAATCGACGGTATTATGAATTCCACTAAATACTGTGAGATCCTAGAAGAAAATATCCTCCCACATCTTCTGGAAAAAATGCCCTACAAACAGCATATTCCAACAAGACAATGACCCGAAGCACTCTAGTCGCTTGTTTCGTAACTACATAAGCGACCATGATGTGCAAGTTTTGGAATGGCCGTCACAATCTCGAGATCTAAACCCCATAGAAAACCTATGGGAGATTTTAGATCGGAAAGTTAAGGAGAAAAATCCTTCAAATTTGGCGAAATTAGAAAAAATGTTAGAGTCAGAATTGGAAAAAATACCCCTACACACCATCGTGTCTCTTGTGGATTCTATGCCCTCCAGACTGCAAGCGGTAATAGAAAATAAAGGCTACGCAACCAAGTATTAGTTTTAAGTATATTTTTAACCAACATTTTGTAAGAATTTACATTTAATTTAAATAAAGTTATTGAATAACATAGCGTTGCATTTTTTTTGCTCGCTGAAATTTGTCACTTTTTTTCTTAAATGTTAAAATAAAAATAAGTGGATAGAAAAAATTTGATATTGTAACCTGCATTTGTTAACTAAGTTTATGGAGCATAAAAATAAAAAAGAAGTGTTTAATTTCTTTACTGTTTTTTTGAAAGAGGCGTATTTTTTTGCTCGCTACTGTACATAGATATGTAAAAGTACGGCATTATAATAAATTATCAGATGACGTGTTTTTGAGTGTTCTGTTATCCTGCTCTACCTTAACCGACCATAAACATATCTAGAAATATTGTTATATGTGATTTTAAGTTTATTTTTACTTAATGAATCGCAACTAGAAGAGCTCACATCCGTAAAGTAATGCGGGTATGAGGTATGTTTTTGCGAGTAGCATACGAGTGTTAAACAGAGTATAGTATTTTGTCAGAAAAGATAACTCAACATGGCAAGCATTTTATCACAAATAGAATACACATGGACCATTTAGGCTATTGCTAAAAATAACGCCTAAATAGTCATATTATTAATTTAAATTGATGTAAACTGTGTTATAGAGTTAACTTTGTCTATTATCAAAGCTTTAGATTTTTTCGGATTGAGACGAAGACCGTTAATGATACCCATTTAAACACATTATTCAGATCTACTGAGTAGCTGAACATCATCTGCGTACATTTGTACATTACAGAAATTCTACTTAGATGGCAGATCATTATAGTAAACTGTGTATAATAGTGGACCAGGCATCGATCCTTGTGGCATACCTCTAGGTATTAAGAAACTATTTGACTTTTTACAATCATGATACGCAAATTGACTTCTATCCCGTAAGAACGGAGAGATTAGCCTAACAGCAGTATTCAAAAAATGTCGCATGTGTTTTAACTTTTGGCACAGAATAGTATGATCAACGGTGTCAAATGCCTTGGAATGATCAAGTAAAACTCAAAATGATATCATATTTTTATCCGCAATTCATCTGAAACATCAATAACCCTAGAAATACAGCTGTGATTAGGTCTGAGATTGCCTCTCAGAGAGGACGTCATTATCATATAAATATTGGGACATACGCGTATAAATTAATTTCTCGAAAAATTTTGTGATAAGTATGACAATATTGCTATTGGTCTGTCCGCTTTATCTTGTTCTTTTTGTTCTCAGTTTGTAATATATATTGGTTTCAAATTATTTTGTAGTTTGTCCAGTCTTCGTTTATGCTTAATTATTCACTTTTCACTGATTCTAATTCTGCATTGAACAATTTATTCTTATTTATTTAATTGGTCATTACAACCATTTAGTTAGAATTACGACTGCTCACATCACTCAGTTTGTGTGTTTTAATTTTATCAATGAGTGGTGGGACTTACAGTTTAAAGTCGACTTATAACGACAGATTCTTGAGAAACCTTCAATGGCATATTTACTTACTCTCAGAGCTTTTGCCAAAAGGCTGCTGAAAGGAAGTCCCCAAAAAATAGTTTCTCGCATTTCATTTTGTTCGAGATGTTTGAACCGCGGCCTGAAAACAACACACTATCTACTAGGCTCGATTCAATATTAATCCAGCCCACTAGGTCAGAAAAATGCACCTTTTTAAATTTTTATCGAATTTTGCCCAATTTTGGGGGCATATTTGGCAAAAATAATTAATTTTCAACTTTTCTCCAATAAGCAAATTGTTATTTTCATAATTTTTTTTTGTAAAATTCAAATATTCTGCTTCGTCTTCTTTTCACTTTTTTTAATTTATCTATATTTTCGTGATTATTTAAGATTTCTTTCTTCTCTTTTCCAAATTGTTCAATTATGTTAAAATAGCTGACTTCACACACATCAAAAATTAAAGGTCCCAGAGGCAGACTTTTTAATTTATTTTTGCTATCTAGTGCCTTAAGTTACATAATTATTTGTAATAATATTAAATCGTTTGCAAGAGATCCTTGGTAAAAAGAACGGATAAAGCTGTATTAGAAAAAGGTTTGCATTATGAAGTTGCACAGGCTATTTACTTACTTAATTGGACCTTAACGATCCGATTAACGGATTTCGACCTGCCTTGACAAATCCTTCCAGGCTCATCTGCTCCTTGCGCGTCTTCGCCGGTTGGTTGCACTAATCGTGCCACTGGAGCATCTTCTTCCATCCGAAGGTCATGGCCAAGCCAGCGCATCCGTGCATCTACACTGCACAACGTTGCAGTCGTTGAGGAGCTCATACAACTCATTATAGGATCGGATGCGGAAATCATCGCCAACTCACACTAGACCAAAGATCTTACGCAGAACTTTGCTCTAGAATACTCCCAAGGCTACTACAACAGTGCTTTAGTGTCCATGCTTCTGCTCCACAAAAAGCAAGGGGAGGATGAACGACTTGTAGAGTATTAGTTTCGTTGTACGAGAGAAGTCTCTGCTACTAAATTGCCTATAGTAGACCATAGCAGCACATGTTGGCAAGAATTATTCTACGCTCGATCACTACCACATTTTTGGTGGTAACGGAAGAGTCAAGAGAAATAAATTCACTCTCTATATGGAAAGTATAGTTATCGGCCGTAATCTTGGATCAAATACACCACATGTCCCTACTAGGCGAAAACATATACTTCATTTTGCGCTCATTTACAGCTAGGCCCATCTTAATAGACTTCTGCTAAAGGCAGTAGTAACATCGCCCTATGATGTCAATGTCGTCAGCGTACGCAGGCAACTGAACATTTTTGTGGAAAAAGTGCCGTTGCGATGCACTCCCGCCTTCCCCATAACACTCTCCATGACGAAGTTGAAGAGGTCGCATGATAAGGGATCGCTTTGTCTGAAACATCACACGGTATAAAAAGGTTTGGAGACATTCATTTCTACCTTTAGTTGCTCAACATCATTCTGCATAACCTTATCAGCTTCGCAGGTACACCGAATTCAGATATTGTGACAAAAACAAAATTCCTTATGGGGCTATCGAAGGCTGCCTTATAGTCAACAAAAATATGGTGTGCGTCGACTTGATTTTCGTGGGATTTGATGTAGTGTGAAGATCTGTCCGATGGTGGACTTGCCAGGTCTGACGCCGCAGTGATAAGGTCGAATCAGTGTTTTGACGTGTGGCTTCAGTTATACCCCTGTAGTTGGCGCATATCGTAGGGTCTCCCTTTTTTAGGACAGAACAGAGAACACTGAGGTTCCAATCGTTGGGCATACTTTCCTCTAGCCATGTTTTGTAAATAAGCTGCACCCTACCAACTCATTACTTCCGGTCTTAAATAATTCTGCGGGTAGGCCATCAATACATGCAGCTTTATTGTTCATAAGTCGCATAATCGTGACTTTGACTCTTCATGGCTAGGCAGCGAAATCTCGAAGCCGTCATCATCGATCGGGTTCGGCACATCATCTCTAGTGTCGTCATCGCCTCGTAGAAGAGTAGAGAAGTGCAGCCTGCATAATCTCAGCACCTCCTGCGAATCAGTTACCAAGTTTCCATTTTCACCTTTGCAGGAATACGCCCCTGATTTGAAACCTTAGGTTAGACGCTTAACCTTTTTATAGAATTTCCGAGCATCATTCCTAAATCATCACAACTCGACTTCCTCACGCTCCGCCTTTTCTGATCCCTTTTAATTGGTCTCGCATTCCTTCTCCTCTCTCTGTAGTCCCCCACAATAGCTCGAGTAGATGCGAATTGCAACGTTTTTGTGTATGAGTGTATTGAACAGGTTAGACACTCATATTACTAGCAAGTTGCTCCGGCCAGTTGAAAATCTGGAAAGGGTCTTATATTACCACTGAAGTCGCCGTAGTCTAGTAGGTAGTGTGTTGGCTTATTAGACGCAAAAGCCTGGGTTCGAGCCCCAGGCCAGGCATCAAAGACAAAATACAAAAAGTATTTTTTCGGCGACTTCCTCTCAGTAGATTTCTGGCAAAAACTCTGAGAGTAAATAAAAATTGCCATGAAAAGTTTCTCAATAAATAAAAATCTGTCGTTCGGAGTCGACTTTAAACTGTAGGTCCCACCACTCATGTATAAAATTAACACACACAACATAAGTGGTGTGAGAAACTAGAACGTTGTACAATGGGTCAATACAATGGGTCAATTCGACCTCCGGGTACTGTACTTGTCTTAATTGAGAAGTACACGTCCTCTAACCTAACCTAACCTACCACTTTCTACAAAAATACCTATTCTCCATGGTGAAGTAAAAATCCGCTCGTATTAATAACTATGGTAAGAGTTTTTAGCGCTTGTTCAGTTAGAAATTTTCAGGCTTACAGGGAGTGCTTAAGGTAGTATAAAATGTCCGTCAAAACGTTAAAACTTTTCGAGACTCGACAATATTGATGGGGAGTCTGAATGCCTGAATCTATATATTTTTGTTGACAAATGTTTTTCCTGACTGACGCTGTATCAAAATGTTTCTCGGTTTACACTTTCGCCGAATGCTTGGGTTATTGGCAATTTTTATCGTTTGAAGTAACTTAGCTCGAACAAAATGATCTCTCATGCCTATCCTGCAAAAAAAAATTTATATATATATAATGTATGTATATATACATATATATATATATAATGTATGTATATTAGGGTGGTTTTAAAAAATCGATGTCAGAATTTTTTGGGGGCACCCCCTAAAATGTTTTTTTTCTGTCAGATTTTAGGATTGTCAAAGTTTGAGCACGATTGGAAGATGTTAACCCGTGCCACTGGGGCCTCAAAGTTTTGAAAATCTACATCTGGCATTAGAAGTAGAGGTAGAGACAAAATTTTTCTAATTGACTATCCAGCTCATCACATAACTGGATGTTAGCTGCCCTCCAATCGACAAGTTCTAGCTACTTTATTCTACAATTTGCTTACTGTAAAGTTAAGGGCAATTATTACAACTTGCCGTAAAGTGAATGTTCACTAGAATAAATGACACAGAATGACACTAAGTAAAACAAAGAGTATGTGTTAGCAGGTACCGATCTAGTTAAAATAAAAATGTCTTTTGTAGTTAGTATTTTCAACTGACCAAGAAACAAAATCATAAATGCAAGAACCACCTAGCTATGCTTTTCTTTTTTTAATAACAGACTCTGAACGCCTGGACTTCTACTTAAAATATAAAAATACATTTTTAAACTAGTTTGGTTTTACCTGCTTGGGGTCGCCAGTGATACAGTATGTGGGTCTAAAATTAACGGTATACCATAGCAAACATATTTAAATGAAATGAGATTCCAAAGTACAAGTATTTGTCCATAATAACCAATAATAATACAAATAACGTATCTTCGCTCTCAGGGGTACCTAGTCACGTTTTTAGGGATATTGGCTCTATTTTTTCGGTTTCAGTACTAGTTACATATTTATTGTGTGTAATACAAAATATTATAAACAGTATGGCCTTTAATTTGATGTATGACAGTGGCAAATAGCTTTAGCCGTTCCAGAGATATGGATCACCGAAGTCGCAAAACTGCCAATAAATCGAGATTTTCAAAACTTTGAGGCCCCAGTGGCACGGGTTAACATCTTCCAATCATGCTCAAACTTTGGCAATCCTAAAATCTGACAGAAAGAAACATTTTAGGGGGTGCCCCCAAAAAATTCTGACATTTTTTTACCCAATGAGATAAAACAACCCTAATGTATATATACATATACATACATATAATTTATATATATATACATATACATATATATATATAATGTATGTATACATATATGTATATATTTGGCGAGCAAAAATGAATGCATCCTGCCACATTCTTAATAAAACTACTATAAAATCCTAAATAAATAAAACTTCAGGTATATATTACATATTTTGATATATTTTTTGAAGATATAAAAATAAATATAAAAAATAAATGTAGTTCATTTATTTGCTAAAAACTTAAACAATTCGATTATTCCACTTTTGACTGACGTAAAACCAGGGTTCAAACCCCAGGCCAGCCATCAAACAAAATGCAAAAAGTATTTCTTCGGCGACTTCCTCTCAGCAGATTACTGGCAAACACTCTGAGAGTAAATAAAATTTCCATGAAAAGTTTCTCAAAAATCTGTCGTTCGGAGTCGACTTTAAACTGCAGGTCCCGCCACAACATAAGTGGTGTGAGAAACTAGGTCGTAATCCTGACTGAAGTGTTGTAATGACCAATTGTATGTATGTAAAGGGGGTAGAAACTATCGCTAATCTCTTATCCCAGAAGAGGGTTTTAAGGTTGGAGGCGAAAAAGGGCACTTCGACAGATCAGTTTTTCATGCAGATTTCTCGCAAGGGAAATCACATGAAAAGAAATAGATCTGACGACGTGCCTCCCTCCGTCTCAAAGCGTCCGAAAAAACAGGGGAGCCTGGGAACTAACCCTTCCCTTCAATTGGCTTTCATCGACAGGTCAGATTTAGATGGCAAAATCTCTCCTAAAAGATGGGAACTAATTGAAGAAAGGTTCATCGAGTTTATGATGGAGGAAAGTTGTGACGGCAGTAATGCCAGCATATCCTCTATCGGTTGGTCCAAAGGCATCAAGGTAGTGGACTGGGAAAACGAGGGATATGTAAAGTTCCTTGTGGAAGCAGTGAAGCGCCTTGGTGAGTTCTGGCCCGGTGCTCGATTGGAGGTGATCCCTCAATCCGACCTCCCTCTGCGCCCAATAGTGACAGTACGGGTCCCGCCTAATTTTAAGCAGGTGAATGGCATACCTGAACTTACTGGGAAACAAAATTATGGACCAGCCGTGGGTAGTTGTCGACTCCCTGACTGGTGGTGGTAAAAGAAAAGATCAGACGGCACTTCATTGGGTAAGGGACAAGGGTGGCGTAGTGTTATGTGGGTTGGCACACCTAAGATTTCGTCATCTGGATATAGGTGATGCCAGGAACCCGGAGGATGCTGAAAGTGGTGCAGATTAATCTGCATCACTGCGAAGCAGCCTCACACAACCTGCTAACCACTCTGCGACGCCTTGAAGTTAATATCGCTCTTATCCAGGAACCTTGGATCCTTAGGGATAGGATTCTGGGTTTGAGCGACCCTGATTATAGGTTACTTGTTCCTAATACAAGTGAGAAGGTAAGAATCTGTATTTTAGCTAGTAGTAAGTTGGATTTGTTAATCACTCCTCCCTTTTGTACAGGTGACGAAACTATGGAGTAGAGATTACCTTGGGATCGAGCTGATGCTGTCATCTGTGTACACGTCATATGAGGCTGAGACTTAATTGAACTACTGGTGGAGCATGCGAAGAGGAAAAGATGTCGCCCCCGTCTTGGGTTGTGATGCCAATGCTCATCATACCCAATGGGGCAGTGCTGACATAAATACTTGGAGTGAGTATATTTGAATTTTATTGTTCTTAATGGGTTTAATATTTGTAACGTTGGTAATACTCCGACTTTTAGAAATCGTATTAGGGAAACTGTAATTGACATTATATTCTCTAACATGGAAAGGTTTCAGATGAGGGTTCTTTCTCTGATTACCAATTGATATCTTTCAGTAGCAATCTATCTAGTGGCTTTCATAAGCATTTTAGGAATCGAAGAACCGACTGGATCAAATTTGAGATGGGAAAAAGATGGGCTGAGATATTCTGATTACAGTGACTAAAGCCAAAGGGCGGCAGTGTTGTACGGGAGAGCTCATTTAAGAGTCCGTCATCCGCATATAAATGATGCCAAAATCCCAGAGGTGGGTAAAAGTGGTGCGGATTAACTGCTTTGAAACTGCCTCATACAACCTCCATCCTGCGGCGCCTTAAGGTTGACTTCCCTCTTTTCCAGGAACCTTGGATCCTTATGGATAGAATTCTGAGTCTGATCGTTTCTAATGCAGTTCCACCTGGGGATCTTATTGAACTTCTGGTGGAGCAGGCGAAGAAAAACATGTCATCTAGTCTTGGGTTGAGATGCCAGTGTTTATCATATCCAATTTGAAAACGCTGGCTTAAATACGCTTTCGGATTTTATCGTACTTAATGGACTAAGCATATATAACATCAGTAATACGCCGACTTTTATGAATCGTGTTAGGGAGGCTGTAACTGATATTACGCTGGAGGGTTTCAGAAGAGTGTTCCTTTTTGGATCACAACCTGATAACCTTCAGCATTAATTATATAGGAATGCTAGAACAACCAACTGGAATAAATTTGGGAAAGCTCTGGAGGAGGAACATAGAGCCCTTAGGGGTTATTCCACTCCTGCCATCAATGATCGAGTTGGATATTTGACGAATATTTTGTTGTCTTGTATAGAGATGCTTGTCCCCTTACTTACCCGGGTAAGAGGAGCCAGCCAGCCTGGTGGAATGCGGAACTCCGAAGACTCCGCTGTTGTACTAGGAGACTCTTTAGAGATCGGGAAATAATGTTGACTGGTCTGCATACAGATCCAGTTTTAATGATTATAAGAGGGAAATAAAGCGCTCAAAGAGAACCAGCTGGATGAGCTTCTGCAAAAGTATCGAGAGTGTTGCCGATGTGGCTCTCTTCCGTAGGATGCTGTCTAGGGTCCCCAAAATCGTAGGCTTCATCCAAAAGAGCGATGGCACGTGGACAGCTTCGTTAAAAGAAACCCTGGAGGTTCTATTGAACACTCATTTTCCCAATTGTGTGGACCCAGATAGCTATCCGTTGGGTGCAGCTGATCCCTTCTGTAATGCTGGCATGATGCTCGATTTGAAGGATATTATTACCAGTGATAAGGTCAAATGGGCTATAAGTAGCTTTGAGCCTTTTAAGTCGTCTGGTCCAGATGGTATCTTTCCGGCTCTGATTCAGCATGCTGGTGATATATTACACGAATATCTAGTGGATGTGTATAGGTTCTGTCTCCGTTGGTAATTATACCGAAAGCCGGTAAACCCAGTCTTTTTTTTTGAAAGCTTTGGAGAGATTTATCAATCTATATTTGAGGTCAAACATGGACCGGTCTCTGTTGAGTCGGTTGCAACATGCTAACATTAAGGGTAAGTCGGTTGAGAGCGCCCTTCATGTGATAGGCTTTGTTGAGCCGAATTTAGCTAGGGGTGAGTACGCACTGTCGGCTTTCTTAGATATTGAGGGGGCCCTCAATAATGTTACTATTTCTTCAATTGAGAATTCATGCCCCCGATTTTCTGGTGCGGTTTATCACCCACATGCTAAGTAATAGACTAATCCGTTCGAATCTGGGCGGATGAGCTATCGTTAGGTGTGCAACAAGGAGTACTGCCCTCTCTTGTGGCTCCTGGTGCCTAATGTTAGTTTGAGGCGTGTGGATAGTAGAGGATTTAAAGTTGTGACATACGCCGATGATGTGGTTATTCTGGTAGGTGGAACATTTTTGTCGTGGGGGAACTGATAGTCTGCTCTTGGAACGTTATCCTCTTGGGCTACTAACTGTGGCCTGGGTATAAATTCCAATAATACAGACCTCGTTTTGCAAGCAAGCTGAACTGGAAAAGAAACACCGAGGGAAGAATGAAGAAGGGGCTGAATGCTCTATATCAGTGTAGGAACTCCATATGTAAGAGCTGGGGTCTTCCGCCTAGGGCCATTCGCTGGATATATCTGGCGATTGTTAGACCGCTTATTACTTATGGTTGTGTTGTTTGGTGGAGTGCCTCCTTGAGTATCACTGGAGTGAGGAAGAGTTGTCTTCAGGCTGTTCTTGACACTATGCTCTGCCTGACTCCGCTTGATTTGTATGTCAAGCAGCGTGCAGCGCGAAGTGCCATACGTCTGAGGGAATCGGGCTGCTAGACACAGCGCTCGATAGGTCACTCCAGAGTTCTGAACGTCGTCTTTCCTGAGGGGAGGTAAGGACTTTCGGAAAAAGCCACCGACTATATTGTGCCTGAGGGAACTCTGTAGGGAACTCGTTCTTGAACTTCACTTCAGGTTAAAGGATGACTGTAGCGTGTTTCAGGCGGTGATTTTCGCTATCTTGAAGGCTATTGAGGCCATAGCTGGTGGGCCCGCTTCGAATTCGGAATCTTACATGATCTTCGTTGACAGTCAGACTACCCTAAGGGCCATTGTGTCGGTCTGGTGCAAATTATGGCTCGTTCGCGAGTGCAAAGAGTCGTTAAGAACTTTTGAACCAGACCGGGTCTCGGTAATGAGACGGCAGATGCTTTCGCTACGTAGGATTCACTTTTCGAGGACGATTTAATAGTTGGTCCGGATCCCCCAATCTGTCACCTCTACGGATTCATCAATGGATGGGTCAGGGGTAAGAGCAGAGACGTTGGGGGAACGGATCGAGTTGTTATGTTTCTAGGTGTCTATGGCCTGCTATAGACAGTGTAAGAACAGGTTGGCGGCTGGGCTTGGATAAGACCAGTTTGAGGTTAGTTATTGGGTTTATTACGGGGCATTGCGAGATTAGATCGCTTACAAGGATCTGCAACAGATCCCAGCCGGACTATTGCAAGGTATGTTGCGATGAAAAGGAGTTGAAGGCTATCATACACCCTCCTCTGTAACTGCCCAGCCCTTAGTAGGTTGAGGTTGAAGACCCTTGGCAGGGGCTTCTTTGAGGGTTTGAATTCTGTGTCGAGAGCCGACATCAAGGCTCTCCATAGATTCATTATTAGCCTGAGCTGGTTGAGAAGTGTGTTTGTCGGTCCGTGTAATTCCTCCGCTTCCTTATTCTCCCTTTCCTACCCTCTCCTTTTGCCCATCCCCTCTATTATCCTGTCATCTTAAGGACGTTTGTACAATGGGTCAACTTTACCTCCGACTACTGTACTTGTCTCATTTGACAGGTACACGTCCTCTAACATAAACCTAAACCTATTTGCTTGATCAGATATACCAATTTAAATTAAGAAGTCAATCCAAACTTTATTCTAAAAACAGGGAACAAAACATTTCCCTTTCTGACAATATGGACCTTAGGAATACTTCTGCAGTTTTACCACAAACAACGCCAATAGTAAATATACCAGAAATTGTCCGTTTAACCAATATCGAATCTGCGCGACCATCCAATATCGAATCGCCTTTTAAATTCATGCAAATGATTGATAAAAGGTTTCATGAATTAGCTGATCCACTACAATCCACTATTAATGGTATGTTCCAACAGTATGAGGAACGACTTTTAAACGAGATAGAAAATAGGTTGAATACTGAGAAAGCCGATTTGGATAATTTAAATGAATTTAGAGTCTTCTGTTGAAGATATAAAAAATAATAACTCTGCGAAAGTCGTTACGAATAAAACTAAAGATCCAAAGCAAGAATTATCCCATCTAAAGAATGGTGCTAGAAAACAGAACAACTCTGTCGTTGCTAATGACGAGCCGAAAAATGAGGATCTTTCCGATTTATATTATAAAATATATAAAATAATACGGTCGACATTCGTTCTCCGGAAATTAATAATAACACTAAATCGGCCCGATCAATTATTATAAAATTTAAATCACCATATGAGCAACATCTTGTTCGCAGGTCCGTTATGCAATACATCAAGATGAAAGAAGATGTTTTGCGGTTGAATGGACTAGGTTTTGACAGTTCAATGCCTTTCTGCATTAACGAAAACTTAATTGCCGAAAATCATCGCATTTATGAACGAGCATACCGTTTAAAGAAAAAGAATTAATATCTGCTGCTTTTGTGAATCGATTGTTAGTTTACATTCGGCGACGCGAACATGAGGAGCCAATGCATGTTGATGACTTTGAGGATCTAAATATTTTCCGTGAAGATCCTGATGTACGGCAACAATTGTAATGAACGTAGTGACTATAGATTAATTTTAATATTTTATGTTTTAAACTATTTACTTTATATTTCTAAACTTATTAACAATGTTTTTTCACGTTGTACAATGGGTCAATTCGACCTCCGGGTACTGTACTTGTCTTAATTAACAAGTGCACGTCCTCTAACCTAACCTAACCTAACAATGTTTTTATTTAAAATTTTTACACTTTTTTTAATAATTTATTTTTTATATTTTTAACTGTACACTTTTTATTAGCCTTAGCTTAACCATCAAAATGATTGTTAATGTGTTTGTTTTTCTGTTGAAAATTGTTCTGGTGCTATTCTTTTACCGTACGATATTAACCTCGATTTATTCTATTGATGATCGGGGTGAAGTTGGTACTTATGATAACGTGTACAACATGACATGAATTCTCTGTCGGCAAATTGAGGGTCATAAATGAAGTTCATATAAATGCTTAGTCTTTCGAATTCGGCTATAATTTTGATGGCTCTAATATGGACATTACAGTTATTTCCGAGACTTGGTTTAATTGATGTACGCAATTGCTACTTGGAACTGTCTACAGACTTAGTAAGAATATTGATATTAAGCCCCTGATCTACTAATTATCTAATTTCACTCTTAACTACTCTGATGTTATTTTAACTGGTGACTATATCTAATATATATTAATGGACATAGAAATATTATTAGATATGAGAGCTATATTTTACGTCTTCTTCTGCAACGCTACTTGAGCTTGTCTTTATTTATAATCGTTCCCTTGTGCTGTCATACGATCAAATGTCTGCATCAGTTTTCTCCAGGCATGATCTAATTTTTCTGTCTTACGACTTTAAATTTTTAATTTATCATCGTCAGCAGTAAAACTATTACGTACATTCCTTTATAAGAGGAGTTAGACAGTTAATCATAGGGATTTAAAATCATTTAGCAGCCCGGTACGAAGAGGTGTACCACACGGTTCAATTTCTCGCATTACTTCTCGTATATAGGACTTTTGCAGAACCTACTACCACCATTAGTTGTTGGTGACTCACTCATAGAATTGGTACAACGTGCCAAAAACTTAGATACAATTTTTAGTGGTCAACTTTCCTGGACTACCCATGCTCAGGAATCTCTATAGGGCTCTATCCTTTACATTCTTTAATATACGTATGCTCTTAGTGAAAACATACCTAATTCCTACCCACTTGTATAGATGTGAGGTCTTTGCGGGTCTAGGCTCTGTTAGCAAAAATAAACTTAACATAACTTATAATAACATAGCTAGATACATTTATGGACGCAGTTTTTCCTGCAAAATCTACAATATGTTACTAGAAACCTTTTTGAAATATCGCATACTGATTTTCCTACACAATATTAACTATCTAAAGGAACCAAATTATCTATTTAATAAGCTACAATTTTCTAAAACTAACAGAAGCCATAAGGTACCAGTAACATGTGTCTGAAAGGCACTTTATTACTAAGGCTATTCGTTCGTGGTATCAACTTCCGTCAATTGAAAAGTAATGTAATGCAATTTAAGACAGCAATTTCAACACACTTTTCATTTAGATAAAATTCTCCATTCGCAAGGATAATTCAAATTTAACTAACATAATTTTTGCCTTTTTTGTAAAACTTATATATACTTAATTTAATCATTATAACGTTATATAAATAGTACTATTAAATAGGATTATATGCTTGTTGCACTGGATTTAACCAATAAATAAATAAAATAAAAAGTATAAACGGCTCAGAGAATCCTGGACTCACCTTCAGTATCTCTAATTTTGAGCTTCGAGGGACAAATGTAAACAGTAACAAGATACTTATAGGGCTGCCGCAGATAGCAATTAGGATTATTCTTTAGGCTATTTTATATCTTATTTTAATACTTAAATATTACTCTCGTGGGTGCACTAGTTTAAATCCCGAAGGTAAATAAACAATTCACGAAAGCGATGCCAGACAGACACATAATTTATTACCAACAATGCCTAAGCTCTTTAAAAATTTGCGTATGTTCAAATAATGTCAATTCTAAATGCGATCAGGTATATACTGGATCATCAAATTGGCTTCAAAAGACACCATAGCACAAGAAAACAAGCCTACAGGTTAGTGCAAAGAGTAAGAAAGGAATTCGAGCCAAACACAGGTTTGGAACGAAG
This sequence comes from Sarcophaga subvicina, assembly GCA_936449025.2. Lineage (NCBI taxonomy): Eukaryota > Metazoa > Arthropoda > Insecta > Diptera > Sarcophagidae > Sarcophaga > Sarcophaga subvicina. The sequence goes on along the minus strand of OW388085.2, from coordinate 11,675,356 downwards.
ACTTGATTCATAATGCTTTAGACATTAATCTACAAAGAAAACATATCTCTCATAAAGACGAAAGTTATTTCTGGTGTTAGTGGAAATATTTATTGTTATTATATTTATTATTTTTGGTTTTTAACATTTGCTACATATTGTTGTTTCAGTTTAAATTTCGAGCTTATGCTGTCCATCTGCACAACTTTAAGAAGGTGAAAAAGTCGGTGTTGCTTTATATGCAAATTTGCGTTCGGCTTATAATGGGGATTCAAACTTCAAATAGTGTACTGGATGTACAATCCGGTGGTATTGACTATTGTGGATGTTTAGCCTTCTTTAAGCAATTTCCTACTCGGCAAACTGGAATTTGGTGGCGCACCACAGGCTTTATCTACATATCCTGACGTGACAGTTGTTAGAGTCCTATCCAATATAGTATCGGGAATAGGGGATGACGTTTTTCCGAGTCTGAAAATATCGTAACTTCCTTCATATAAACAAAGACCTGTAGAATTTTTCAGATCAAGGATTTTTTGCAGGCATGTAAAATGGAATCGTTATTTTGCAATTAGAATAAAAATTTTCTGATTATCGAGCTGCTTACAACTCGACGTTAGTTCTTTCATTTAACGAAGATGTAGATTATGTATGTACTACCTCCTTAATCAGGGTTCCGGAAAACACAATGTTAAAAATTAAAAAGCTGTTGAATTTTATAGGACAGCTTCGATGTATTTGGAATTTGGCATCTGCTGTAGTCAAGGAAAAAATCTACAGATTTGTCCGACAAGTGGAATTCCATCTCCTCGAGTGTTCTTTCAAGGATGCTTCGCCGTCGTGATGACAAGGCAGGACCCTAAAACTTCTGAAGATCTCTCACAATCTATTGTCAAACTCATAGCGATATACATAGTTCATTGAAAGTCGGTATGGAAAAAAAGTTTACAATTTATCATGTTCAGATCTTTCAGTCAAAATATTAAGGTCCTCTACAGTAAATATCTTTATTACTTTCCTTTATTTATTTCTTTCTTTACTTGTTTCCTGGATGTCACCGATCTTCGTAATTTTATAAACAGCTCGGTGTAATCCTTTTCTATCATAATTTTTACTTTTATATAGGTAGTTCATCACCTGTGGTCTTTTTTAATTTCTAAACATCAGTTTAGCGTTAATTGCAATTAATCTCGCTTTTAAAGTAACAGATACTTCTCAACAAAGTATTCGATATATTTTCTTTTCACAGTTTTTTGTTGATAAGCGTAAATGCCGTAGTCAAATTCTTATGGTGGCCATTACAACCCTTTATTCAGAATTAAGGCTTAACTTCTCACACCACTCGTGTTGTATGTACTAACCTTTATACACGAGTTGAGGGGCCCGCAGTTTAAAGTTATTGAACAATTTTTCGTGGCAATTTTATGTTCTCTCAAAGTCTTTGCCACAATACTGCTAAGAGGAAATCGCTGAAAAAAATTTTTATATTTCATTTTGTTCGACATGACTGAGCCACGTGTTGAACTACGGATTCACGTCTAATAAGCCATCACACTACCTAATACAGGAACTATTTGTAAAATATTGAGCAAAAAAATTTTAAAGTGGAAAAATACTTGAATCAGCAACAATTTATTTACACCTAAAAGTGTGATTCAGTAATCTTAAAAAGAAACATATTGACATTTATAGATACAAATACACAATACAAATATTAAAAAATTAGCATGAAAGACGATAATGGCTAATTTTAATTTAAACTCTAATTATAGCCATTTATTACCACTATAGTACTAAAAATATATGGATAAAATTTTATAAGAGCACATAAGATCGATTTAAACAAAATTTCATACAACTAATATCGAAAATATTATGCAACGTATTATTCCACAAACTTAAGTAGGTTACATAAGTACATACGTAAGTAAATAAAAAATCTATTCAGTGTGAAATTTTTTAAATATATACATTTTGCAGAAATACATTTATAGTAGAAACAGAATAATAGTGACATATGCACACAAATAGAGCACTTTCTCAAATATAAAATAGAATTTAAAATTATACATCTAAAAATATGCAAATTAAATAATTGAGTTAAAGAAGAATAAACCCATTGCAAGAATTGTAATATGGTTTGAACCAGGACCGCAAACTAGTTAAATTCTGCTGGGGTTCTTTTTTAATATTGGGTCTTACTGAAAACCTTCTTTTTTATTTTAAAAAGTTCTTATGAATTAAACTGTTATGAATTGAATAACATGCCCTTTCATGCCCGAATTTTTTGGGCCAGAGCTAAAATTTTTTTAAGGACATGTGTTTGTTAGTCATGGCCTAAATATGAAGTGATATTAAATTCGGAGTCCTACGTATTCTGGTTTTACACGTTTTTAACCAAGCTTGTTTGCAAAAAAAATGTTTTAAAAAAATTTAAAATTACGGAATTTATGAACAAAAATGTACAATGTTGCCTATAGGCAACATCGGGCATGAAAGGGTTAACAACGATTTTTACCCAGAATACAAAACTAACGGATATGATTATAAACTAAAATTGAATTGATAAGAATTGTTCAATATTCTTGTTTATATTTATATAAATTTATTTACCTTCCATCTTTCTTTAACTACATGACCTGGCTGCAGGAGATCTTCGGAAGTCATTTTAGCCAGTAATGGCTGATGAGGCTTATTCTCAACACGTTTTATTAAGCTTTGTTGACTAATATTATTTTGCTGTACGTTGGTATAATTTTTGTGACTGCACTGATCGCTAGAGTTTAATTTTGTGGAAAAAGCGGTACTAGGTTTCGATTGCTTATTTATACCTGGAACTATAAAAGTCACACGATTGCGCACTTGTAAACGGTTTGTTTTAGCTGGAAGGGTTGCTGATCGCTTTAATCCATTTGGTCTATTTTGGTAACCAGAATGTTGTTGATGTTCTTCTCCACTATTTTCTTGTCCTTCCTCAAATTGATTTGGACTCTGATCTTTTAAATACTTGTCGCAATCCTTAGCAGTTTTATTTATTTGTACGTTTGAACTTGAGAACTTGTTTACCTCAGCCAACTGTGAAGATCCTATATGGCGACCATTGTAGTCCTTTTCCACGGGTTCATAATTTAAGTTCAAATATTTATTAGATGACTGCAGTTCAAATACTGTTAACGACTTCAGATTACTATTAGCAGCATCTGCTTTGCAAGCTGTTTCTCCATTTCTATAAAGAAAATTCAGATGTTTACAATTGATAGAAATAAAAGAGATTTATTTCAAAATACTATCTTTTTCATTATATAAAAATTAAACTGACTTTTCGAGCATATAATGGAAAACCGGCACTCAAAGAGCAAATATCAAAAATATACAACAAATATGGATTATCCTTTTTAAATTTGTTTACACCCTAAATAGTAATTATAACAATCAAAGAAAAAATTAACTTCTGAAATATATTTTTAGTGAAAATCTTTCGAGCAGTTCAGATTAATTGGATATTCATTGCAGACTGACTGAGAACAAACGAAACAAACTTTAGAAGCTTTTATCTGCTTCATATGTATGTAGCTGCAATCATACGTAAGAATTCTTGTTACTAAACTGCGACTGATGTCCTTTATTTGTATACTAGATATCGGCGATGCTATAGCTTGAAAGTTTTCTGTATATAAAATTTGTATTGTGGATGACGTCGATGATAGCAAACGTTCTTTAGTGTTTTTAACTCGCTGTCCCATATTTTCCTTATATAAATCAATCAAACTTTTCAAAATTTTGTACGACGATAAGAAGACTTGTTCTGGGTACTAAATTCAAAATATGTAATAAAAAACGCTATAATAAAAGACGCTGCTAAATATACAGCGTTAAAAAATAGTGTAAACGGCTAACGATTTCTTTTGTGTTTCCCCTTGGCTAATATTTTCAATGTTTCAATTATATTATAAACCTATGTTTAGGTTTAGGTTAGAGGATATGTACTTGTCAAATTAGACAAGTACAGTACCCGGAGGTCAATTTGACCCATTGTACAAAACGTCCTTGAGATGAGAGGATAATAGAGAGAATAGGAAAAAGGAGCGGAATTAGGAAAGGGAGAATAGGAAGCTGAGGAATTACATAGACCAACAAACACACAAGGGAGACCGCGACTACACTAATGAAGCCCTACCACTTCTCAACCAGCTCAAGCTAATAATGAATTTATGGAGAGCCTTGATGTCGGCTCTCGACGCAGAATTCAAACCCTCAAAGAAGCCTCTGCCAAGGGTCGTCAACCTCAACCTACTAAAGGCTGGGCAGTTACAGAGGAGTTGCCCAATAGTCTCCAACTCTTCCTCATCGCAACATACCCTACAATAGTCCGGCTGGGATCTGTTCCAGATCCTTGTCAGTGCCCCGTAATAAAACCAATAACTAGACATAAACTGGCCTTATCCAAGCCCAGCAGCCGACCTGTTCTAACACTTTCTATAGCAGGCCATAGACACCTAGAAATATAACAACCCGATCCATTCCCCCAACGCTTTTGCTCTTCCCCCCTGATACGTCTATTGATGAACACGAGAGCATCCGCCGTCTCATTGCCGAGTATTCCGCTATGACCCGGAACCCAGCATAGACGGATTCGGTCTATTCCAAAAGTCCTCAACGACTCCTTGTACTCGCAAACGAGCCGTGATTTGCACCAGACCGACGCAATGGCCCTTAGAGCAGCCTGACTGTCAACGAAGATAATGTAAGATTCCGAAGCGGGTCCACCAGCTATGGCCTCAATAGCCTTCAAGATTACGAAAATCTCTGCCTGAAACACGCTACAGTCATCCTTTAACCTGAAGTGAAGTTCAAGACCGAGTTCCCTACAGAAAACCCAAGCACCTGTACCTCCAACTAACTTAGACCCATCTGTGAAGATGGGTATACCTCTCTGCCCCTGGAGTACCACACCATTCCATTGTGGGGTTACAATATTACTTTACAAACCTTATGTACTATATATCAAAAATTTATAATTAGATAAAGTAAACTATACACTCGACAAGAGTTCCATGACGTCAACCCGCTTACTAGTCCCCCTGACGTATAAAATTACCTGTAACAACGATTCTTTGGGTATTCATATACACTGTCTAAAATAAGTTTCCGTACACCTGACAGGAGCAGACTATTTTTAAAATATTTGAAAAACTGCTTACCAGATTTGAATAAGATAAAGTTGCTTTCTATAAAAAAAAACGTGTAGCAGACGGTTTTGCTGCCAAAGGAGTTTAACCCCATCATTTGAAATAAATTTGGAATAAATCAATTTAAATGTCCATTGCTGTACTAAACATTTTTTGAGTTGAAATTTTGGATTGTTTTCTATATAAGAAATACATTAAACTTTTAAACAAAAGCTCTACATTTAATTATTAGGAGCACAAATTGAGCTTCTAAAACAATTTAACATTATTTACATTTTGTTAGTTTTTGAATTATTGTGAAAATTGTCTCCGCCTGCTTGGTGTACGGACACTTATTTGAGACAGTGTACATGCAGAAAAAAGTGCAATATTTTGAACTATTGTCACCTAAAAATTAAAATATGTATCTGAAGTAGTAAATAAACCCTTTAAGGTTTAAGAAAAATTATATAATATATTTGTTTCTGAATTCGCCAATATTGCGAAAACCGTTGTTTTGCCCGTAAATTCCGCATATTATATTGTATTTTTTGTTGTGCACATATGGATTAAATAAATGGAAATTATATGGAAGTAGAAATTTAATTTTAACTTTATCCTCAGATCGAAGACGTGTTGTATGTCACAGAAATTCCACTCGGATGGCAAATTATTATTAAAAAATTCTTAGATTAAAATAGTAAAAATACTCAGGCTATTTTCAAGCATTGGGGACTGTCGGTACTGGTGGGGGAATGTGTTTCCAATGCAGGAGTAGAGTATGTTCATTATGTAGACAGTAAAATGGATTTATTCCAATATTTGTTCTTTTTAAAACATAATATTAAGCAAAGTGGCCTTAAGTTAAATATATTGGGCACATTTGTTTCTACAACTATCCGAAGCACGATGCAAAACTGTAGTTTATGCACAATTGTTCAAAACTACTCCAAGACCCCTGATCTCAACATTATTGAGCATGTTTGGGAAAAAATTGAAACAAGCAGTTGACACAAGGTATTAGGCGAGAATGAAACGACATAACCCCCGAAATGTTATGCCCATCTCGTGCAGTGGATGCCTCTACGTTTGGAAACAGTAAAAAAGCAAAAGGTTTTGATTCCAAGTGTTAAAACAGTGCCTTTTATTTGACATATTAATATTGTTTTCCTTTTTTTACATTTTTAAAAAGAAATGCTAAGTATTACACATTGTTTAAAAGCTTTTTTATATATAAATCCATATAAACCAATTTTTTTTAAATATTTCCATGGAAGTGGAAAAATGGGCACTTGAACTCATACCTAGTGTCCAATTGTACGTTTAAGCTACTATACTTGAGTAGTATGTTTATGTACCTTCAGGGGCACTTATTCCATACAAAATTTGGTGCATGCATAGCTGTAAAAGAGTAAAAACATTGCAGAATTGTGAAAATGGATTGTGTACGATCGGTCTTTAGGTTCGTAACATGTATTATGAAAAGGTAATGCTTTCTAATGTGTATGTGTGTGTGTGTTAAAATTTGGGAGCATGCATATCTGGAAAAGAATTAAATCATTTTAATTTTCATTTTTTCCATACAAAATTTGGTGCATGCCTGCTTCTTCTTGTTCCTTTATTTTGCATTGCTTTTTAAACGAATGATTGGACGGACAGAATGAGTGTGTGCACTTTTCCTCATATACATCCCAGAGTATAAATAGACTGTAATGTGAAAATATATGTACGTATGTACGAATGATTGGACGGACCGAATGAGTGTTTGTGTAAAATGTAATTTTTTTGTACAATACAATACATACATATATCTATTTAACATAATAATAGTTAAACATTCGTTTATACAGATTAAATAGCTTAAGTGTTAACAAATATTTTTCATAAAATGTTTGGCATCTGCAAATGTCAAAAGATTCTGAGTAAATTTTTTCACAATAATACAAACGTATGACATTATTAATACATAAAAATGGATTACTTATTTTACTAATGTTGCATATTCTTAGTTCATTGATAAGGCTTAAAAATTAATCTATATGCTCTTTATCAATCTGATTACTAAGTTTTGTTAATAGTTCTTCCAATTCAGCTGATGTTACCATTTTGTTCCCCTTCTTTGAAAAGTTAATAGTAGGTTGTGTTAGTGCGGGACGATGTACTCTGAATTATTTCATTTTAATTTATATTTATTGAATAAAAATTTTAAACACAAGTGCCCACAATTAAATGTATTAAATTTTTGTTTTCGTTCATAATTATATTCAATAGGGAATTTTAAGTAGTTGACAATCTCAAGTGGTGGTTGTAAGTTTCCAAAGCTAACAAAGTATTCTTTATAATTGTGGTTTTTATCATATGCTACCCAATGTGTTCCCATACCATTTGAATCATCTAAATTAACAATACCGCATTCTTGTTGGAATGGTTTTTCAGGTAAAGAATCACGCATGAAAACACCCCTAAAGTGTTTAAGATGACTTCCATATTTATTCAAATCCAAATCTATTAATGGGCGATTGGGTAGGTTATCTAATAGTTTTTTGGAGCTGGACTATAGTAGAGACCATATCCAATTTTATATGGTTTGAGGTACAACCCTCTACCCATTGCAATTGATTCCATATATCTATTATGACGGTTATCTTCATCCAATTGTTCTTTTCCATTTTCGATAGCATTTACTGTTTTGACAATAACGGATCCTCCACTTGCCAAACCACCAAGCTCTGACAATGCTGTTAGCACGGGAATAAGTGGAAGAAATCCTCCAATTTTCGGTACAGGTATAACTCTCGGTATTATAATATCTGCTCGCTTTTTCCCTTTAAAATTTGAATGAATAGCCTTTTGAGCTATTCTAACAGCATCATTTATATCAAGGGGTTTCTGTTCTTTCAATTGTTTTAAAGTTTTTCTCACAGGAGCTGTGAATAATTTCTTATTACATTTATTCATTTTTCCTTTTCTCGTTCTTTTTGAATTCTTTCTTTTCTTATGTCTCTGATCCTTCATTCCTAATCCAAATTTCACTTTAGCTTTGATAGCGTTTGTCAGATACCACGCGTTAGCACGTTCTTTAATATCACTATCTTTAAATTTAACTCGTTGCCAGGCTTTTTCAGCTAAAATTTTATCTGCTTGATGTCTTGTGTCTATATCTTTTGATTGTGAATAAGCAATATCATGTTCTTTACAATCTAATAAATACAATCTAATAAATTTATACCCTTATCTCCTCTTGCTAAACGTTTTTCAAGTTTTGTACCAGGTCCTCAAAACTGATAACCAGTCAGATGTAATTCAACAGGTACTTTATTTATTAAGTTGTTTACAAATCCTCTTCTCATCTTACACTGACTGAGTTTTTGTTTTGACTGTAGATTAAAAAAAAAAATTTTTTTTTTCGTTACTTTTATACCTCTTCGCAAAAATAGCTGAAATCAAGACGATCTCCTATATATACTCCAATTTATAAGATTTCAGTATGTTAATTTTTTGATATTGATTTTGATCTGCTTTGTATCTGATCACGATCTACTTTACATCTGATTACGATCTGCCTTGGTCACGATCTACTTTATATCTGTTAACGATCTACTTTTTTGGTTTTGTCTATTTCATTTTAATTTTTTTATTATTTTTTTGTCATTCTAATGTTTTAGATAAACATGTTCTACCTCAATGTTTATTTGATCAGCTAGATCAGCATGTATTTGTGTTATATATATATATATATATATATGTAGGATTGGGACAGTTAAGGACAAGACGGACAACGATTAATAGACAGAAACGGAGAGACGGACGAACACTCATTTATCTGTGGGAGAGAATGAGCTGGAGTATATTGTGAACAACAGACAGACAGGGAAAAGCATTGAATTTTAGTTTTGTAGAGGAGAGTGATAGTGACGTTCGAAGAGTGAAGTTAATATTTTTAGTTTTTGACACACATTAGTTTCATGTACATATATTTTTAGTTTTTTTTACCGCCTTTAAATAAAATGAATTTGATTTAACTTAATTTAATATACAGTGTTTTATTTAATAATAATAATAATAAAAGGAATCGACAAATTCCTACAAAATTGGGGGCTCGACCGGAATGGCCCAGGCGGAGAAGTGAATATGTGAACTTGATAGAAGGGTGATGAAATTATGGAAAAAACTGTGTGAAAAACTAATAACTGCCAAAAAGAAAAACAAAAGAAAAGACGTAGTCATACTATTTTTTTATATTGAAGTGATGTGCTGTATGTATATGAGAATACGAAACAACAACAACATGAATAAGTACCGTATGTGAGGAAAAATTCTGTCGCATGAAAAAACGAAGCTTCTAGAAACCAAGAGCCGTTATAATTGAAGTGAGTGCGTGTGAAAGAGAAAAGAAAATTGTGAACTATACCACGTATCTATATTCGAAAAAAAAAAAACTGTGAAGTTGGCAACAAGAATGGTCATGCAAATGTTATGTTAAGAAAGAAAGACGTTACAAAGAGATTAAATGAAAAAAACTCTACGAAAAACTCATGAACATAGTAACAAAGAAAAACATGCATTGATGTTGTTGTGTAAATGTGTGTACAGAAGTGTATTAGGCAAAATAGAACAAAGTAATGAAACTCAACGTTTTTACAAAAACAACATAGTGTGCATATGAAAACAACCCTTATTTTGAAATCAACGAGTGCTTATGAGTGAAAGATGATCGGAGAGTAAAGAAGCTGTTTTTTGCATGGTGAGAGAGTTAAAGCATAGTAGATGACGAAACTGGTTGCTGTAATTGCTTGAGCAGTAAATGATCGTTGAGCAGTCGGAGCCGTGAATATTTTTGTTATTGCTGTTGATGTCAACCAAGGCGTGCGTGTATTAGTAATAATGAAGATAAGTGTGTATGTATGCATTTAGATAATTTGAGTAGGACTATTGTGACTATAAGGCAGTGGTGCTCAAACACATACTATCATAGTTTTAGTTGTGTTGGTAAAGCAGCGGAGAACAAAATTCAACTTAATTTTTGAGAATCGTACACTGGGAAAATAAAAAAAAATTGGTTTATTGTGTTGCGTGCATGCACATAATGAACTTATGTATGTGTGTATGTATGTATGTATGTATTGATGAATATATTGATGTATGTGTGTGTATGTATGTATTGATGAATATATTGATGTATGTATGTATGTATTGATGAATATATTGATGTATGTATGTATTGATGAATATATTGATGTATGTGTGTATGCATGTATGTATTGATGAATATATTGATGTATTGATGAATATATTGATGTATTGATGAATATATTGATGTATGTATATATCAATACGTCTGTCGTCAAATTCAAAAAGAACATTCCGTTATCGAATGGACGGCACTGTTTTGCTAAAGCCAAAGCAACTATATATGATGCCTTTTTAAAAGGCAACGACAATTTAATGTTATTATATGGTAAATTATTGTAATTTGGTACGTCCGTTTCGTCAACCATGAATTTTAAAAAATTCTGCTTTTAATTGCAATAGTTTTAAAGTCCTATCATTTCCTTTAATGTTGTCGAGAAATCCATGGCTAGCCTCGTAATGTCTTTTTATAAAAAAAGAATTACGACATAAAGAAATCATTTCTATAAAAAAGAAATCATATTCCCAATTTTCATCAAAAATTTTGCTGCGTGTATTTGCAAAAAACAAAAAATCATTCAGAAAAGTTGCGTAGCGAGGTCTTGCCTCATCAAGTGCTAAACATCAACTGAATTGATTTTGTTCTCTGAGTTCAACACAAAACAACAAACACACGATCATTATAAGAAACCGCACAAGTACGCTTATAGTGTAGGTGTGTCAACGCAGCGTCAGCAGAATTTTCTTTGCCTATCACATGTGATAGGAAATTTGGATTTTGAGCATCACTGCTATAAGGAGAGGTTAATATTGTGAGACTGAGTAGATTATATGTTAATGGACGTTGAAGTTTTGAATTTTGAGCGCTTTGGACGTTTGCATTCTTTAGGCGTATAGACAATTTTTCTTTTTTTTTAGTTTCAGACGACAATAGATGATTTTAGATGTTTGAGTGCTTGAGATGAATGCATTAAATTGTGATGTGTAGATGTAGTATTGTATACAAATTTTGTGACGTAAGAAGAAGATAAAAGCCTCTCATATTTAATTTGGAAATTGCATACATAGTGTAAAGATAATTGGTGTTATTTTATGAAGATAATTTGAGTATTTTGATTAATTGAATTAGATGTGAATTTTAATTGAATGTTTAAATTCTTTAAGGAAAATTAATATGATTTGGAATATTTTGATTAATTTTAATTAGTTTGAATACAGAGTTTATTGTTGATTGCTGAATATCAATTTTTTGAGAATATTTTATAATTTGTGTAGAGTTTGATAATTAATTTTAATGCTTAAATTATTCAACGATAATTGATAAGATTTATAACATTTTAATTAATTTTAACGTGATTGTGAAATTGTTCCATCAAATTTTATACTTGAACAATATTTTGAATAGCACTGTATTAATATTAATATTTTATTTGTAATAATTATTCAATTTTTATAATAATATTTAATTTAAATTTATAAGCCGCTGATGAACAAAATGAACCGAGACGAAATTTTGGGTTTAAGTTTAGAGGGCTTGAGGGCCAAATTGGACGAATTAGGAATTTCTAAGAATTTCATTTTAATATCGAAGTTGTGGATGATAATTCTGATCATGGTGAAGCTTCTTCTATGGTTGCCGGCAATGTTGCGACATTACCCCATAGTATTTTTACTTTAAGGGACGTTCAGGATTCGGTTTCAGCTTTTTCAGGCGATGGTTTGCCCCAAATTGAACAATGGTTAGAAGAATTCGAAGACTGTTCATATGCTGTAAAATGGAACGACCTTCAAAAGTACATATACGCGAAACAATTGTTGACGGGTGCTGCGAAGACTTTTGCTAGAAGCGAATCTGGTATTAAGGATTGGAGTTCCCTGAAGCAAGCTTTGAAGAGAGAATTCGGAAGAAAGCTGTCATCGTTAGAAATTCATCGAACATTGAGTAATCGGAAGAAGAAGTCAGGTGAAACATTACGCGAATATCTTTATAGTCTGCGAGAGATTGGAAATCCTATTAGATTAGACGAACAAAGCCTGATTGAATATTTCATAGATGGGATAAGCGACTATAGGTCAAACAAGGCTATTTTGTATCAGTCAAGGAACTTAGACGAACTTAAGGAGAATATCGAAATATATGAGAAGATACGAGTGTCGGAATCAAGCTCAAAGGGCGCGCGACCGAAAAGTTTTGTGAAGAAGATGCCTGAAACCAAGGATGATAGACGCTGTTATAAGTGCGGCGACAAGGGACATCTATCGAACGCGTGCACAAATCCGCAGGTGAAATGTTTCAAGTGTCATGGCTTTGGACATAAGTCTTTTGAGTGCGGACAAGAGGTCAAGAAGGAGAAGAACGGTGATAAGAAAGGAAGTGGAGGCGGAGGAAATGGCAAGAGCACCAGTAATGTTCATACGATGTCTGATGATGTTATCATCCCATCAAGGAGAATATTCAAGGACATCTCGATTCTAGATAAGACGATCTCTGCTTTCATTGATACTGGTAGCGACATTTGTGCTATTTGTTGCGGTACTTTATTTCTTTTAGGTGATATCGATCTCGGGCCCGATAGGAAAACTTTGGTTGGAATAGGTGGAAAAAAGATTACAACGATGGGTAATTTTACGATTAAGATCCGTGCGGACGAGGTTGAAATGGATGTAACATTCCACGTTTGTAGGGAAGGTGATCTGTTGTATCCTGTTGTTTTGGGTAATGATGTTTTTACTAATGTTGATTTGGCCATTGACTCGGATGGAGCGAAATTCCGAAGCAGAGACAATTCTACGGGAATTAGGGAAACGGATGATTTGGGGTATGTAGCCGCATTAGAACAACATGTTCAAGTTCATCAACAACAACAGCACGGGCAACAAATGGTACTGCAGTTGCAGCGGCAAAAATCTTTTGAAGACCAGCATCGCTTGCCAGTAGTTGAAAAAATTCCCCAACAAGATAATGTTCAACAGCAGCAACAGGATGACAGTAAACAATCAAATCAACAACAAAATGTGGAAAGGAGCATACAACAGGAGTCTCAGCAGCAGAAACCTTATGAAACACAAAAAGGAAATAAAACATCTCCTAGAGTTTCCCTGTCAAATGATAACAAGTATGAGCAGAACAATCGTCAGTCACGGCAAGGAATAGTTAATGAAAAATCAAATCGACAAAATAAACGCAACTCTAATAATAACAACAACGGTGGTACAAAATCAACAAATAAAGCGACTAAAAATGAAAATGCTGAACAACCCGCAGTAAAAAGATCTGAAGGGAAATACCGGCGGGGGCAAAATGGAAAAAAGCGACGGCAAAGGGAAGAAAACAAACGTCAACAAATGGAAGAAGATAAACATCGACTTACGCAAGCTGAAGAAGAAAAACGTCGACAAATGCAAGAAGAGAAGAAAATACAGCAACAAATACCGACGCTGAAGAAGCTCTGTGTGGAAAAGTCTGACAGTTGGTACAAACATGTTGAACACGTGCAACGGATAATAAATAGTACACCGCCAAGAAGTACAGGAATTATTCCGTTCAAATTATCAACTGGTTTGGATATGAGAATTGGTGAATTCCCTAGTTTAAGAAATTTATTGGATGAGCTGTCCATACGAGAATATGATGAAGAACGTGATCAGTTAAGAGAGCAAGCTAGAACGAATATATCGCGCATCCAACAGGAAAATAAGAGGACTTTTGACAGAAAAAGGGTTCCTGAAACAGCGTATGAGGTCAACGAATTAGTCGCCATTAAGCGGACACAATTTGGTCCGGGAATGAAGTTGAGACCGAAGTTTCTTGGTCCTTATAGGGTGGTGAAGAAGCTTGGTCATGGTCGGTATGAGGTTGAGAAGGTGGGAGATTCAGAGGGAAGTAGAAAGTGTACGACTGTGTCGGAGTACATGAAAAGATGGGGACAACATTCGGGACGAATGTGAGGTCAGGAGTGGCCGGATGTAGGATTGGGACAGTTAAGGACAAGACGGACAACAACGATTAATAGACAGAAACGGAGAGACGGACGAACACTCATTTATCTGTGGGAGAGAATGAGCTGGAGTATATTGTGAACAACAGACAGACAGGGAAAAGCATTGAATTTTAGTTTTGTAGAGGAGAGTGATAGTGACGTTCGAAGAGTGAAGTTAATATTTTTAGTTTTTGACACACATTAGTTTCATGTACATATATTTTTAGTTTTTTTACCGCCTTTAAATAAAATGAATTTGATTTAACTTAATTTAATATACAGTGTTTTATTTAATAATAATAATAATAAAAGGAATCGACAAATTCCTACATATATATTTTTTTTTTTTTGGTTACGACATTTTTTTTGTTTTTATGATTATATTTATTGAAACCTTCTCCAAATTTATTAATATAAGACATTTCTTTCACTCTTCTAATAAATTATGTTAAAATCTTTAAGTTCTTCGATAATAGAGATTATTTCGTTTTGATGATTGTTGTGTCCAACACCTTCCGATGAAAGAAGTAAACGTTGTCTGTCAACTAGTTCATTAGGATCATCCCAATATATGTAATTTGATTTCAGATTATTTAGTTATTTTAGCATTAAACCACTGCCTTTTGTTAAAAGCTTTGTTGTTGTTTCGAATAAATGTTTAATTATTCGTATATATTTGAAGGCTCGTGCTCCTTTCACTTGTTCATTAGGTTCATAGCGACGTTTATGTGCATTGGTATGAATTAAAATCTCTTTATATTTTTCAAATCATTTTTAGAATAACGGAGATTTTTTTTATGAAATACTAGTTCAAATAATCCAGGCGTCATTTTCAAATTCATATTTCCTATCCGCATAGTATTATCTCTATTAAATATTAATTTTTCCTTGCCATATCTCCAACTACCATCTACATCTTGATTAAAACCATAAATTTTATCCAATTGCTTATTATTAATAAGTGTTTGTATATTTTCAAATAATGGAGAGCTTTTCGTCGTTTCGTTTTCATTATCATCATTGACATCATCGTAATCATCATCATCATTAATACTGTTGTCTATATCCTTCTGTTTATCTTTAAGTTTTCCAATGATTTTTTATGTGGTTTTGTTATTGGTTGAAAGGTATCTTCCAATAAATTAACTCTATCTATTTGATTCAGTTTAATATATTTTAACTTTTTCTTTAGAACAGCCCTTGTCTTTACAAGATCTTCCAACACTTTATTATGGTAATTTTTAGACATTATAATAATTTTTTATATTGATTTTGATCTGGTTATGATCTGCTGGCTATCTGATTATGATCTGCTTTGTATCTGATTACGATCTGCTTTATATCTGGTCACGAACTGCTTGCTATCTGGTCACCATCTGATTTATACCTGATCACGATCTGCTTGATGGCTTGTGTCTACATCTTTTGAATTTGGGTACGCTGTATCGTGCCTCTACTCCAGCTCCAAAAAACTATTAGATAACCTACCCAATCGCCCATTAACAGATTTGGATTTGAATATATTTGGAAGACATCTTAAACACTTTAGGGGTGTTTTCATGCGTGATTCTTTACCTGAAAAATCATTCCAACAAGAATGCGGTATTGTTAATTTAGATGATTCAAATGGTATGGCAACACATTGGGTAGCATATTATAAAAACCACAACTATAAAGAATACTTTGATAGCTTTGGAAACTTACAACCACCACTTGAGATTGTCAACTACTTAAAATTTCCTATTGAATATAATTATGAACGAAAACAAAAATTTAATACATTTAATTGTGGGCACTTGTGTTTAAAATTTTTATTCAATAAATATAAATTGAAATGAAATAATTCAGAGCACATCGTCCCGCACTAACACAACCTACTATTAACTTTTTAAAGAAGGGGAACAAAATGGTAACATCAGCTGAATTGGAAGAACTATTAACAAAACATAGTAATCAGATTGATAAAGAGCATATAGATTAATTTTTAAGCCTTATCAATGAACTAAGAATATGCAACATTAGTAAAATAAGTAATCCATTTTTATGTATGAATAATGTCATACGTTTGTATTGTTGTGAAAAAATTTACTCAGAATCTTCTGACATTTGCAGATGCCAAACATTTTATGAAAAATATTTGTTAACACTTAAGCTATTTAATCTGTATAAACGAATGTTTAACTATTATTATGTTAAATAGATATACATATGTATTGTATTGTACAAAATAACAAAATCTAAAAATAAAATATGTAGACATAAAAAAAAACTTAATTAATCCCTTTATCTATAATTTTATTTATTTAAAACAGTAAAACTAAAAAAAAATCTAAATCCTTAAAACAAGTCTATTTATACTCTGGGATGTTGTAAATCAATCAGTAAATTCAATTATGTACAAAACAGATATTCTACTAATTAAATCATACAAAAAATAAAAAATAACCGCACAACCAACCTACGCTTTCTTATCATTTATATTTCTATTTCTCCTACCTTTGATCATGAGCAGTACGTGACAAGAATTTATTATTAAAAAAACGATCATACACATTACATGTTACACACACACTCATTCGGTCCGTCAAACCATTCGTACATACGTACATATATTTTCACATTACAGTCTATTTATACTCTGGGATGTAGATGAGGAAACGTGCACACACTCATTCTGTCCGTCCAATCATTCGTTTAAAAAGCAATGCAAAATAAAGGAACAAGAAGAAGCAGGCATGCACCAAATTTTGTATGGAAAAAATTAAAATTAAAATGATTTAATTCTTTTCCAGATATGCATGCTCCCAAATTTTAACACACACACACATACACATTAATAAGCATTACCTTTTCGTAATACATGTTACAAACCTAAAGACCGATCGTACACAATTCACTTTCACAATTCTGCAATGTTTTTACTCTTTTACAGCTATGCATGCACCAAATTTTGTATGGAATAAGTGCCCCGAAGGTACATAAACATACTACTTACTTGCGGTTGTATTGAAATAAATAATCTGCGTTACCGCCGTCAACTAATATATAATTTTGTTTTAAATTCTTCGAGAATTCTCTTTTCTTCCTTCTTTTGAGCTTCATGTAAATAATTTTACTTCGTAAATATGTACATATGGCGTGATCCTTATGTATCGTTTATTTTCTTTATTTTTTATAATTCTCTACTGAAAATAGCGGTTCTTTCATGTTTGTCATGTAGACCTAAATTACATACATAAAGCCTACATAATAAATTACATGGATTTGTGAATTTTGTTATCAGTAGTGTCCCTCGCTCACCATATTTGTAATTATTTTAAGTGTTGTTCAATTAAATTAAATTAAAATTATACTTTAAAATAATAAAAAGAGTGTTTTATTTCGCGAATTCTTCGAGTGCTATTAAAAAGTATTTTTTCTCTTTGACTTTTAAGTTGCTCCGAGCAACAATTCTTTAAAATTTAATATTAGTTGTGTGAAAATTATCACGATGGATGGAATTGGAGGAGACTCAACATATTTGTGGAAAGTGTAACGAGTTGGACGTCAACCGAATGGTTATGTGCGACAAATGTGATAAGTGGTATCATTATGGTTGCGTGGCAGTAGATAGCAATGTGGCTGATTACGACCGGAACTGTGAATTTTGCGACACCAGGTCTTCCGCTGCTGCTAACCCAGGCCAAGCAAAGGGTCTTGAGGCTCGACCGACCGCATCATTGTCACCATTAGTTCCACAAACAACGATCGCACCACAACTCGTGGTTGCCAATACGGGTACAACGTATCAAATCCCGCCGGCTCATGTTACAATGGGGTCAATTAGTACTGCAGTGTCAACAGGTCTCTCATTGCCGAATTTGTCCATAGTACCAACGCCTATGGTTATGTATCCACATCTTTATACAGTACCCCATCAATATATGATTGCGGCTCCTACAGAAATGCCTATTGTCCGTCCAGCTACCCAAGTTTTTGACACCACTGCTCATTCTTATACTCACGTAACGCAACCTACAACAACAATGCCTATGAATTACCAACAGCAGAATGTACAAACGGGTCTAAACAAACAAAACGCAGCAAAGAGCATTCAAAGCGATAGCGATTGTTTGGAAAGGCAAAGAAAGTTAAAGTTGCAGCAATTAGAGGAAGAAAGGAAAATCGAACAAGAGTTCCTAGAACGAAAATATAAAATTTTGTATGGAAATGATGTCCCTTCTTCCACGAATATTAACAACAACTCTAATCACTTTTCAAGTTCTTCCTACAAACAAAGGCCCCCCACAACCAACGTCTTAAACGGTGAGTTAAGATTCAACAGCAATCAAGCTGAACCAACGCCTTCACAATTGACTGCGAGGAAGACTATACTACGTGAACGTTTTGGTCGCCCGGAGCATATTTTAGAACGTGCTATAAGTAAGGCGAAAAGTATGCCCTCTCCACGAAACAAACTAGAAGCGCTAATCGAGTTCGCACTTAATGTGCAAAATATATGTGCAATAATGGAATCCTGTGGTCTGGAGTCTCATTTAAATAACCCCATGTTAGTGAAGGAGCTATTGGACAAATTACCGAATCAACACAAATTAAATTGGGCATTGCAGCCAAGGGACGAAAGCATTCCAATAATCAAAGCGTATAGTATAGCTGAAGCAGCTAGTAAAGTGGACACACCCAATTTTGGAAAAAGCGGTGCATCGGTAAACACACACACTGAAGCAGCTAACAACGTAAAGAGTTGTCCTGCCTGTAGTGCCATTTCTCATAAAGTGCAGCAATGTGGAGAATTTAAGAAATAACAACTGAACGAGAAATTGGAGATCGTAAAAAACAACAACTTGTGTCGTCAGTGTCTCAACCAACACAGACGAAAATGTCATCTCAACAAGGAATGTGGGGTATCAGGCTGTAAGTACAAACACCACCCACTGCTCCATAAGGTCATCCCAGCTGACAATCAGGCAACAAATCAAACTGTAAGTACAAATGAGATTGGAAATACGCAGCGGAGTGCCAGAATAAATACGCACATTGACGTAAATGAAGAGAAGCCATTCTTCAGAACTATTCCAATCCGCTTGCATTCAAATGATAGCATTTTTAAAACATTTGCTTTTCTAGACGAAGGGTCTTCCGTCACCCTAATAGAGCGAAGTTTATTTGACATTTGCATTTGGATGGTGTATCCGACCCCTTGTGCCTCTAGTGGACAATTGGTACCGCACGAAATGAGAGCGAGTCTATTAGAACTTCATTTAAGGTTTCCAGTGCCCACAATGACACCAAGTTCGTCCTATCTGACGTTCATACGGTCGAGCATTTGGACTTACCATCTCAAACATTAAATATGGATGAGATTATTAGAAAATATCCTCATTTGAAAAACTTGCCAATACAATCATATAACGATGCTAAGCCTATGCTTTTAATTGGAGCTAACAACTGGAAGTTAGCGGTTCCCACGAAAATTCGAGAAGGAGGTTGGCAACAGCCAATAGCTACAAAAACACGTCTCGGGTGGACCCTACAGGGTGGCAACAACAGTCGCTCAGCAGATCCAAGGTTAAATATACATACTTGCGCCTGCCAAATTTTTTACGACGACTTTCACGATCGCGAAAAGAATTATTTCAATATTGAGTCGCCTACTTCATCCGCTTTATTATCAACAGCAGACAGTGATGCAATGGAATTGCTAAAAACAACGTGTAAGAAGATAAACGGGCACTTTGAAGTTGGCTTGCTGTGGAAAAATCCTGACGCAAAACTACCAGACAGTTATGATGTGCCTCAACAAAAAACTCACCAAAGATGATTCGTTACGACAGAGTATGCAGATTCAAATTGATAACCTAATTGAAAAGGGATATGTCAGGAAACTGAGTCCAGCTGAATTAGAAGTCCCCAACAAAAAGACGTGGTATATACCGATATTTTTAACTTTTAACCCGAACAAACCCAACAAAGTGCGACTGGTTTGGGACGCCGCAGCAAAATCAACTGGAACATCCCTTAACGATTTTATACTTGCCGGCCCAGATCTACTCAACATTAGTTGACATACTTTTAGGGTTAAGAATTGGAAAATTTGCGAGTTGTGGCGATATTGCGGAGATGTTCCACAGAATCAACGTACGAGAAAGCGACACGCAAGCTCAACGGTTCTTATGGTGGGACAAGAATGACGATTCGCATCAACCCAACACATATGTGATGAGAGCTTTAACGTTTAGAGTAAGTTGTGCCCCATGTATAGCCCATTACGTACGCGACACAAACGCTAAAGAAACAAAATTTCCACGTGCTGTGGGCTCAATACAAAACCATCACTATGTGGACGATCTTATTGATAGGGAAGACACTGAAGAAGCCGCAGCAGAGCTAGCCCTTCAAGTGGCAGAAATTCACGCCGCCGCTGGTTTTCACATAAGGAACTGGGCGTCTAATTCAAACAAGGTTTTAACCCATTTACAGCCAAACAAAAACTACAAGTTAAATTTTTAAAATCTCGATGTATATTTATTTTTAACAATGCAAAAAGACAGAAACGTAAAAAAGTACAAAAAAAAATTAAATTCAGGACATTAGAGGGGTGTACCCAAATTGGTACAATGGCCACTTATGAGTGATATTTTGCAAAACATTTTTTTTTTTTAACGCAGAGTTTTTTTTATTTCTTGCAACTCCAGCGGCTTCTATTGTGGCAGATGACACAACGCACACGCTTAGAAAGCTTTTCTGGAACATAATCTTCGCCGTCTAGATGTAGACCCTCAATATTTGATGACGAAGGCCGAGCAGGATGTCTTTTGGACGACTGTTTTAGATAAAACCTGGCTAAGGATCGACAAAATTGTAATTGATCCATAGTATTTTCTTCATAAAATTCGTGTAGGCGCCACGCATTTGATATAGCCATTTCAACCATGTACGTAAATAAACACCACCACCATTTTTTGCTATGTATGTATGCTAATTCGGTATAAAGATATAGATTGGTCCATTTCATAAGCTCCGCCCATGCTTTTGTTGTAAGTTTGGAACAAGTGAGGTATTTCAACTTTTTGTAAATATTTTTATAATTTTTATATTTTTTTTAATTTGTTTTTAGTATACTTGTGGCCATTGTACCCAAATTGGAACAGCATTATTATATGTTTTCTAAGATCTTATACATTTGTTGTATGAAACTAAAAATGCTTTTCAATGTTTCACTGTTTATTGAATTTAATATTACAATACAAATAACGACTATAAGCTTTAGGTAGAAAATAAAACTTTGGTTACCATTGACCTACCTCTACATGTGTATTGTTAATGAAGTTTAATAGATTATTACAACAATAACAATAAATGTAGATAAATTGCTTCATTTAATAATTATTATACAATAATGCAAAAATAAATAAACTAGAGCAAACAGTTTTTTTATACAGCCTTGATAATTAAGTGTTCCCAAATTGGCACAGCGACCGTAAATGGTTTAAACCAGTTATCCGAGTCTTCAAAAATAACTTAAGATGCCAAGCAATGGGGAGCTACCGAAAAAGTTTTAGGTATGTATTGGGACCCAGTTAGTGATGTTTTTAGATATAATTGCAGATTTGCACGTCTGCGCTGAAATGTTATTGACGAAGATATCGTACCTACCAAGAGGGAATGCAGCTTCATACCATCGTTGATGCAGGGGAATACGCCTACGCTGCCGTTAGTTATCTGGTTGTACGGCTAGGAAAGCACGAAACTGTTTCTCTAGTAGCAGCTAAGTGCAAAGTAGCACCTCTTAAGCCTCTCTCGATACCTCGACTGGAGCTTCAAGCCGCACTCATCGGAGTCAGATTGGCAAATTCAGTGCAAAATATCCCTCCCTCGCGAATATCATCAAAATATTGGTGGTCAGATTCTAAGACTGTGCTGCAATGGCTACGGATCGATCCAAGAAATTTTCAACCGTTCGTAATGCACCGAGTAGGACAGATCTTAGGACACTCCAACGTTACAGATTGGAAATGGATACCCACTAAAATGAACCCTGCGGATTTCGCTACAAAAATATCAGCGCAAAAGAATATGGACTTATGGTTCAACGGCCCTGCCTTCTTACGTAACGACCCAAGCCAATGGCACACCTTGTGAAATATATACAGACAACGGTACCAACTTTAAAGCAGTTGAGAAAATCCTCAAAGAAGAGATCAAACAAATTGATTTTCCAAATATATCATCCAAATTTGATAAAACTAAATGGTATTTTAACCCACCAGGAGGGCCCCACATGGGTGGTGCTTGGGAAAGACTCATCAGATCTGTTAAAAATGTTTTACACAGTTTTATCCCACACTAAATTTAAAGGACGAAACCTTGAAAAGTGCACTTTGCGAAATCGAGTCTACTATTAATTCTCGACCACTTACATTCGTTTCTGTAGAAGATGAAGATGACGAAGCCATAACACCTAACCATCTCCTCTTGGGCTCTTCTGATGGCTATAAACCGTTCCTCAACGATAGCGGAAATATACACCAACGTTGGCAGCAAACGCAAGCATTCGCTAATCACTTCTGGCGCAGATGGCTGAAGGAATATGTTCCAATAATATCCCGCAGAAGCAAATGGTTCACCAAGCTACCACCAGTAGAAATAGGAGCTGTTGTCATCATTGCCGATGAAAACTTTCCAAGAAGATGCTGGTCAAGTAAGTTATCGACACTGCGGTAGCTGCAGATGGACAGGTGCGAAGAGTGACAATCAAACCACAGTTTGGCGTTTTACATCGACCGGTGACGAAGGTAGCAGTCTTGAACGTCGATAATAATCATGAGCAAGCTCGCATCCCTGACTCGCTTACGGGAGGGAGAATGTTACCGCCGTCAACAAATATATAATTTTGTTGTACAGTGTATTTTTAAATTCTTCAAGAATTCTCTTTTCTTCTTTTCTTTCTTCTTTTGAGCTTCATGTAAATAATTTTACTTCGTAAATATGTACATATGGCATGATCCTTATGTATCTTTTATTTTCTTTAGTTTTTATTATTCTCTACTGAAAATAGCGGTTCTTTCATGTTTGTCATGTAGACCTAAATTCTTTTACATACATAAAGCAACATAATAAATTACATGGATTTGTGAATTTTGTTATCAGTAGTGTCAGAAAATTTGAACGTATCGGAGGAAAAATATTAAATTTTAAAGCCCTCCCTCGCTCGCGCCCCTCGCTCACCATATTTGTAATTATTTTAAGTTTTGTTCAATTAAATTTAATTAAAATTATACTTTAAAATAATAAAAAGAGTGTTTTATTTCGCGAATTCTTCGAGTGCTATTATAAAGTATTTTTTCTCTTTGACTTTTAAGTTGCTCCGAGCAACAATCTGAAACATAATTTCAAATTTAATGTTACATTAACTACATAAAATTCATCGTTAATTCGCTTAGCTTGTCTCCTACACATCGAATTAATGGTGGTTCCATTTAAAACAAGACCTTCCGAATTTTTATTTAAGTTATAATGGCGGCAGTAGTTACAGTAACAATATGCATAGCATGCCTTGTCGAAAGGTTGAATTTGTCCATACTTGCTAAGATTCTGTCATCAATAAATTGAATGGTACCGTGACATTGCGTCTGTCTTTTGCTCATATTTTTGAAAACATTATTATCCGTGATATTTTAAGGGTGCACTGCACAACTTACTTGCAACCATTGTGCATAATTCAGCTAAAATTATTTGCCCAGAAGTTTTATTTTCAGAAACAGTGTAGAACTTTGTAAAAAAAACTTTTCTGATGTAAGAGCACACTTAAATATTTTTAATAATTTAAGTACAGAACTAAATATCAGATAATTAAAACTGTTTTTTATTCGATGAATTATAATTTTCTAATTAATTATAGTAATTAATAAAAAGCAGCAAAAATTAAACTAAATGCCTGTTTTTCTTAATATCGGGGACTTTGGCTCCACTAGGCCCAGTCGGATCGGGCTAAAAAATAAAGGCAACGCACTATGTGGCATTTACCCTAAAAAGCTGAGTTTAAAGAAATTTAAGAAACTGAGTATGCAGTTCGATAGAAAACAAAATTCTGCATTATATAGTGAATTTTCACGACTTTAAGTTGAGATTTGTAGATTTGAGATGATGTCAAAGTCAGGAAAGCGAAGAAAATTAAATGCGTTTTTTGGTGTTTATTTGAAATTTTAATAGGTTTATATGGTATTTTTTGTGGCTAAACGAATAGAGGTTCTATATTGATTTTTTTTATTTGAAAGGTATGAGCAACTGCTACTTTCAGTTTTTTTTATATATATATTCAAAATTTAAAAATAATAAAAATTTCACAAATTTTTACCCTACCCAGAAAAAAGATAGGGATTTTAAAGGTGAAAGTAGTTTTTAGTAGTTTAATGTTATATACCACAAGAAAATATGAACTCTCTACATTCAGGAACAAAAAAAGTTTACGCAATTATTTTTGGCGAAGTTTTGAAAATTTTACTTTTTTTGAAAAATTAAATGTAATAAAGTCATAGGCAATAAAGCCATATGGCGTACGAATTATGCGAGGAAATAGGTAACTTTTAATAGGTAACTTTTAAGCAGTGATCCTTTTATAAGCTGCAGTACACAAAAGGAATAGAAAAGCATTGTCATCAGATACTATTGAATTACTCCTTCCTGAGATTGATGATTAAAATGATAACGATTTTAACGATTGTAGTTAGTTTCACTTTTTAAGTATTTTTAAGTTAAGTCTTAAATAATGTAAAATAAATATTATGAATAAATATTAATTATCATAGAAGTTTAAAAACTTACATATGTATATCGACTATTATAACAATATGAGATGTATGTTAGATTTTCTTAATGGACCGTATGTTGCACGTAGGGGCACTTATGATCCGATCATAATAAAATGTGATCATAAATGATTCACATTCATATTAAATATGTTCATGTCGAATTTCATCGAGGTAATACAATTTTTAAGCCAATTATAATTGCTAAACATATTTTCTTAAGGGGCCCTATTTTGGACCAAGGGCAATTATGGACCGACAATAACAAAATTTGGTAGTATGATTTAGATTTACAAAATACACGTTCATACCGAATTTCATCACGATACCGATGCTTTTAAGCCATTTATAAGCGCAAACGTGAATTTCTAAAGGGGTCTTTATATGG
Source organism: Sarcophaga subvicina (assembly GCA_936449025.2). Taxonomy (NCBI): domain Eukaryota; kingdom Metazoa; phylum Arthropoda; class Insecta; order Diptera; family Sarcophagidae; genus Sarcophaga; species Sarcophaga subvicina. The sequence continues at coordinate 11,649,903 of OW388085.2, read as the reverse complement.
GGACCAGGGTCAAATGTGATCCGATTTTCACCAAACTTTATACCATGATTTCTTAGTACACAGAACTGCTAAATTTTATCATGATTGTTCCATAATTACCATAATTATGTGGAAATAAGTGCAATTTCGGGGGGAATTTGTATGGTGGCTAGGCGAAATCACGGACCGATTTGAACCAAAATCAGTTGGGTTCATCCTTGGGCCTAACTATTACTAACACTATCAAAATATTCTAGCCATTAACTCATAAAACACTTCTATTAATTTTGGCCAGGTTTTCAGGCAAAATGCCACACGAGCGCAACGTTTATGGCAACAAACGAAAACAATTTTTTACGACCACTCTAGTATACATACACTAAAACATAGAGAACAATTTACAATAATGCATCGCGTTGTAGTGTCCGCAACATACCAAACGTAGACCGCGTGCGTAACTGCATTAATATATGTATTCCATTTAAACACTTTGTTAAATATTATGCCAAGGTTTTTAGCTGATTCCACAATTTGTATTGCTTGACCACCCAGCATGATTGATATTCCAGGTATTTGTAGCCGCATTTTTTAGATGACAATGCATTTCGATTTTCTAGGATTTATATTAATTAATTAATTAAGTTAATCTCGAGTTTAAACTTGCATTAAAAAATGGCCCTTAAAGTCCATTCATACACCAACCTTGGATTGACCTATGCAAATTTGTTGTTGCAAAATTATAGCATTACACAGTCACATACTTTCGAATGGTCTAGAATTGCAAGGAAAATTGCGGGGTCATTAGATTACGCCAAATGGGATCAAATACATCAATTAGAGCTGTAGTATATGTATGTTTGCTCTAGTAGCAGATTGGTATTCTGTGATCAGATTATGTAAACTAAGATAGCCACGCATTTATTTGTGAAGAATTTTTTTGAATACTTTGGACGAAAACGGAAGAATAGGTATTGGACGATATTTAGTTCCAGATTTCGGGGCTGGAATAATTTTAGCATCTTTTCAACAAGTAAGAAAAAGATTGGTTGTTATAATTGTATTAAATATATGTGTAATAACCAGTACTAACTTGGATAGTAAGAGTTTAAGAACTTCGAATGTATTTCGTCAAAGCCCACAGAATTTGACTTTATGAATAAATAACTAGATAGTACGTCAGAGAGAATTATGCAGGAAAACTAAAATTCAATACGAGAAGATGGCTCCGCTGTACGCATTAATATATTTTGATTCGAAGTTGTTGTCATATTGGGAAAGCATATAAATATTCTACATATTCGATTCATTAAGGTCATTATGGGTAATAGCAATAACCGTTTTATCAACACCAATTTTTCTTATGGTTTGCCATTTTTTCTTAGAATTAGCAGCAGTTCTGAAGCGGTCAGTATAATGCACATAATACTCGTCAAGCAATGTGATAGTCATCATGTACCTCAGCTGTTCTGAATCTTTTCCAACGTGAGTGAATTTCATCCCTAAGCTTGAATAGTGCTTGTATACTAGATATAAATCAGCATTTATTCTAATTATCGGCAAAAATCACAATAAGTAATTGGTGAATAAGTAGCCGTGAATTTAAAATCATAACAAAAGAAAATTCAATTATGGTTAGAAGAATACAATGCACTAAGTTGATCGAAAAGCTAGATATTTGACGAATTACTATAAAAATATCCAGCAGGGTACTTGATGTTGGGATACAATGAATTGGATTTATAAGATTTACCACATACAATCTAATTGATCTGATAGAATTAACCAAATTACTTTCTTCTAAAATATTCTCATTAAAATCACTAGCGATAACTACATCATTGTAATGAATAGTAAGATTTTCCACAAAAGTTAAAAACGAGCTAATGAGCCAGTTTTATTTGGTCTGTACATACAGCCAATCAGGAATTTTCTCTCATAAGCAGCAATTTTAATAAATATGTATTCTATTTTGTCCACCTTCTGTGATAAGCGTATAAGCTTACTATGAATATGGTTTTTAACGTATATACCAACACTTCCAGCATGTTATTTACTGTAATTTCTTAATATCTTATATCCATTTAATGCAACCATACCGCTATTATACATTCACTGAACCATATTTCAGTTACACAGCAGAGATGAGCAATGAGTATTCAAAAAGATGAGTAGAATCGAATCATACTCATAATTTCTGATATACCCATTCATACTTATTTTAATATTATACTCATACTACTCATCATACTCATACTTAAAAACACATATGATGTTGTTGATTTCGACTCCCCAAGACTCAACATTTACAAGAATCACAAAATAAGTATGATTCGCTTACGAACACTACAATACTCGAGTCACTCGAATCATTTATAAGTATTATAGGTATTTTTCTAAAGTTATGAATCTGAATAAATCAACGTTGTACTCATACTCATTGTGCTCTTATAAATGAACTACTGCTACTTATAAATGAACATTGTAGTGAGTACGAATGAATCAGAGTAGCTAAATTTGTTGGCTCACTTATATTCAAAATTTCATGAGTGCTTATGAGTAGAGAAAAAACGATTCATTGCTGATCTCTGTTATACAGATCACACCAAAGTTTGAATTTAACAATAAGAATCTAACCTCGTTAACTTTTCTTAACAAACTTTGCAATTTAATATAGTAAATGTTTAATCCAGGACGTTGATCATCATGCATTTAAGATTGTCATTCGAACTCAACCCAATATTATTTATTATTGACATCAAAATTGAAAGCTCGATATAAGGCAACGCAATTAATCATTGAATTTAAAAATAATTTAATAATAATAATTTTAATAAATAAATACAGATTGAAAAAATTAAAAGCTATTGCATACATTTTTGCAATATTAAAGAAAAACAAATTATAAAATTATAATTAAATTATATATTTTGGCGGAAAAAACTTAATAATAATATAACCAATTTCATCAATGCGCTTAGGTTCATCAGTAGCCAAAACTTTAAACATATATACAACACGAAGTCAGAAGGCAAATGATATTCATCTTTGTAGTATCTTAAAGTTATTGGAAGTGAGATTTTCATTTATAAAAATTTTATAAGCATAATTATTTTTAGATTGATTTCCAATATGACGCAAGCATAGCTGTGAATTAAAATTTTTGCGACACAATACCATAGATTTAAAAATAAATTTTTACGAGGTTTACTGCATCTGGGGCAGCCTTCTAAATATTAACACGTTCATCGCCACGATAATATCAGAAAAATTTTCACATGGGCCACGGTAACTTTATTAGATAATTTAGTTAAAAATGTATCAAGGAAACTTAATGTATCACAGAAAAAAATTTATTGCCAAAATTCCCGGAAAAACACTATATTTTATGTCAGACATATATGACTGACATGGCCCTATATTTAAACTTTTTTTCGATAAGCCGTGTCAGTCTTATATGTCTTTCGCATCCAAACAAGATACAACAAGTATTAACCTGTTGTTTTGAACACTGCGTCGTTTGCATCGGACATTTGTGATGACATATGACTGACATGGCGATGAACGTGTTAAAATAAGTACAAATATAATTAAAAATTTTATTTAAATCCTCGTTGGTTTTAAAAGGGATACCATCAAATCGCAAATCAAAAGCTTTGGCTGAATTTTCCTTTTGTATTTTGCGATTTTAATATTTTAATTTCAGTTGTTAATTGAGGTATTTCATAATGTGTACTTTTGAATTCAGCCACAACAGTTTCCAGACGCGTCACTCTTATTATTAAAGTATAAATACTCGTTAAAGCCGGGATTTATTATGTTCATATGTTTCTTGTTAAGCAATAGACCTTAGATCTTTGCTTATCGTTAGAAGGAGCTCAAGTGAATTGCTAAGATCCCGCAATTTTTTTCTTTTCACCTTTTTTAAAGCTCTTCCTCTAACAACAAAAATGCGATAACCACAATACTAACTAAATATTTTTGAAAAAAAAAATTAATAAAAATAATAGAATAAAGAAATACACAAATGTAAACAACAGCCGTTTCGAACATCGGTTTTATTTGAATTCGGATAACGATAAAAAGCAATACCGACTTGGATTTTACAACACCTCTGACCAGCTAAAGAATTCATACTCTGTAAATCTATGCGACTCTGAAAATATAAATGATGTTAATAACTGTATTCAGCATCTAGAAACTGACACATAAAATGATAACTCGGATCTTGAAACTAGTGGTCAGTTTAAAAATTATTTAAAAACTGAAAAGGCACCAGGTATTGATTAAATTAATAATTTGTGCAATACTTGTTCAAAAAATGCTCATTTCCCAAACAGTTGCAAAAAAGCTGTGGTCATACCGATCGTCAAACCAAATTAGTCCAACAACTCTCCCCAGTCTTACATTCCAATTAGCCTTTTACCATCCGTCAGTAAGGTACTAGAAAAGGTTCTTGAAAATAAATAATTTTGTTAACAGGAAATCAATGGGCAGGTGTTATTAGATGTAAAAACAGCATTTGATTCAGTTTGACATGGCGCTATTGTTTTTTAAATGATCAATCTCTGTTTTCCTACACCTCTTATTAAAATCATAAAGTTTTTAAAAAATTCACGAATATAGTGTTCTCTACACGTATATAATAAAATACACACCAGATTTTTCAGTTTTTCAACACTACAACGTTTATGATACAGCCTGAATATATTCGGATATCTTAGCAGACGATATTACGAATAATCAGCAATTGTCGTTAATAGTAGTTCGTAATTATTTCACTAAATGGCAAGCCAAACTCAAGTTATATATTTCACAAGGAAATAGAAATACTGTTATGTTCCCCAAAATTCTTTACATTTTGGAATACTCCTTAATAATGTTAATAAAAAATAGAAACTTAATCGTGAAAATAAAATAACTATGCTTAATGTGATATTTAATTCAACAATGGTTTATGCGGCTCCGGTTTAGGCAAAAATGGTAATGGCAAATTAAATTCTTATAGATCGCTCAAAATAAGTTACGAAAAATGATATATAACCTTCCATGGCATTTTATTTATTTATTTATTTATTTATTTTATTTATTGATCAACTTCAGTACAACAAGCATTTAATCTTATTTAATAGTACTGTTTATATATTGTTATAATTAAAGTAATAGTTATATATATGTATGTAAATTTCACAAAAAAAAAGCAAAATTATATTAATTAAATTTAAGTTAGCCTTAAGGATTGATTCTTAAAGACAAGAAAAGTGTGTTAAAATTGCAGTTTTAAATTGCATTACATTGCTTTTCAATTGAATTTCTGGAGGAAGTTGGTTCCATGAACGAATTGCATTAACATAAAAGTGCCTTTCAGACACCTGTTTCTGGAACCTTACGGCGTTTATCCTATAGCCCCTGTTAGTTCTGGAAAATTTTAGTCTAGTAAATAGATAATTCGGTTCCCCTGAATAAACAATTTTGTGTAGGAAAATTAGCATGCGATATTTTAAGAGGTTTTCCAGTGTCATTTCGTAGATTTTATAGGCAAAAAACGATATACTACTATATCTAGTGCGTCCAAAAATATATCTTGCAATGTTATTGTACGTCACGTTAAGTTTATTCCTGCTGACAGAGTCCAAACCCGCAAAAAGCTCACATCCATATAAGAGGGTTGGAATCAGGTATGTCTTCGCCAAGAGCATACGTATATTAACAGGCGTAAAGGACTGAGTCCTGCAAAGATTCCTGAGCATAGCATATGTCTTCCCACAAATCATATTAATATGGTCAGTCCAGGAGAGTTGGCTATTAAAAATAATACCCAAGTTTTTGGCATATTGTACAAATTCTATGGGCGAGTCCCCAACGACTAATGGTGGCAGTAAGCTCGGCAAAACGCCAATTTTCCCAATTATGATAGCTTTAGACTTATTAGCGTTTAAGCAAAGACCATTCGCAGTGGCCCATTTATATATACTGTCAAGGTCCTGGTTCAGTCTCAATATACAATTGTCGATGTCGGTTCTAAAACAGCTAACGTAGAGTTGGACATCATCGGCATACATTTGAATTCCACAGTGAGTTATACGAGAAGGTAGGTCATTAGAATACATTATGTAAAGCAGTGGTCCGAGAATTGAACCCTGTGGTACTCCTCTCCGGACCAGGCTGCAAAATGATTTTGCATCGCCATAGTGCACTGTCTGACTTCTCTTATACAGGTATGTACGTAAAAGTTTTACTGCTGATGTTGAAAATTTAAAGGTTTCCATCAACTTGTGACAAAGAATGTCATGATCAACAGTATCAAAAGCCTTTGAGTGATCTAGAAGTACCAGAATAGACACCATGTTCTGATCCATTTTTGACCTCAACTCCTCTACAACATCCACTAATGCCGTAACGCAGCTGTGTTTGGGTCTGAAACCAGACTGTCTGTTAGTCAGTAAAGAATTGTCGTACAAATGTTTGCTAATTTGCCCATGAACCAAACGTTCGAAAGCCTTAGACAAGTAAGGTAGAATCGCAATTGGTCTGTACTTTCCATCAGGTTTGGGTAAGGGGATAATTTTTGCGTGCTTCCACATTGAAGGAAATACTGATGTCGTCAAAATAGTATTAAATAAATGTGTTATATACACAATAATGTAGTCCAGTATAATTTTCAGGAACCTCGGGTGCATTTCATCGTAGCCAATTGAATTTGATTTGATGCCCCTAAACGCTCTATACACGTCCCCAAGGTTGACGTTCGAAAATTGAAAGCCATTGCCATTCAGATCAAAAGAAACACTTGGGTCCGTAACGATATCCAAATGATAAACGTGAAGATACAGCGACTAAAACATAATTTCGACCAATAAAGAATTATATCTATTATCACCATATCACATTATTAGCAATTAGGTATCATCGTCAGACTAATTTATTTTTAAGATATTTTTTTATTAAATTTTCTTCTTTTTTAAAGATTTTTTTTTTCTAAATTATTAAAAAAGTATTATATTTCATTAAATTCTGTACATAATGTTAAATTTACTTTCCATGGGATTTTGTGATCCAGAATGAACCGCAGATAGTGATAAGGAAAGTTGAATGTCTTCGATCAAGTAGCTATTCTTGTATAGTTTGGTGAAAATGAGTAAATCCGTCTAGTGAGTATTGACAAATTTATTGAGAGCCCGTATAACAGCTTCCGAATGGGCTTTATGAAAGCGCCCTCCAAGTTCATGGCAGTCAGCTATTAGTGAGTAATGATTATATACCAGAAATTTCTTATCCCGAAATCAACTGGCTTTGCCCTTTAGTTGGCGTATTCATTGCCAATCTTTTCAGATGCGTTAGTTCCATGTTCTGGAGAAACACTTTTACAATCCCATTTCAATTTTCCCTTACGACCTACAGTCAATAAATCGAGTAGAATTACCTGCTACCCTTGAAGGTTGAGCTTTTTATTAGTGATATTATCCTCCTTAAGGGTTGCGCTCTGATGTAGCGACAGATAGCCCTCCATGAGGGTTTTTCACTTTTATTTATTTATAAATTACAATACAATTACAAATTATATTTTAATTATATACGAGCGGAGGAACTTTGACCATATGCTCGGTGTAGTGTCACAGACCAGTCTCTGGTGGGAATTGAACCCACGACGCTCACACTAATAGTCTAGCACGCTACCCACTAGACTACCAGGGCACCCAATTTTTCACTTTTAATTATTAATAGTGTTTAATTTTGTGTTCGTTTGTATCCCACGATTGTAGGGATAGAGAGGTTAACGAGATCATAGCTCCCACTAGGCTCATAGCTCCTGCAAGGCCAAAAACTATTCAGCACATAACCACATAAAATGTAAAACGAATTTTTTTTGGAATGAAACCACTTTGAGTTTCCAAAGTGGAATCGTTATTTTTAGTAATTTCAAATCCACAAGAGTAAATAAAACGCATCTTAATGAATAAATTGGACAATATTTATAGTTATTATAGTGCATATTTAACTATTTTTAAAATTATTAACATATTAAAATGTTTTACTTTTTGTGCTGACCACTTCCTTATTCGAACAAAAATATAACGTATAAACAAATTAAAACTAAACAAAACAAAAATGAATTAAAATCTAAGTTCATAAAATCAAAATTTAAATATTAATATTTAAATACAATATTTTTTAGAGGTAAGCACATGAACCCGGACCAAGAAAAAATTTTCCTGGGTTTTATGGAGAGGCGACATAGACATAACTGAAGGTTATGTGAAAGGTGTGGCTAAAGAAGCACTTCGACTAGAGCTCAAGCAAAAATTAAATTCTTCGGTGCCAGATTGTAATGGTTTAAACAAAACGTGGGCGGACTGGAAAAATCTATGTTAATAACAAATCGAGTCACAACAAAAAAGAAAACCAAAAAATTGGTGGTGGCCAACACAATAAATATGTATTGTCTGATATAGAGGAATGTCGAAGCCAAAGATATTGGTGAAATTAATTACACCATTTCAATTAATTTAACCATTTTAAAGGAACAAACGATGACGATTTAAATATTACACCTTCTACATCACAAGATGCAAACCGAAATGTAATTCCTGAAAGCTGCACTTCATCGAAGGAGACTATCACCAGATCCAAAACGCTCCCTAAATAATTCAACAAATCTCGATTTAAACAGTCTTTTAAAGCAAGAAAATAAGCATCTAAAATCAATTATACAATTGATGATTAAATGACAATTTAAAAACACAACAGTAATTATTACGAAAAATTAACTTAAACGGAAATTATTATTTATTTGATTACCGATCTCAAAGTGGAAACACAGATATTACAGAGAAATTAAGTTAATTTTCTTTGACCCGTTTTATTTTTATACGAAATGAATTAATATAATTATTTTAACTACATTGAATTTTAATTTAATTGAGTGGCAATATTATCTCTTTCACGAAGATTTCATCATTTTAGCGCTTCCTAATAATTCACGTTTAACTTCCTACAGATGTAGGAATAATGTAGAATTAGAAATGAATTAGAACATGTTATAATATCAGAAAATATAGCAATCGAAGAAAAATTTAGGATAAAAAAGAAAATATAGTTAAAAAATATAGTAAGAAAAATACGAATAACAGTATGTATGTATAGAGTATCAATAAAAATTTAAAGACTAAATTAGCAAAATGAAAATTTAAAAATTGCTAATTAAAATAGAAAGTACCAACTACTTAAATAAATTGTATAACTCTTTCTTGAACATAATTGCATTGACTATGTTTTGAATATAATTAGGTAAAGTATTCCAAAGACTGATGGTGTATATAAAAAACTGGCGTTGAGACAGAAGAGCCCTATGTCTATGTTGGATAATATTCATACCGCGGTTGGATCTAGCGAATGTAATTCTACTAAATAAGTATACTGGCTGCTTTAAAGTAATAATCTTATGGAGGAGAATAAGGCATTTAATATTTAAAAGACTATCAAAATTAAGTCCAAATATGTGGTAAGAAAATTGAGATATATGGTCTCGACGCCTCTTAATAAATACATAATTGTTGTTGATATTTTTCATATAAGAATCCGATACACTTATAAACATTTTTTCCATATGCTTTTAAAAGTTGTATTGGTTTCGTGCTATCAAATTATGTAAATGAAAAAAATGTGTATATGTTTTCATATGTTTTTAAAAAGTTGTGTTGGTTTCGGGCCATCAAATTGTTTGAATGCCACGAGATACACAATACAGCATAGCATTGAGCGTTCACAAACAAACAAATGTATTCAATACAACATACATGATACAAAGGCGTGAGAATTGCCCAATTAAATCTTAACTGCAGGGTATTTCTGATATTTGGGAATTGACAAAATCGATTCGTAAAAGGTTAAACAAATTCGATCGGAACTGTAAATACGGAATTGACACCATTTCGATCGGAATATGTGACGTGCCCGTATATTTTTATACATACATTATAATTTTTGTTGTGTGAATTTTGTTACATTATTGTGTTTCGTAATTATAAGGTAACTTTTTTTAAGAGACAGAAATAAATATGTTATTCATTTTTTTGTTGGCTAATTGAAAATTAAACTAAGTATTCTATTTAATACTACTAAGCTTTTGGTAGTATTTTCATTAATTTAGTTCCATTCTACTTAAATCGCCATTTTCAACAAAGACTAGCGAATTTTTTTATTTATTTATTTTATATATATTTATTTATTTTATTTTATTTGCCTATGGAAATATTCCTTGCAGGCAATTTAGTAAAGTTACAAAATATCAATTTTAAAAAACTATGAATTTAAATATATAATTACATTATTTTTTATAACATTATTTGATGAAGAAAAATCTATTAGCATATACAATTTATTAAATTCCTTACACATTCTCCTTATTGGATCAGCACCAGCGTAGTTGGATCTAAAAAATTGTATTGATAATGGGGAAAAATGACGTGACGGACGTTGAGGAACATTAAACGTGATATTATGGATTAAAAAACTGGAGCCTATATCACCAGTAATTACATTGAATATGAACGAGATATTTAACATAGTTCTGCGGCTTTTAAGTATCGGAAGTTTAATTAATGCTAGTCTGGCAGAATAAGAAGGTAAACTTGTAGGATTAAAATTCAGTCCTCGGAGACAAAACATCAGAAATTGCTTTTGTACAGATTCGATGACGTCGGAATATTTTGTATATAGAGGATCCCGTATTATGGAACCATACTCGAGTATAGGCCTTGCAAGAGATGTGTAGAGCAATTGAGTAACATAAGGATCGTTAAATTCTTTTGCCCACCGTTTTATAAAACCAAGTACGCTTCTAGCTTTAGCGATAACTTAAGAAAATTTTTACGTCATCAGCGTACATTACGATATTGGAATAGTGAATCGTATCAGGTAAGTCGTTAATAAACAATGAAAACAGAAGCGGTCCAAGATGGATACCCTGAGGTACCCCAAAAAGGACATCAATACTTCTGGAGCAGCAGTTTTTAAAAAGTACGGTTTGTTTTCTGTTAGTTAAATACGAGTAAATCCATTTTAGACTAAGATCAGAAAATACCAATAAATAAAGTTTCTTCCTCAAAAGTACATGATTGACTTTATCGAAGGCCTTGCTGAAATCCGTGTAGATAACGTCTGTTTGTTGCTGATGAAAAAATCCTCGATACACAACTGTTGAGAGATGAAGCATGTTTGTTGTAGTAGAACACTTTTTTCTAAAACCGTGCTGATAAGGAGATATCAAGTTAGAAACTTGATAACATAAATCATCTGTAACCATTTTTTCAAACAGTTTTGGAATTATGATCAGTTTTGCAATACCACGATAATTTGTAACATCGGATCTATTTCCTGATTTGAACAAAGAAATAATGAATAAATCCTTCCAAACATTAGGAAAATAACCACATATAATCGATTTATTAAATAAGAATGATAGTGGAACAGCTATAGCGTCGGCACAATTAATTAAGATGCTACTAGGAATGTTATGAGGTCCAAAGTTATAGGAGAACTTTAGTTTTCTCAATTCCATAGAAATAGTAGGAACGTTGATTAAATTTATTGACACTGTGGAATTTGTATTTATTTTAATGGGATAATCAGTGGAATCATTATAAGTTGCATCCGAATAAGTTGTGGAAAAGAAGTTGGCAAAATTTGCGGTTTCGACGAGATCGCGTGTAAATAAAATTCCCAACATATTTGCTATTGAATTAATAACTAAACTGTATTAATAATAACCAATCCACTGCGTCAATATATTTTTTTTATAAAAACTTTTATAAATCACCGCGTTGTCCTGCTGATGTATAAATTGTTGGGTGTAGTTTTGTGATGAGCACTAAGCATTTCCCAAAGTACTAGAGTATGGTGATTTTGAGTGAGGGACAGTTGAAGTCACCGTTGTCTTGTAAGTGGACGCTAGCTCGGGTTAAAACCCTGGTTCTACCATCTTAAAAAAAATGAGATATGAAAAATATTTCTTCGACTGACTAATGTCGTAATGATAATTAGAAGAGTAAGTAAGACAGTTAAAACGGTGCCCTCTAATAAATATCATTTTAGATTCCCACCGTGCTTACCACAGACTTCTCAGCTCTGATTCTCATTATCATATTCAAGACGCTTAAATCTCAAAGAGCCTACAACGGCACTTTAGAACAGGTTCTAATTGCCGCGTTTATACCAACATATGGCAGTCTCTGTAACTTATCCAAATCCATCTGATAGGTGTTCGTTTTCGATCTATCTACCCTAGTATTGGCCCTGTAAGACACAATCGGTCGTACCTTAATGGTATAAATGTATTATTCTTGGGCTGCACTCACAAAATTTTCCTGTAAGCCTTCTGCATTATTATAGCATGCTCTCTATGGGAACCTTTCCTTTCGGTTTATAGCTGAATGGTATTTTCCTCCATTTCCTGTAATATTGCCTTAACCAGGAGTCGAATTTTCCTTCTCGTAAATTCTAGTATGATGATTTGGTATGGGTTAATCCTCAATCTCATCAACATGCGCCACCGTCTTACAATTTCAAGATCCCTTTAGAAGATCTCACAAAGAAATGCATAGCATTAGCAGTTAATCCTGGCTTCAAACAATAGTTCCACACCAAGCTCCAGATTAGTAGTGAACGAACTTGATCTTGTAACCACTTGTTGTGTATATTTATTTGTTTTACATTTTTCAATTTAAAGCCCTTTGTATGACCTCATGAAATCTCATATTGTCACCTCGTTAATGTCCAAAGATTCCAGTAAGACTTCCACAAATATAGAATATCTCATGAAAATAAAACAAATACACTGAAAACAATAACGCATCGATCGCTGGAATTATTTTTTTTTTTATTTATTTATTTAAGTCTATGGAATATCCTTACAGACTATTACATTTTATATTTCAATTCATTAAATTTTACATTTATATTTCAATTCATTTTATATTTCAATTCATTTTATATAACAATTCAGAATTATTATTATTATGATTTCAATTCAAAAAATAAGTTAAAAAAGAGACATCATTGAAAATATTAATTAAATGTGTTTAATTGTAAAATTATATCCTTTTTAATGGATTCCATACTTTTATTAAAATCTATATGATGATACAGACTATTAAAATCATTACAGATTCTACGAAATGAATCGAAGTTCGCGTAGTTAACTGTGTAATATTTTATATTTAAGAAATTATGGTATCTGGTCGGACGAACAGGTACTTTTATGGAAAGCTTTTCTAGAAGAAATTGCGAGTTGATAACACCATTAAACAGCTTCAGAAGAAAGATAGCATTTAGCATTTTACGACGGCTTTTTAAAGTTGGTAATTTAATGAGTGCTAGGCATTTTTCATAAGGTGGTAACCTTTCATTAGGATCCCATCCATTCCCTAAACCACGAAGACAAAATAATAAGAACTGTTTTTGAACTGATTCAATTTTATCAGAGTGTACAGCGTATTGAGGGTCCCATATTACAGATCCATATTCAAGAATTGGGCGAACCAGTGTGGTAAACAATTGCTTAGTAACATAAGGATCAGAAAACTCTTTAGCCCATCGTTTGAAAAATCCCAGGGTACATGTAGCTTTGCTAACAGTTGATGTAATATGATTTCTGAAGTCCAATTTACAATCGAAAACTATCCCTAAATCGTTAAAGGTATTAACTAGTTCAAGAGCGGCACCATTCATTGTGTAAAATCCATTGGTTGGTGATGCTCGAGTGAAGCACATATATTTACATTTTTTAACATTCAGCTCCATTAAATTAATACTACACCAAGAGGTTAAGTAGGTAATATCCTCTTGTAAAAGTACTTGGTCTTCAATGTTATTAAATGATAAAAATATTTTAACATCGTCTGCATACATTAATGTGTTTGAATTTTTGATAACAGAAGGGAGATCATTTATAAAAAGAGTAAATAGGAGCGGCCCAAGATGACTGCCCTGTGGTACGCCTGACAGTACATCAATAAAGTTAGATTGCGTATTCCTGAATTTAACGCACTGTTTTCTGTCTACTAAATACGAATTAATCCAATTCAATAAAGGTGAACTAAAACCAAGTTGATTAAGCTTATGAACGAGTAAGTTATGATTTACTTTATCAAATGCCTTACTGAAATCGATATAAATGACGTCAGTTTGTTTGCCTACAATAAATCCATCATTTACCAAAGTTGTAAATTCAAGAAGATTTGTGATTGTTGATCGAGACTTACAGAATCCATGCTGGGAAGCAGATAAAATAGACGATGCTTGAAATGACAGTGTATCACATAGGAGTTTTTCAAACAATTTCGGTATAATATTGAGTTTAGCAATTCCTCTATAATTTGAAATATCAGCTTTAGATCCTGATTTAAACAGTGGAATGATAAATGATTGTTTCCAAAAGGAGGGAAAATAGCCAAATTTAAGCGATTTATTGAATAAGTAGGTTAATGGAGTACTCAATAATTGAAAATGGTGTTTTAAAATACTGCTAGGAACCCCATTCGGACCAACTACATGCGAAGATTGGACGTAACTAACATAACGTTCTAATCGTTCAACATCTGCCATGAATCCAGTCTCTTCAGGACAAAGATGTACGATGTTACAGTATTGTGTGTATCATTAATCCGTTCTCTTCTTTTGAGTCGAACACATAGAGAAGGAAATAGAAAATAAATTGAGTTAATACAATCAAGAAACCTAGCTGAACTTGATTAAGGATGTAACAAAATGCAAATTGGCCTCCATTCTGTAATAGCAAGAGTTTCGCATCTGAAAATTGGTGCGATTAATTTCAAAAGTATGCAGAATGAAATAGTGTCTCTTAGAACTAAAATTATGCATCAGGAGTTGTCTATCTGAGTTGTGTATAGACGAAATATCGTTTTAAGTAACAGTTTATGTTGAAATAAAATGTGCGCATAAAGAAATTTGTTCTTAAACACCTTAGCAAATTAAAAACTAACAAAGATTTCAACTTCTTCAAGCAAACATATTTCACATTAATGAAATCTAACCCATTCATACTGTGCAGTGTGTTAAAATACAGGAAAGATAGTAATAGGAGAAAGGAGGATAGTGTGCGACATTTTTTAATGACTAATGTCACTGTTTTTCTCCTGAATAACTTTGTAATAATTCTCATTTTTTTTCTTATTGTATTAATTATATATAATGTCATACAAATCGAACCCACGGCCTCGGCAATTGAAGTTCTGCACACTACTAACGGGACCATCGGGGCACCCATGAAATGCCATAGAGAAGATGACGCAGTAAGCCTAATTAAGAGGCAGCCAAGTTTTCTGCTGCAACTGGCTCTAAATAAAAGTGGAAGCAATTTGAGAAATTGGAGTCGGTAAATCTGTTAATAATGACCATTGTGGAATTAGTGCAGATGCTCTATATGAATAGTTACACCTACTCTCAATTACAACTTCTCCTTTTCAGACAAAAATGATTATTTCACTAATGCCACCCGCTAGTATACTGTAAATAAAGTTCGATGTAATAAGAGTTGATGGGATTGATAAAAAAGTTTCTTAGGATTCTTATAATACAACTTATTTCCATTATAATGTTTATTTTGAACATAATTTTTACGGCTAACTTTTATACTAAAATATGGAAACTTACGATAATCATACCAGTAAAGAAATCAAACTCTGAATACAGACCGATCGCAATCGTAACGGTCTTCTTGAAAGTTTTTTAAAGATGGGTTATAAAGTTACCCGTTACACTAAAAATGAAACCATCTATACAAGATGCCAATCTGGATAAAATCACTCCTCTAGTTAATGTTTCGGAAAAAGTCAGAGAAAATAATAATTGTGACAATATTACGGTTCTGGTATTTGGTTAAACGAAGGCGTCTAACACTGTCGATTCACTTATAAGTATCACTTATAAATTTTCAGACTTTTCTATTCATTTGATACTTTCTCATCTAAATGGCAAAATTCAATTTAATCACGGCTCAATCTTAAATTCTCTCTTCTCTGTTCACTTTTCATTACTAGTCTCCCAAGCAAAATCGGACATTAGAAAGTCATGCTAACCATGTGCAGCTTTATATAAGGTGTAACATTACGTCAGTCGACCGATATGTAAGAAATTTAAGCGAAATATTACATCTTATCTTTGAACATTCTACAGCTAATTCACTAGGGATAAATCATTCTAAATCCAAATGTTTCACTAATAAGGAAAAGTCAGCTTTGACACCTCGAACAAAATGAAATATGAAAAAATATTTCTTTCGACGACTATCTCTGCAGTCTTCTGGTTAAAACTCGAAGTTAATAAAATTGCCATGATAAGGTTCTCAAATCTGTCGTTTATAGCAGATAAAAACATAAAACAGAAAAAATTAGCACACACATCCGTAATTTTTTTTTTTTCATCTACTCCATCAAAAAGTGAAAATAGTGCAGTGTTTAACAAAGAAAAAATAATTTCTGGTTGTAATTCAAAAAAAATTAAAACAGAAAAATCTGAGTTTCTCCCAGAAGAAATAAAAAAAATGAAATGAATTATAATTGAACCAAGATTACGGTGAAAAGAAAATAAATTATTTTAAATATTCATTTACGCAAAAAAAAAAAAACCAACAATAAACAAAACAAATTTACAAATTCTCACACATTTCAATTGAACTTAAAAACAAAAACAACTAGAACCGGTTCTTTTCCTCTCATTAATATAAAACAACAACATATCTCACCAGATAAATCACTCATATATAGTTGTATTACTGTATCACCAACTAAACAGCTCCATCTAGTGTACAGTAGGATAATAAATTTACACCTATTGTGAATACTCTTTTAACATAACCCAGTGAACAATAATATACGAATTCATTCTCTTCATATAAAATTCTATTCATTATATTTTTTACTTTCATCGTGAATTAAAATCATAATGTCTTGTTTAAAGAAAGGATGTACCTTGGATGGACCTGATGACAGAATGATTGTCTGTTGGCTTTGTCATGGATTATGCCATTTTAAGTGTTGCGGTCTTTCTGGTCTGGTGGGTGAATCCGTAGCAAAGAATAAAAATCTGCATTGGCGTTGTAGTGGATGTCAGAAAGTTGGTGCTGAATTTTATCGCTTTTTTCAAAGCACTAGAAACAACTTTTTACAAATTCAAAATAATCTCAGCCATTTAAATGATCAAATTAATGCATATGGAAAACTTATCAATGATTTTAAGACCTTAGATGGTTTACAATCACCGACACCTTCTCCAACTCGCCGAAAAAGCCCCAGATTTGTAAATAATGAAATTGCGTCTACCTCTACATCTAGCGTCGGGTCAGCAGTCAATATCCAAAAAACTCCAAATAATATCGAAAAGGAAGGTTTTATTGATAATTCTAGCCAGTTAGCAGGTTCAAAAGAAGTCTTTCCCATGCCTAAAAATTTAGATAATATACCTGATACTGATCGAAATAAATTGCTCCCCAAACAATCAATAACCATATTGCCTGATCCGGTCGGCTCTACCCGTTTAATTAATTTGGATGCTGCATCTCCTGTTCCATCGCCCTTAATTCAAAATGCTTCATCTGTGAATAATTAAATAGCTTCTGCTGAAAATCATCCAAAGCAGTTGCGAACTATTCCCCCTAAGAAAACAATATTTGCTACTCGGTTTGCAATTGATACGAATGCTGATGATTTGAAATTCTATATTCTATCGAAAATCAGAAATTGCAACCCAGATGATATTCTTATTTTCAAAATAAATGCGAGAAACAGGGCATCATTTAAAATAATTGTTCCTGATAATCTGTTCCAGCAAATCGTTAATGCGGAATTTTGGCCTAAAAATGCTATAGTTCGGGAATTTATCTACAGTGAAAGAAATATTGCTCGTCTTCCTCACATTGGTGATACAAATCAAAAAAACTAATTTCCATTGTTTATCAAAATGTTAGAGGTATTAACTCGAAATTATCTCCAATTTATTGCAATAGTTATGGATTTAATTACCATATAATAATATTCACCGAAACTTGGTTAACTAGTAAAATTAATAATTCTGAAATTTTTTGCCCTAAATACCAGATCTTTAGGAAAGATAGAGAAAGTTGTGTGCAATACAATACGAAAAAATCTGGAGGCGGCGTATTAATTGCCATATCAAATGAATTCTTATCTGAAGAAGTTAGTCTTAATGAATTTCTACATATTGAGTTTTTATGCGTATTAGTTAAAATTTATAAACAATCCTTATTCATTGTTTGCGTGTACATTCCACCTAATTCACCACTCACTGTCTATGAAGATCACTTAAATGCGATTGAAACACTTCTGAGAAAAGTAAACACAACGGATCTAGTACTATTAATAGGAGACTTTAATATGTCACACACATCATGGAAGGCTGTTCCAGACTCAAACTATTTAATCCCCACTGGTTCTTCGGATTCCTCGGCAAATATAATTAACTGTTTACTTGAGAACTGTCTTTTTCAAATTAATTCCATTCCAAATGATTTTGATAAAATGTTGGATCTTGTGTTTGTTAGTGATTCATCGGACTTCTCAGTTATTCGTCATACGCCTATCTCCAATCCCGAAGAGAAATATCATCCGACGCTTGAAATACTCTTCTTCCATCATCCTTTCCTTCAAACAAATAATTTAACTCAAAAACAGAAAACATTTTGTTTCAATTTAACTAACCACAATAAACTGCATCTTCAACTATCTGAAATCGATTGGTTAAATGAATTATCTGGCTATGGCAATGATTTGGACCAGTGCATTATGAAATTTTATCAACTACTTCACAATTGTTTCTTAGCATGTGTGCCAAAAGTTTTACCACATTCTAATCATGGTCCGCCCTGGAATACAAAATATCTTTCAAGATTAAAAAACAAGAAAAATAAATTGTATAAAAATTTTAAAAAGGATAGATCATTAATAAATTATTCCAAATACTGCTTAGTAAGATCTGAATACACCATCGCCAACCAAAGGGCTTATAACATCTATTTAATTAAGGTAAAAAACAAATTCAAGAGTGATCCTAAATCATTCTAAAAATTTGTTAATTCTAAACGTCGAGCAGCGGATTATCCTTCTGTTATGAAGCTTGGTAGTCATGAATCCTCAGATAATAAGGTTATAAGTGACTTGTTTGCGCAATTTTTTGCTTCTACCTACTCATCATCTACATTTAACGCCAATAATGAAAATTATATTCCTGAAGCAAAGGCCTTTGATATATCTTTTATTGATCAACGTACTGTTTCCAAGTATATACAACAATTGAAATCTTCGCATGTAGTTGGTCCGGATGGGGTTCCTAGCAGTATTTTAAAACACCATTTTCAATTATTGAGTACTCCATTAACCTACTTATTCATAAATCGCTTAAATTGGGCTATTTTCCCTCCTTTTGGAAACAATCATTTATCATTCCACTGTTTAAATCAGGATCTAAAGCTGATATTTCAAATTATAGAGGAATTGCTAAACTCAATATTATACCGAAATTGTTTGAAAAACTCCTATGTGATACACTGTCATTTCAAGCATCGTCTATTTTATCTGCTTCCCAGCATGGATTCTGTAAGTCTCGATCAACAATCACAAATCTTCTTGAATTTACAACTTTGGTAAATGATGGAATTATTGTAGGCAAACAAACTGACGTCATTTATATCGATTTCAGTAAGGCATTTGATAAAGTAAATCATAACTTACTCGTTCATAAGCTTAATCAACTTGGTTTTAGTTCATCTTTATTGAATTGGATTAATTCGTATTTAGTAGACAGAAAACAGTGCGTTAAATTCAGGAATACGCAATCTAACTTTATTGATGTACTGTCAGGCGTACCACAGGGCAGTCATCTTGGGCCGCTCCTATTTACTCTTTTTATAAATGATCTCCCTTCTGTTATCAAAAATTCAAACACATTAATGTATGCAGACGATGTTAAAATATTTTTATCATTTAATAACATTGAAGACCAAGTACTTTTACAAGAGGATATTACCTACTTAACCTCTTGGTGTAGTATTAATTTAATGGAGCTGAATGTTAAAAAATGTAAATATATGTGCTTCACTCGAGCATCACCAACCAATGGATTTTACACAATGAATGGTGCCGCTCTTGAACTAGTTAATACCTTTAACGATTTAGGGATAGTTTTCGATTGTAAATTGGACTTCAGAAATCATATTACATCAACTGTTAGCAAAGCTACATGTACCCTGGGATTTTTCAAACGATGGGCTAAAGAGTTTTCTGATCCTTATGTTACTAAGCAATTGTTTACCACACTGGTTCGCCCAATTCTTGAATATGGATCTGTAATATGGGACCCTCAATACGCTGTACACTCTGATAAAATTGAATCAGTTCAAAAACAGTTCTTATTATTTTGTCTTCGTGGTTTAGGGAATGGATGGGATCCTAATGAAAGGTTACCACCTTATGAAAAATGCCTAGCACTCATTAAATTACCAACTTTAAAAAGCCGTCGTAAAATGCTAAATGCTATCTTTCTTCTGAAGCTGTTTAATGGTGTTATCAACTCGCAATTTCTTCTAGAAAAACTTTCCATAAAAGTACCTGTTCGTCCGACCAGATACCATAATTTCTTAAATATAAAATATTACACAGTTAACTACGCGAACTTCGATTCATTTCGTAGAATCTGTAATGATTTTAATAGTCTGTATCATCATATAGATTTTAATAAAAGTATGGAATCCATTAAAAAGGATATAATTTTACAATTAAACACATTTAATTAATATTTTCAATGATGTCTCTTTTTTAACTTATTTTTTGAATTGAAATCATAATAATAATAATTCTGAATTGTTATATAAAATGAATTGAAATATAAATGTAAAATTTAATGAATTGAAATATAAAATGTAATAGTCTGTAAGGATATTCCATAGACTTAAATAAATAAATAAATAAATAGAGGGTTGTAATGGTCAATCAAGTAAGTACAAAAAGCAAATCATATTAAAGAAGTAAAGAATTAAAAAATTATTTTAAGTGTTTAATTTAACTATTTAAAGTTCTTAAATTAACATGTATACGCCTGCCCTTTAATTTATTCTTGTCACTTACTGGCGGCCGCGGTTAAAGCTTTTCGCTATATCGGACGGGACCTATTATGCAAAAATGCAACGCGTCGCGTACAGTTTTGTGTGCTTCTTTACGCTCTTCGTGAATCCGTCTCATCTTTAATAAATATTCTGAATTTTTTTCGAATTCGTATTTTTTTGTAAGTGTAGGTTGGTTAGTCGATTATTTCTTATTTTAATTTCTTTCCCATAATAATAGGTGAAAGGTCTGCATATAAGCAGCGCAAAGAAATCAAGACCAAAAATATTCTCTTCATCTTCAGGCGAAGGCAAGTTTGATTTAGAAGAACATAGTGAACGGCAGGAAATAATTGAAGAAAGTCCAATAATAAATGAATATTGTGGAGAACACATTTTTAGTTGAAGGATACTAAATGGCTTATTATTTGAGGGCCGCATACTATTTACTGATAGTTATTATAGAACTGCCCCTTTGGGCGAAGAACTTTTGCAGAAAATACATTTATTTGTGGTACGGTAAAAATAAACAAAAAATTTCTACCACCGCAAGCGAAACAAAATCAAAACCGTGGTGGCTTGAGTTTCGAAAACCGTAGAGGAGTAAAATTTCTGAAATGAACTGACAAAACACCAGTTTACATGCTAACTACCTCAAACAATTACCGGTGTAAATTAGTGGAAGGGATCACCGCTGTCGATATCGAAGAAAAATAAAATACGACCTATCGAATTGCCAAATTATAGGTTTCGATAGCTATCGAATCGAATTTCAATTCTAATTGTAAAAGATTTTGTTGAATTTGTAATAGATTCAGAACATATGTTTATCTTTGTAAATTGTTTTTGTAACTCGGAATCAATAATTTTTAGTATAAAACAAAATAAACAAATTAATATAAAACAAGTATTGATGCTGGAATATTTATCTTCATTGGAATCTGAAAATGAAGACAATTTAGTACATATTAGAAGACAATTGCGTGATAAAAGTGACAGTTATCAAAAGAGGCATTCAATTATGTCCTCTCCCAGTTAGATTTTTCCGGGCATATCTCAAAATGATCAATTTTTTATGATGATTATGATGATTTTTTAAATGATCAATCTCTGTTTTCCTACACCTCTAATTAAAATCATAAAAAGTTTTTAAAAAATTCACGAATATAGAGTTCTCTACACATATATAATATAATACACACCAGATTTTCCAGTTTTTCAACATTACAACGTTTATGATACAGTCTAAATATATTCGGAAATCTTAGCAGACGATATTACGAACAATCAGCAATTGTCGTTAACAGTAGTTCGTAACTATTTCACTAAAGAGAAAGCTAAACTCAAGTTATATTTACAAGGAAATAGAAATACTGTTGTTTCTCAACATTCTTTACGTTTTATAATACAGTGGACCCTCGGTTAACGAACTTAATTCGTTCCAGCACCTCGTTCGTTATGCAAAAAGTTCGTTAAGCAAAACGACTATTTCCATATAAATACATATAAAATAAATTAATCCGTTCCAGATCGAAAAAACTACACACTAATATGTTTCAATTTGAACTTTTATTTAAAAGAAAGTTACAAAAAATACTTCAAAACTTTTAAAACGGAAAAATAAACCAATATATATATCTTAAAGATAAAGGAAAATAGAAAATAATTTTTTTTATAATGGGTACATGCATACCTAACTTTCTTTTAACAAAAAACTGTCTAGTGTCGTTTGTTTCTGACGTCGCTTCAAAATTTGTTGAAAATGAGACACAGCGTTATCATTAAATAATTATGTTGCACGTATAGCCACTGTCTGATTGGGGTGATGCTTTTTAATGTATGATGCCACAGACTCCCATGAATTCAGCATTTCTCTGATTGCACTAGACGATTGCGGTTCTTCTGTTATCTCCTCGTCCGATAAAGTTGACTGCTCAACTTCTTGTTCTAAAGCACATTGCAATTTCACAAGGTCTTCAGTAGTCAGATCTTCATTGTGCTCTGCCACAAGCTCAGCAATGTCATTGCTATCCACCTCTAACCCAATCTGTTCAGCTAAAGATATAATTTCGTTGGTTATTGGATCAGTGGATACTGCTTCGAGTTCTTCAAATGTGCTTTCGGCAAAGTGTTCGGGCCAAAGTTTTTTCCAGGAAGATTCAAGTGGCCTCTTAGTAACGCCATTCCATGCCATTTCAATAATTTTGAGACAGCCAACAATATCAAAGTGTCCTTTCCAAAACTCCTTTAAAGTGAGATTGGTTTTTTCACTCACTTCAAAGCAATGCTGGAAAAGTTCTTTAGTGTAGAGCTTCTTAAAGTTTGAAATAACTTGCGGATCCATGGGCTGAAACAATGGTGTTGTATTAGGAGGCAAAAAGTGGATTTTTATAAATTTCAACTCTTCAATGAGATCATCTTGCAAACTTGGTGGCTGTGAAGGAGCGTTATCCATAATAAGCAAGGCACGAAGAGGCAAATCCTTCTCAATCAAATATTTCTGCACGGAGGGACCAAAAACGTTATTGATCCAGTTAGTAAAAAGATCACGTGTCACCCAAGCTTTACTATTGGACATCCACATAATATTTAGCTTGCTTTTTGAAGGCACGTGGATTCACTGAATGATAAACAAGAAGGGGTTTTATTCACCGCTTGCATTGTAACACAAAAGTAGAGTAAGGCGGTCTTTCATTGGCTTGTGGCCTGGCATTGCTTCCTCCTTTGCTGTTATGTATATCCGCTGGGCATCTTTTTCCAAAAAGGACCCGTTTCATCACAATTAAAAATCTGCTGGCGCAAGAAACCAGCAGTATCCACAAGCTTCTTGAATTCGCCGACAAAACTTTCCGCTGCTTTAGCGTCTGAGCTTGATGCTTCACCATGTCTCATAACATTATGAATACCAGTACGTTTTTTAAAATTCTCGCACCACCCCTTACTTGCTTTTTTTCACTGACTGTTGATGTTCCTGGTAACTTTTAAATAAGATTGGTGAAAATAGTTTTAGCCTTCTCACAAATTATATTCTGCGAAATTGAGTCAGCTTGCATTTGCTTTTCGTTAATCCATATCAGAAGCAATCTTTCAACGTCATCCATAATTTGTGGTCGTTGCGAAGAAATTCTTGATACTCCCTTTGCAGCATTCACCAGCCCAAGCTTGTCCTTATTCTTGAGGATAGTAGAAAGTAGAATAGTAGATAGTAGATAGTAGTAGAAATCGTCGATTTCGATAAGTTGTACTCACGTCCTAAACCAGACACACCCAAACCTTGTTTATATTTTTCAATGATCTTGAGTTTCATCTCAATAGTTATTTTAGCTCTTTTATTTTTCTCTTTCTTCAAATCTATTCTTGAAGGCATTTGCGAGTATGTATATTATTTTGTAATTTTTATAAAAACCAAATTAAAAATAGAACACTTACATATATGTTTTAACACATCTTGTAAATTATACGAACACAACTGATGCAATTATGCACTTGAAGCAAAATATGAACACAGACAACACAATAATGTATATTCCGGACTTCCCGTGTTTCGTTGCTATAAACTGAAAGAAATTTTACATGCAATTAAGGTTTTCTCCTTTTTTTGGTCGTTATGCGAAACTTCGTTCGTTAAGCGAAACTTCGTTCGTTAAGCGAAACTTTTTTTTCTTAAAAAAAGTGTTCGTTATACGAAATGTTCGTTATGCTGGGCGTTCGTTAACCAAGGGTCCACTGTACTCATTAGGAGCATGAAGTTAAATATTTAGGTTAGATTCTAAACTTATTTTTAAAAAATAAGTTGCTATCGATGACGATAAAATAAATACAACTTAGAGAATAATAATAATGTTAATAAAAAAAAAGAAACTTAATCGTAAAAATAAAATAACTATGCTTAAGGTGATATTTAACTCAATAATGTTTTATGCTGCTCCGATTTAGGCAAAAATGGTGAATGGCATATTAAATCCTTATAGATCGCTCAAAATAAGTTACGAAAAATGATGTATAACCTTCCATGGCATTTTCAATTAAAACGTCGCATAATATTCATGATATCCAAATGATAAACGTGAAGATACAGCGACTAAAACATAATTTCGACCAATAAAGAATTATATCTATTATCACCATATCACAATATTAGCAATTAGTTATCATCTTCAGACTAATTTATTTTTTACTTTGACAAATTTTGTTTTCTTTTATCGTTGTAACTTTATTTGGTATTGTGATTTAGGTTCAAACGCAAGACATGAATATTGTTACGCAAATAGTTGGCTCCCTTCTAGGGAGCCAACTACGAGTTATCTCGTACTCACTAAACCACTTTTTCTCCTAAAAAAAAACATCGTTTTTGCTTTTTGATGATATCTAAAAATAGAGTTTTTAGTAATATATATATATATATATATATATATATATAATAATTATAATATTTTTTATCCTTATTTTTTGTATCGATTGCTATTTCCCGAGATTTTAACACGTTCGTATTCATTTTTATTTCTACATTATTTCAAACATTTCATTACTTACATAATCAATGATTTATTATTTTCTTTTTTTGATGTACGCCCATAGCACTTTCATTTATAAGATTATTATCTTGTTGTGCTATGACTAATAATAAATAAATAAATAAAATAAAATTGTCATTTTTGGCCAGTTTTCTGAAAGCAAAACAACAAACAAAAAATAAAAGAAAATGTGAAATCAAATACAACTATGTGTATATACGAATAAAGAACAGAGCAAGTTTGCTAGTACATCAAAGTGTGAACTCACCCCCGCTCGTTTTTCCCTCTCTCCACCAAACTAAAGAGTTTGCAAACTAATTTGAACGTGCAAAACGTGCATAGAAAATTTAAAACGAAATTTTTTTTTCGGGATGGAACCACTTTGAGTTTCCAAAGTGGGATCGTTATTTTAGTAATTTCAAATCAAAAAGAGTAAATAAAACGCATCTTTATGAATAAATATGACAATATTTATAATTGAAGTCGCCGTAGTCTAGTAGGTAGTGTGTTGGCTTATTAGACGTAAAGCCAGGGTTCGAGCCCCAGGCCAGACATCAAAACAAAATACAAAAAGTATATCTTCGGCGACTTCCTCTCAGCAGATTTCTGGCAAAAACTCTTAGTAATTAAAATTGTCATGAAAAGTTTCTCAAAAATCTGTCGTTCGAAGTCGACTTTAAACTGTAGGTCCCACAACTCATGTATAAAATTAACACACACAACATAAGTGGTGTGAGAAACTAGGTCGTAATCCTGACTGAAGGGTTGTAATGGCCAATTATGTATGTATGCAGTGGTGTTGCGCTAATTTTTTTTACCGGAACGCGTTCCGGACTCCGGTTCACCTTTCGGAAAAACAAGCCGGTTCGTTCCGGTTCGGGTTCGGTTCAAACCCTTGTTTATAAAAATACATATAAAAATTCGTCAAAAATTAGAAAAAAAAAATTTGCAATTTTTTTTAATTTTTTTTTTTTTTCAAAACGTCTCGTTATCAGAAATCATCTTTAGTTCCGGAACGCGTTCCTGTCCAAAAAGGAAGTACCGGAACGACGTTCCGGTGCGTTCCGCCTCGACAACACCACTGTATGTATGTATGTATATTTATAATTATTATATAAAGAACAATTTGCATTCTGGCAATATAACATCTAAACAAATTAAAACAAAACAAAAAATAATTAAAATCTAAGTTCATAAAATCAATATTTAAATATTATATAAGCACACGAACCCGGACCAAGAACAATTTTTCCTGGGTTTTATGGAGAGGCGACATAGACAACTGAAGGTTAAGTGAAAGGTGTGGCCAAAGTAGCACTTTGGCTGGAGCTCAAGCAAAAATTAAATTCTTCGGTGCCATTAATCAAAGATTGTAATAGTTTAAAGAAAACATGGAAAAATCTATGTTAATAACAAATCGAGCCACAACAAAAAAGAAAACCAAAAAATTGGTGGTGGCCAACACAATAAATATGTGTTGTCGGATATAGAGGAATCTGTGGTGAGAAAAGATATTGATATTGGTGAAATTAATTTAACCATTCACATCACATTGCTCATTGAACTAGTTTTTTTAAACACAATGGCAACGACAGGCTTCTTTTTTGTTGTATTTAATCATTTTTTTATTTGAAGTTGCCATATTGAAAATATATAATATGACAAGTTCAAACATAAACTTAACCTTAAAAGTTACAGGTAGGATGATTCCCCCTTTAGCTTCACGGTCACTTCTGCCTTATTGTTCACTTATAATAATGAAAAAAAATTTATCTGCCCATTAAAATCCTTCCGTTAGTTAACGGAGTGTTGTAATAATGGTCCTAGGTTTACTATCCATTACTAGATTTGCTCTGTTAGTTTTTCAAAACGCTTACAAGCTTAAAAGGCGAATCTTTATTAGTATTACATCATTACCACTTCCACCGAAAGTGTTCATGTCATCATCACCAGGGAGGCCTGAGGAGTGCTCCTAACGGCACTCGATATGATCCAAGAGACATATGTTTGTAGCTTGTCCAGCAACTTTCTGCGATAGAAAGACTGCCGAGAGGGGACGAAAGGATGTAAAGACCAACTTATAATAGACAGCACCACATGGGGCTTAGCTTCAGGCTGCCATGGGGGTCGGTAGGTGACGGATAACTGAACGGCCTATCCTATGTAGGCTAGCTGCGAACAACTAATAAGCAGCCCCCGACCAAGAGCGGCAGATACGGAGACGTACTACACAAAAAGGTACAAGGGACCGAAGACGTTATCTGCGACTTGGCGAAACGATGCCACCATTAACTAGGCATCATCCCACAGGGGGCTCCCTCAAGAGATGGGAAAATAGGAGAGTAACGCCTCCGAGGTTCCCTCAGTTCCACCGAAGCGGCGAACTACGACGCCCTTGATTGGGGCATTAGAACCCGGCCCGGTAAGGTTCTAATTATGGTATACCGGAAAATGGATTTGAATTGGTGATACAGGCTGACGATGGCAGTGCATAGATAACCACGGGGTCTTCGTGACGACTACAATGATGGATTAGGAGAGCGGCCGAGAGTTGATGAACAATTGAAATAAACCTACGAACAAAACGACGAATGATATGAACAATTTGGAGCTGAACACTTTTGGGCAGAACTTAAGGGATTCGAGAATTAGGAGCTTAATGGAGGATGGGAAAAAGAGATCAATCCACCAGTCGATGAGGAATGCGATTGATTCTATTAATACCCTATACGACCTGTAGGCTGGTGAGTTAAGGGGGCAGACAACCAATGAGAAGAGTTGCACAGTTCTGCAACACAAACTTCGGCTTGGATGAGAAATCAGGAGGGGAAGAGGAGACAGGAGAAAACTGTTGAGACTCTCGAAGCAAAGAGGAGAACCCCAAATCCTGTACCAAAGGCTTTGGAGAGAAGGACTACTAAAACGACTAAGTGGTGACATTTTGAGGAGGGTTAAAACAGACCCTAACATTTGCAAATTAGGGGAAAACGTGACGAAAATTCGGAGAACCGTCAAAGGAGAGCTATTACTTCAGCTTGTCAAGAACGGTGAGCGAACGGGACTTCAGAGGGGTCATTGGAGAGCTCCTAGGGAAATGCGTGTCTGTCCGCACTCTAAAGGAGAAGAGGACAATTGAGATAAAGGACATTGACGAGATCACGGAGAAGGAAAATGTATATAACGCAATACAGATCACTCCTGGTCTTGAGGGCTTCGGTAAAACCGACGTAGTTGGTCGCAGGAGAGCATATGGTGGGACGCGAATGGCCACAGTAAGCCTTAATGCAGACGCTGCAGCTATTCTCCTGAAGAAAGGTAGAATTAGGATCGGCTGGAACATATGCACGATTCGCGAAAGGAACATTCCGACGAAATGCTTCCGATGCTTGCAATTTGGGTATATAGCCCGTCGGTGCAGGAGTAAAGTTGACCGCTCAAGAACACGCAGCAAGTGTGGACAGGACGACCACATTGCTGGGACTTGCGAACGGGAACCATTCTGCATGTTCTGCAAAGTGGACAACCCAAGGTTCGCCAAACATATCGCGGGGAGCAGGAAGTGTCTGCAGTTTCAAATCGCTCTTAATTCGAGTTCGAGGAGATGAGGGTAATACAGATTAATCTGAATCATTGCGAGGCAGCCCAGGATCTATTGATCCAGAGGGAAGAGAGGGGAGTATCGACTTCGCAATCATAAGCGAAACGTAATGGGTACCGAGGAATAATACCTGGATTACCGACAGTTCTACGACTGCGGCTATATGGATTTGCGGTTCATTACCTTTCCAGCAAATCTATACGCGGGACACTGGCTTCGTAATGGCCAGGATAAAGGGAGTTTTCGTCTATAGCTATTACGCGCCTCCGCGGTGGCCAATGGACTAGTAGGTATACTAACGCCAGAGGTCGCTGTCTCTTGGAAACGTTTGCTTCCCTTCCGGGAATGAATGACGGAGAAGGAAGCACATTTAGAAGGGCTGGATCGAGTTCGAATGAAAGCGATAGCCTCGTTTCGCGCACCGCGTGGAAACTCACTGAAGACTTCATGAATAGTGACCATCAAGCAGTCGTAATGACGCTTGCTAGGCGCAACACGAGAGGAGACGAATTGCCGAAGTTTACGGGACCCAAATGGAAGGCCTCCTGTTTTGACGAGGAGAAGTATAAAATGATGTTGTCGTCTTTCCATGCGACTGGCAACATGGTCGAGGAAATGCTGAGGAGCGTATACGAAATGCTCAACACTGCATGTGATGCTGCTATGCCTAGGAGGACTGTATGTAGGGGACGTTACCCCTGCTACTGGTGAAACGACGAGATTAGGAATCTGCCGTCGGCGTGCTTTGGGGCGAGAAGGGCCCAGCATACGAGAGGGAGACCGACATGGGAAGGCGAACGTGCTGCATACGTGTATCTAAGGCATCGACTTAGAAGGGCCATAAAGAGGAGCAAGAAACTATCCTTTCAGCGGATATGCCAGGGGGCTGATATGAATCCTTTTGGGGCGGCGTACCGAGTCGTCTGTAATATTGTCGGAGCTCGGGAACAGCCTAAACTAGGTTGTCCAATTTTGCTACGCGAGATTATTAGTACATTATTCCCACGGTGCGGTAGGCACTAGAATAGGAGATGGGAAAACACCAGGACCAGATGGAATCCCAAATGGGTCACTTAAGGTGGCTATCCGGCATAGACCAGATATGTTCGCCAAGGTGTTCTACAGGTGTTTCGTCGAGGGTGTTTTCCCACGTAGATGGAAGAAACAGAAATTGGTTCTCATCCCAAAACCTGGGAAACTTCCAGGTAAACCATCGTCATACCGACCCATCTGCCTATTTGACACGATGGGGAAAATACTGGAGAAGATAATATACAATCGACTGCTGACATGTGCCGAGGCAAGAGGAGCTCTTTCGGACATGCAATATAGATTTAGGAAGGGACGGTGCACGGTGGACGCGATAAGGGAGTGGACGACATTGCGAGAGACGCAATAGAGGGCGAAAGATGGAGATTTGACACCAAGGAATACTGCGCTGTTGTCACACTTGACGTTAGGAACGCGTTTAACTCGGCGAACTGGGGGCGGATTTCAACATGGCCCCGTCGCCATACTTAATGGAGATTCCGAATGATTACTTTCAGGACAGGAAGGTAATATACCAAACTGATGATGGAGAAAAGGAATACGTAGTGATGTCGGGTGTCCCGCAGGGCTCTGTACTTGGGCCACTACTGTGGAACATTATGTACGATGGTGTACTTCGACTGCAATTGCCAAACGGTACTACAATTCTGGGCTTTGCAGATGACACTGCCATAGTCTGGTAAGGGAAATAGAGAAGACGAACATAGCGATTCGAAAAGTTGGAGCATGGCTTGATGAGGCAGGTTTGACACTTGCTGCTTTTTATGTGCAGCCGTATTGATAAGTGCCCGGAAGATAGTGGAGAAGATGGAAGTGACCGTCGGAGGCACTAGAGGCACTGAGAGTGATTATCGACGACAGGTTGAACTTCAAGGAGCACGTGAAATACATCGGCGAAAAGGCATCTGTAACTCAGGGAGCACTGACGAGGATGATGCCAAATATTGGAGGACCAAATCCATTTAAGAGGACAATAATATCGAGGGTTGTAACGTCGATAATGTTATATGCTTGCCCAATATGGTCGGAGGCACTCTCCGTGGGATGACAAGAAGGAAACTGTCCTCTGTGTATCTCCTAAGTGTGATTACATATAAGAGACTTCAGGACAGTGATTGATGAAGCGATACTGGTATTGGCAAAGACAATACCGACACATTGGCGGACGAGATGAGGCGGATATACTTTCGCCGTCTCGAGTATCCGGGACAAACGGTAGCTATAAAAGCGGAGGAACGAGGGACTTCCATGCACAAATGGCAATCACGATGGGAAAACAGTTTGAAAGGAAGGACATTTCACCTTGTCCCTAATATAACCTCTTGGATGCAGAACAAACAGTGCGAGCTGAACTACTACACGACTCAGTTCCTAACTGGTCATAGATGCTAAAGTTAGTACCTGCACATGATACTTCCCCTATACGCCCAAACTGTGTAGATGAGGAGGAAGATGCGAAGCATATTCTAACATGCTGCTTCAGATTTAGATGGCCGGGAGAAACGAGTTTGGAACCAAACCGGCTTATAGAAGAGGTGTTGAATTCAAGGATTCTATGGAACCAATACAACCAGAAAATGGCTGAAGTAATGCTGGAACTCCGAAGGTTGGAGGAACGAAGGCGAAATTTGAGTTAACGTGATAAAGCTTTAAAGCTAACCAGCCCTCCGCGAAGTAATACCTTACAGCAGTCCTGCGGTGGGAGAGTGATTGATGATGGGTTGGGTTTAGTACGTCGGCACCAGTGATGGTGAATGGTGCACTCTTTTGTTGGAACAGAAGTGTCTTTCGAAAATTCCCACCTCCGGCCCAAGACAAAAAAAACACAACAAATCATATCATGCTATACAGCATTTATAGACTTTCAAATGACGTTTTACTAGGTCCCCTCTTTTCAGGCTATTGGTTTTGAGAATTTATAAGATAGACTATCAATTAATAAATTGATAATTGATAAAATTGATAGAATTCTAAGGGACTACTCGTTATTGCGAGGCATTTGTCAGGACGGCTTCCGTACATACATAACATAATTTGTCATTACAACCCTTTATTCAGGATTACGACCTAGCTTCTCACACCACTAATGTTGTGTGTGTTAATTTTACACATGAGTGGCGGAACATAGTTTAAAATCGATTCCGAACGACAGATTTTTTTTTTTTGAGAAACCTTCCATGGCATTTTTATTTACTTTCAGAGTTTTTGCCAGAAATCTGCTGAGAGGAAGTAGCTGAAGAAATATTTTTTCAAGTTTTCGTTTTGATGTCTGCCCTGGGGTTTGAACCTAGACTTCATGTCTAATAAGCCAACGCACTACCTACGAGACTATGGCGACTTCCTTAGTCTGTTATAATTCTGTTTGGCGTTAAATCCTCTGTTCGCTCTTCTTTACCATAGCCAATACGGGATAGAACAGTGTTGAAAAATTCAATACTATAGTACTTTTTTATTATTACATATTTTATAGTTTGCGCTTTTTAACTATTAATGGGATAGCAACATGTCCAACGTCATACTAAAGGTAGAATTAGTCGTTAGCCTCGGTTAGCCCAACGTCCACGCAACTTACGTTCGTTTTTAGAAAACGAAAAGCAATGGAAATGCTTGCCGACCCGTAATGTAATTTCGGTAAGTATTTAATTTGCTCTTCATATGCTAAAATAAACGTACACTCCGTTACCTTCCTTCGACATTTGACTAAACGGGGCTTTTACAATCAGTTACGTTCCGAATCAGCTGTTTTTGTTTTGTATATAAGAAACATGAATCGTTAGTTTTTCTATTGCATTCCATACGTATATTAAGTATAAATAAATATTTTTACAAAAGTACCATTTGATGCAAAAAAGTACTCTTTCAGTTATCGTTAAGTACTATTTCAAAATTTCAATTATGCAACACTGGTATAGAATAACAGCAAATGGTACTAATAAGATGTCGCATTGTTTCTATATGGATGATTTCAAGTAATATACGGGCAGGAAGCCGAATATGATAATTAATGATATTCTACAAAAAAGGCAAGAAAATAAGACTACAGCTAGGAGATAAAAATTACAAATACTTTGAATTTACAAAAACATCACAATTGGTTGCATCCTTCAGAATAAATTATAGGGAGTTTACAAACAGGTTGCACGCAATCTGCAGAACCAACTGTAATGGTAGGCATCTGGATAAAACCGATAACACGCTTTCGGATTACTGTCATGGTCTCCGTTAGAATAACAAGAGCAATAATGATAAGGAACTAATTAGCGCTCAAAATTGTCATTAAATAAATCAAGATCTTAAGAAACTTAATCGGAAGGATTTAATAAATGTACAAACGGAAGGATTTAATAAATTTACAAATTCTGAATAATCTCCAAATACCAACAGCACTAAAATATTTGAAAACAATAGGAGAAACATTCTTCCTCTGACACCTTAAAACAGTAGAGCGATTATTCTAATAACACCACGAAACCTAATGCAATTTGTAAACCTAAAGCACTTCACGCAATACACAAATTTTACAGATCCAGAACCCATAGATTTGGAAAATACCACGAAGTGGATGAAATACAGTATTAGGTATTCTAAAACTGGAGGCTTTATAATTGCAATACTGGTTGGACTAGTAAACAAGAGAACTTACAAAAAGTTCATTATTCATAATAGATGTGTAAGAATCTCTGAGACAATATCATACCTACTAATCAGCTTCAACGCCCTAACACATAATCGTTGCTCAAACAGACACAATAATATAGGCAAACAGTTCATATAAACATAATTTACTGATTATTGAAAATAATATTTATCATGGATATCACCTAAAACTAACAATAGAAAATTAAAATTACATAATTTTTAGGAATAGGTCAATTCTCGTGAACCACCCTACCGAAATAAGTATTCGAATCAGGCCCGAAATAACAATAATAGACAGAATATGCCGACAATGATTATAATAGATTTTTTGAGCTTTTGAAAACAACATACATATGTATACAAAGACCAAATTCCAACCACTAGCAGAATATTCAAACAATCCTACTCAAAGTCGAGATTATCTTAATGACCTCTTTGACAAGAAAACAACAAAAACGATGCAACAGTTGAACCTGAAGTCTACAAGAATAGCAAAAATGCAAAAGACTATACTAATAAAGGTGGCATCAGTCGTAAGAGAGAAAATTAGTAAAGATACAGAACATGGATTATATACAATCATTGGTCATGAACTCGCTGCACAAATTCCAGCAAAAAATGAGAATGTACAACTCGTAATAATAGTAACATAATACAAACAATATATACTTATGACACATAAAAATTTATTACATACTTATAGATATTCGAGTACAATGGGTCAATTCGACCTCCGGGTACTGTACTTGTCTTAATTGACAAGTACACGTCTTCTAACCTAACCTCTAACCTGTAAATATTCGATGCCCTTTCAGTCTAGGAGGCAGTGTGGTTCATTAGGTCATAGGTTCGACTCTTACTAGTATCCTGTCGCACTACGCCGAAAATATGGTCTAAAAATTAGGACATAATTTGTAATTTTATAGTAATATAGAAATTTACATACTTACTTGGTCATTACAATCGATCTTCTCACACCACTCACGTTGTGTGTTAATTTTGTATAACAGTGGCGAGATCTAGGAGACGTCTGAGTCAGGGGGCAGCCAAGACACTACCTACCTACTATACTACGGCGGCTTGTATGTAGTAATAGGTAAACAATATTATTAAAGCAAATAAGAATCTGAATATTAAAACGAACCTACTCATTAAGCATTCTACTGCCATACTTTATAGATCTTTATCCTTTATATTTAATTCATTTGCAAGGAAGCTGGTTATTAAATGAAAAACGTAGAATGTATACATGAAATAAAAATACATTTACTAAGTAATCACCAAGCCTTTTTTGTAGAGTTGTTTTTAAAAGTTCATACAATAGTATATACAAGGTTTGATAGGCAACTTTCTAATAATCCTGTGTCATTGGTAGTTTCTTTTGTAGATATCGCCAGAATTTAAATTTTTAATTTTAAAAAACAGAATACGGTGGATGCAATTTGGAACTCCCACTACAATAAAAGCTGGATCAATGAAAATAAAATTATTTTTTTATTAGGTAGAAGAAAGAAATGGTTAATCAAACATTCTGATACAAAGTTGATTTCATTATTTCAAATATACTAAAAATACTAATGAATGTATAATCCACTTACGATATTCTCAATCACATTTCAAAATTCAACTTTAAATGTTTCATTCAGAGGAGAAACCGAACGTACTGCCGTAAGCCATAAACTATTAGTTTAACCATTACTTTATTGCCTTCACTTTAATATTGGAATGCACAATCTTATTATAAAAAGTAATTAGATTTTTAGACCAAACACGCATAATAAACTTCATCATCATTTTTCCTTTTTTATACATATTTATTTTCAAATACGTTGTTGCATATTGTTTTCCTTTTTTACTCTGAATATTTATATATAATTAAAATGTTATAATTTACAATAATTTTTCAGTTATAAAAGATATTTTCTTGAACTTATTTAATTTATTTTATATTTAAATATTTTAAGAAATTTTTGTAAATAATAACATTGTAAATAAAAGAATTAAATAATAATATGTATGTAATCTGCATCAGGAAGAAAAATATAACAAGCAATAGAAATATTTCAACTTTTCTAAACAATTAAATAGTAACAGTGGTGATAATTTAGCGATTTTAGAGTCTAATCTGCTCATTTAATTTTTCTTTAAACCTTACAACACTTGCTTAACTTCGTTTTTTTAAGTGACTTAATTCGGTCATCTTCAACTTATCGATGCAAACAGGCAGGAAATACAAGGAAAATAATTCCTATTGCATATCGGAATTCTACGTATATTTGCCGACTGCGATGTGAAGTTTTTCTTTTCTCTCGAACGGAATATGCTTGCTTTGCTTATGACTATCATTGCGAGTATAAGAGTAAATAGCCAGTTTGAATACCTCCCTACCCACCGCTATGTCCACTTCTTAACCCTCCACTTCTCCAGAAAGCAATATTTTTAACCTACATTGATGGCAAGGGGTAGGAGGAGCTAACTGTTTCTCTCTACTTATCTAAAAGGAGCTGCCATGAAATATATGTACACCCTGTGAGGATGCAGGCCCACTTGAGTGAAACATTTTTAAAATCATACTTATATTGGAGTTATTTTAATGCAAAATATGAATAATTTTAAAATAATAATATGAATGCTTTAAAAATAATAACACGGTGCGACAGTGAAAATACACCCGAGTAACTACATAGTCTAAGGCCCGTTTTCTCAATGTGTCGACAAACTGCCAGTTACTAAATGTCGACCTAAATTTATTAGACTGATAAACTGTCCGTTAAAAATGTTACTACTCAAGAGGAACTGCTGCTTGTAGATTTGGTTATAAGTCAAAAACATATATTGGAGAACAAAAAATCGGACGCAGTCAATTGGAAAATAAAAAATGAAGCATGGATGAAGTTGGAAGAATCCTTTAAGAGCCAGAGTGGAATACACCGTCCCTGGAAAACATTAAGGGATAAGTACGACTATATGAAGCGAAAGTTCAAAATGGAGCTGGCCACTGAATAGCGTGAGACATACCGTACTGGTGGCGGTACACCTACTAATGCATCGGTGTCTGCAGTCTCAGAAAAAATATTATCTGTGGTTGGAAACAGTGCAACAGGATTGTACAATCCATTCGATAATGACGGTAAGAAAATGTGTAACTTAGTTAAAATTATTTGTTATTTTATTGTGATTTTTTAATAGCGAATAATAATATTTATGATGAAAAAATGGAAGAAGAATTTCTTGACAATATGGATACTGTGAACAACAATTCTATCTTGGAAGAGGATTTTCCTGACGAACTCGAAGTGAGCACGATGTGGGAATGCAAGGAACTTCCTGAATTAAAAAACAAACCCACTATCAAACCACCTTCAAGCGGAGTAAAATTTAATTCTTCTGCAGTTATACGAAAAGTTTCCAACGAATTATTTATTTCTAATAAGAATAAAAAAACATCAATGGAAGAAGAAACGGTTAAATTAATTAAATTGCAACAGGTCTTTTATGAAAGTGAAAATCGTAGAGCAAATGAAAAACGTAAGTTGGAGATAGAGTCTATGAAATTAAAAACTCAAATATTAGCTATTGAGCTAAAGGAAAAAAAGAAAAATGTGATCTATATATGTGAAAAAGTATTGATATATTTACAGCTTTTACATATGTATATATAAAGTAAAATGTATTATTTTTTTAGATCTCATCCGAACCTGAATTTAAAACTGATATTATTTTTTGTTTGTTTTAAATATTATTTTACTTATGTTACCTTATTATTAATAATTTAATAACTCGCAATTTAAGAGTGAATTGAATACTAATAAATATTAATAACAAATACAATAAAATAAAAAAATATTGGTTCATTCTTCACATGACACAGTGTTTTATAAAAGTTTTTTCCAAACATGGTCAATTTAAAAAAATAGGTTTGAGAAAAAAGATCTAAAAATGGCAAAAATTATAATGCGATTGAACTGTATAAGTACTATATAAGTTTCAATTTTTTAATGATATTTTTAACCGTTAAAATTTTACATTAATTAAAATTTTATAAAATTTCTTTCGTTTTACTGAAATATTAATCTTCAAGACAAGAGTTACCAAAATATTGCATTTAAAGACTAGAATGGAAAAAATAAAAATCATAAATATATGGATATGAAATTTATACAAATTTATGAAAGAAATTTTATATCTTGCAAAATAATTATTGATTAATATTGTCCGAGCGTTAGATGAAGTTGCTGCAACGATGGTATCATTTTCAAAAATGGTTATGGTTTCACTGCTATGCATTTCAGGAGGCACAGGATCTTTTTGAATGATACATAAGTTGTGTAGAACTCCACATGCAACTATCACACTCATTGCAGTGGATAATTTTAACCGCATTCCCAAAGATAATACGGGGAAGCGTCGCTTCCAAACTCCAAAACTCCTCTCTACAACATTTCGAGTTCGAATCTGCGATTCATTATACAGTGTTTGTGGCCGTGTTATCGGATTAAGCAGAGGTGTCAACATATAACTGGAAGCCTTGTAGCCACCATCCCCAAGAATGTAAAGTTGGCCGAATTCCCCATTATCTAAACGATATTTTAATCTGCTGTTATTAAAAATCATGCTATCATAGCTTGAGCCAGGCCATCTTGCGACCAAATCTTGGAATATTAAATTAGCATCACATACAGCCTGGACATTGAAGGAAAAATATCCTTTGCGGTTCCGGAATATTTCCCCATAATCTCCTCCCGGTGACTGAATTCGTACATGTGTACAGTCGATCGTACAAACCACCTTTGGAAATTTGGATATTCGAAAAATGCATCCACAGTAGCTGTAGGCGGTTGATTAAATTTAATAAAATCTCTGGATAGAGCTGCTATTGCCTCAGAGACGTCTCTTACTGCCCGGCAAGCAGAAGATACGCTTACTCCAAAAAAATCTCCCGCCGTTATAAGACAATTGCCAGTGGCATAATATCGTAATGTTAGCAACAGTTTGATTTCGGGCGTAAGAGCATGATTTCTGTCCGTCATGGAGGAAATTTTGTCGGTGATCATATCAAGAACCATTTTAAATGTTGCCTTTGACAGCCGGAATCTTTTGAAAAATTCATTATCATCCATGTCAACCAGGCATGGCATGATAAACTCTTTCAACATTTACTTGGAACTCATGTTCTTTGAGTTCATCCTCCATCAAATTAATGTTTATTCCTCTATTAAACATTTTTTCTAAAATCTGTTTTATTTTTTTTAAAAACTCAAGGTATTGCCACATAAAAAATATGAACAGCAGTCAGCTGATTGAATTCATCTGTACAACAAATAAATAACCGGCAGATGAGGGCTGGTTAGTTTTGCGACGAAATAGAAGCAAAGGAGACATTGAGAAAACCAAATTTGTTTAATTTGCTGTTTTTCGTTGGGGAAAAAGATAATCGTCTAATGAGAAAACAGCCCTAAGTTATTCACTTGGTTGAGTGGAACTCAAAAATATTTTCTTTATATTTCTCGAAAATTGTTTTATTTGGCAAAAACTATATTTTTGATCTTTTCACATAAAATTATTGATTACCCAAATATTTTTTAACCTATTTTCAAAATCTAAAGTTTTTTGAAAAGAGGAGAGATGAGCCTTTAAAATTCTATACATAAACATATGGTTCAAATTTACATGTTATGAGTTTTGATCGGATAAACTTGGAAAATATGATTTTATTCTAATTTTTTCAAGTTAAGCTACACTTAATTGTGTAGTGATCTTTATTCTAGTTGTTTATTCTTTAACGTTCTTACAAAATGCCGCACATTACGCGGAAATGAAATCTACAGAGTTGATATAATTACAGAGTTGATGTTTACATACAGTTGTATTTAGACATAGTTGTATTCTACTATAGCTGGAACCTCTGGGATGAGTGTTGCCATATCAAAGACCACTCCAATTGCAAGATTTAATTAAAAATATGAAATAATTGTCGACATTCTGAAAGTGCACTATATTGTGAAGAGAGTGATACTTCGTTTGATTAAATTTACCGTAGTTATTATTTAAAGAGTATAACAGACGTGTTCTTTTTTATATATGTCACCTTATCAAATGAGCTTCCAGTTCAAAAATTTTCAAAACATTTGATGGACCTTGATTACTTACCGCAAAATGTGTCAATTTCACATTTGCACGACTACCAGAAGTCGGCTAATATTTGTGTTTTTTATAAATATTATTATGTATTTCTCTTTGTGCAAACATTGGTCAACTTCTGGTGGTCGATCAAACGTGAAATTGATACATTTTCCGATAAACAATCAAGATCCATCAAAAATTCTGAAAATTTTTAAAATAAAAATTCATTTGAAAAAATATATATATTAAAAATATAACTCGACTGTTAGACTCTTTAAATAATAACTCCGTTAATTTTTGTCCGATTTGATCCAAGAAGCGTCAAGCTCTTCACAAGATAATGAACTTTCAGAATGTCACCACTTACTTCATATTTTTTAATTAAAGTTTGCTACTATGAACGGACAAACTAGAAAAAATATGGAAAAAATTCTCATTTGGCAAGTTTACCTCATCAAATCTCATAGCATATTAAGTCCAATAAGATATGTACATACAAATATCGTTTTAAAGGCTTTCCATTCCTTTCCCTTCTAATCAGATTTTTATTTTTTACATTGGTTCAGAAATGTTTGTGTAATCAATAAATTTGTGCGTAAAGTCCAAAAAATTAGATGTTGTGAGATAACACAATTTTGGAGGGTTCAAGATTTTTTTGAGTTCTACTCAACAAAACTCACAACTTACACTGTGTCATTAGCTGTGTGTATTTCATTTCATTTTATTTTGTCACATAGTGTAATATAAATACATCAATAGAATACCAACAGACATTTTTTGTTGGACGTTCATCAAATTTGTTTCATGAAATGTCAACTGGAAATGTCAAAGTTTAACTTATAAGACAGATTCTATGTGATTCGACAATTAAGTAGGGTAAAAGATATTAGGTAGCCTTACAGTAACTACAGGTTTTTTTCTGTCCGCTTATTGGGCGCTGATATGTCAAAATCATTAAATTTGTTGAAACCCTGCTTAATTGTCGAATCACATAGAATCCGTCATAAGTTAAATTTTAAACAGAACTAACATAAATTGAATTGAAAATTTTTTAAGAACCGCTTTAATGAAAATTCAATCCCCTAACAAATATAGTGTTATAATATTCAGTTATGGAGAGTTGTCTCAGTTTTATATATCGAAAAACTACAAAGTCGTCGGTCATAAATAAGTTTTTTATGTACTTTAGATTTAAAGATTTTAAAACTTTTTGTTAGTTCAATATCAATTTAAAGGAACAGAAAATAAATTATGATACAAAAATAGAATAAATGTAGGAATAAAACTATTCACAACAGTAGCATTAAATCAAACCTTCAAAATTTTTTGTAGTTCAGTTGTAACTATTTCTTTAATTATGTTTTCAGAATTTCAGCGAAAATATCTAAAATTGATGCTGAAGAATACAAACATTTAATTACAATCTTATATGCCTTTTCTTGCTTTAAACAATACGTATGTATGAGAGTAATGGATGTTGCTACTGTTATAAATGTAGTACTGTTATAAACAACCTTTTAATCATAAATGTTGTTTTTATAAAAGATTTATATTTTAAATCACTATTTTATATCGCACAACTTATGTCTATTAGCAATTTCCTAATATTTGGTACATTGGATATGTAAATCGGTGGTAGTTTTGAAGATTTATCTTCATATTCTCTTGTAGTTTGTGCATTAGCATTTTGAAAGTGAACCGTTTAGATGCGCCATGCTTTTTACTTCAATTCAATATTTTATTTATATTCTCTAATTTTTTAAAATATATAAATATCTACATTAAAGGCAAGTGCAGCAAAGGTACAGCTTGAGTCAGTTAATTCGTTATAGTGTATCACATTACCTTCCAAAAATAGCAGAAAACTAAAATAAGACAAAATGGTAGCAAAGAATATAAGGAGAGGCATAAATAAGTATTCTCTGGGGTCAAAAACATTTACATTTGGTGTACTCTAGACAAACTTACAACAAAATTCTTGAAACGATAAGGAAAGTTTTGGAAAATAAACTTGATCGAACTCCAAAATTAATTTTCCAGATGGGAAATAAATTGGTCAGATACGTATTGGTAGTCACAATATTGGGGAATAACACGAGCAGATGCACATTCATTGTGTTTTCAAATTGATTCAATAAGTAAAATTCTCAACAATTTATCTGTATGGAAAGAATGCGCTGGAAGATATTGGTCAAAAACCTTTATTAGCCATGATAGAAATGTTTTAAGTTACAGAAAGCTGCCTGGAACAGGTCGCAACGTGTCGGTGGTTTCTCTAGAGAAAATCTCGTTCTGTGTTTTTAATTTACACGAAGAAGACTAGGTAAGCAGGACGTGTATTATATACGTACGCCGTCATGAAAGCAAATAGACACTTTTCCCGGGGATCACTTGATCCATTGTAATTATCCTAAGGGTGCAAAAAAGAAGATGAAAGAGAGAGAGAGATAAAACACTATACTAAGCGAAAGTTTTCACTTACTCGTATCTGGAACGTCAATGAACACGGGATATCAGTGGTTCCTTTATAACAATAACAAATGCTTTCTAGAAAAGATAAAAAGCAAACTGGTGAGATGACATCAGCCGAGTGTCATTCTTTGCGTGAGCTCAGGAAGAGCGTTTTAACCTCCTTCTATTCTATACCCCCATAAAATCTCAATTCAATTTTTATGAACGATTACCTGCCTGGTGCGAAATAGGCATGCAATTTATCTGGACGGGTCCAGGCGCCTATTATTACGAAATGGTTCAAGTTTATTTTAAAGATGTTTGCGCTGGATACCCTAGTTTTAAATTTATGTTAAGTTGTTGTGTAAATACGCTTTGTGGAATGTAAAAGTGTGATGTATATAAAGGTTGATCCCTGAGCTCCTAAACACAAAAGGTGTGTTTCATTGGAAAGCATTTATTTTATTCCTTTATTAATTCGGTTTTGTTTTTTACCAAGGTCAAATTAAAAAATTTTATATTTGACTTTTACCCCATTTCTACTCCTAAATATTTCGTTTATTCGAACTTGATTTTTCGAAAATAAAATATTTAATTTAGGCTTTTTCTTTTCAGATCTTTAAAAGAGATAGCCGTATGAGCCCCAAAATTAAAACAATTTTTGAGTGTTTTCGATTTTTTTCGCAGCAGAACTTTCCAATCCTCCCCATATGTATGTAAATTGATTTTTTTTTTCAAAAGTGCGAAGCGATCTACCTGAGAATATAGAGTGAAAAATAAAAGAGCGTTGTTGTCGGAAGCTGCATATATAAGTGCATTGGTGTTGCTTTATTTGTGTAACCAAGAAGTGCATGTGATGTTTTTGTTTACTGCTTTTCAAAGTTTAGACGCCTTTTGCGCGTTCAAAGAATTTTGACAAACTCTTTTACATTTTCTTTCAAACTTTGTTTCGTTTTTGCACGTTCAAAGCTTATTTTGACATACTCTTGATATTTTGTTGTTGTGTATACAAGGATCGGTAAACGACGAACGAAGAACAAAGCAACTTTGAGAGTACATCAGAGTCTGTACTCGTGTTCTTTTTGTTTTTCTCCTACAAACTCAAGGCTTTTCAAAGTACTTTGAACGTGCAAAAGTAGTTTTACTTTGACTACGTCTATTAATTTTCTTTCGGTTTTACAAGTTCGAAATTTACTTTGGCATTGATATATTCTTGTTGCGTATAGAACCATTGGTAAGCGATGAACAAAGAACAAAGTAATTTTGTGAGTACAAAGTGTGTACTCACATCTATTCGTTTTTCTCTTCTCTACAACGCACTTAAGGCTTTGCAAGGTAAACTTTGAACGTGTAAACCACATCAAGTAAACAGTTTAATGCTTTCTTTGCAAAATTGTCAATTTTC
Source organism: Sarcophaga subvicina (assembly GCA_936449025.2). NCBI lineage: Eukaryota > Metazoa > Arthropoda > Insecta > Diptera > Sarcophagidae > Sarcophaga > Sarcophaga subvicina. The sequence goes on along the minus strand of OW388085.2, from coordinate 11,606,017 downwards.
ACTAAACCGGTGTTAATATTAATTCGATTGTTGTTCGCGTTTTTCGGCAATTTCGTACTGAAATTAAAATCGTTTGTATTCTTTCATATATAAATAAAATAAATAAAAATATATAAATAAAATAATAAATCATATATATCATTTGTTACCTTGAGGTAACTATACAATATTATTGAGTACATTATTGCGTTTATAATTGTCGCTTTGCCCTATACTATCTTAAAAAAACTTGAAATGTGCAATTTTACGTACAATATACATATGGGCAATTTCGTGTGAAGTGACCCAATTTTTAAAATCGATGTCTTCCGATTTGGATGAAATTTGCACCAAGGTTAGTACTATTGGATAGTAGGCCAGATACAAATTTAATCGGAAGACATTGATTTTAAAAATTGGGTCACTTGACACGAAATTGCCCATATGTATATTGCATGAAAAAGTAAACAAAACCTGTACACACACATTCCAATATTAATTTCGTTGATACAGAAAACCAAATTAAACAATTTAGAGAATTCATAAATTAAAAGACAATGTTTAGTGCTATGAGCAAGGACGAGAAGGCTTGTCTAGCCATTATTTTAGCAAATATATTAAAAACAAGCCTAAAAATAAGAAATGGAAATGGATGTAGGAATGGTTTCGGAAGAGACAAATTTTTACGCATTTAAATCTTTTAGGGCCATTTTTTGAATGCAAGTTTAAACTCGAGATTAAGTTAATCTCCAGTTAAACTCCGTTTTCAGTTTTTGAATTTACTTAATCTTGAGTTTAACCTTACGGTTACCAACGTTGGTGGTTTAAACTCGAGATTAACTATGAAAAGTAGTTGACAAATTTTATTTAAAAAAAAGCTTTTAAGTGAGGGGAAGCCGAATAAGACAAATATTTAAGTCACTATGAATTATATAAAACACAAATTGACAACAGACAGTCTTAATTTATTTATTATTTTAAGAAAAGAATTTTTTCCATAAAGACTAACAGTATTCAGCTTTTGTTTGTTTGTTTTTGTTATATACAAAAGCAAATTGTTGTGACACACTTTGCAAAAGTAGTAAACACAACAAAATAAACGAAAAATTTTTTGTCATTTTTGCTTATAAGTACGGCAGCTCTACAAGTCAATCTCCAGTTAAACTCCCACTCAAAGAATGAAAACTCAGTTAACTGAAGATTAACTTTAACTGGAGATTAACTTAATCTCGAGTTTAAACTCGCATTCAAAAAATGGCCCTTAAAGGAGTTGTGGGTTTGTGAGCCTGCTGATTTTCAGAATTTTCTTCGTATGGATGGGACAACTTTTGACGTTCTTCTTAACAAAGTAACTCCATACACAGAAAAGCAAAACACCGAATCGAGTTTTAATTAATTCTGAACTTAAATCCTTTTTCAACCACCTTTTAATATGCAAAGAATTTGGTCCTTTTATAAGGAGTTTACAGCGGACAATTATACCAAATTTTTCGTTGTTGGGAATCGAAACTCAGAATTTGGGTATCATTTTTATTCATTTATTTATTTAATGTCAATAGATAATTTATTCTTCCTGACTAACTATATATACAATAACAGTTTTAAACAAATGAACAAAAACAAAACTTTACTTGTAAATTTAAAAATATGGTTAGTGTTTTTAATACATCTTTACTCTCCGAAAAGTCAATTACTTGATAATATTCATTAAAGGTTTTACATGCTCGTCTAAAGGAATCATTATTAGCATAGTCTGATCTGTAGTATTTTAGTGATAACAGTTCAAAATTACATGTAGGTCGCACAGGAACATTGAATTTGAATCAACTGAGCAGAAACTCTGAATCATCATTGCCCCGTATTAAACCCAGTATAAAAAAGTAGAAGTCGCCGTAGTCTGTAGGTAGTGTGTTGGCTTATTAGACATAAAGGTCAGACATCAAAACGAAATATGAAAAAAATATTTCTTCGGCGACTTCCTCTCAGCAGATTTCTGGCAAAAACTCTGAGAGTAAATAAACCTGCCATGAAAAAGTTTCTCAAAAATCTGTCGTTCGGAGTCGACGTTAAACTGTAGGTCCCGCCACACATGTATAAAATTAACGCACACAACATGAGTGGTGTGAGAAGCTAGGCCGTAATCCTGACTGAAGGGTTGTAATGGCCAATTATGTATGTATGTAAATTCAAAAAAAAAAAAACGGTATCAACATTAATAAACGGAAAGGATATCCCACATAATTGATTTTTTGTATAAGGATAAAGTGTTCCGGTGTCATAGGACACCATCTTCTTCACGTGGTTGAGAAGAAAGCAACAATGCATTACTTATTGAAATATCATCCTCAGCAACCATATAGCCATATTTTAAAAATTTGGGGTAACCAGAAGAACGAGGCTTAGAATTTACAAACTTGTAAAAAGATGTAGGATTTGAATTTATATCAGATTTTATCGGCAACTTTTTATAGGCAACTTTGTTAGTAATATTAAATTCAGATCTTGTCAAAGCATAATTTCTATACTCTACAGATAAGCCCGTTCTCTTTTATTTCGTATCATATTTATTTCATCACTCTGATCTGCAAGTATTGAAACCAACTTAATAGCATCTAAATGTTTAGAATAAATAGTACAGTTACAATTCGGAAGAATATAAGAGAGTTATGTAAACTTTTGATCTACGCAGTTTGACAACCACAGCGACGAATTCAATATCATCAGAATGAGTTGCAATAATTTCAGATGGATGTGATGAAGAGATTGCAATTAGAACACCACCTCCTCTACCTGAATTGCGATTGAATCGATATATCTGATAATTGTCACAAAGAATTTCAGCATTAAAAATACCATCAGTAAGCCAGGTTTCAGTAAAAGTAATAACATCATATGTAAGATTATAGCTATTAATTAAGAGGTCAGTTAATTTAGTATTTAAGTCACGTACATTTTGGTATACAATATTCAGAAAAGTATTGTAGGTTATAAGTTTTTTGACGTATGTAAACGAGCAATATTCGAATCATAGTTGTTTCTAGTTTTTTTTTCTAAAATTATATTCACGAACGTAAGTATTCACTGGCCAGAAGTTTGGTTTAACAATAAGGTCGTAGTTATTATCACTGATCGAAATTTTAAATGAAGAAATTGGCCTGGGTGCAAAAAATTTGAATTTTTGTATCCAAATATCCGTTTTAGCTCCCAATTTAGATTTAGTATAATGATCGATATCATCCGACGAGTGTCACTAGGTAATCGCGATACGAACACAGTTTTGTTAGGTGGAACAGCTTGAAGGGGTTTTGGAACTAATTGGGCATATATTGTTTCAGTATGGGTTAATAATTGTGAATTATTATCCTATCCACTGCCAATATCGATTGATGGAATGCTTCACGGCCGAGAACATACTGAAGACGTAGATGGCGTTGAAACAGAATTTATGATCATTGCGGAATTAATAACAGTTGGCACAGATGAGTTGCTCAAAGATGAAGCTTCTTGCACTTTGCTTTTAGGGGAGCAGCATTACTAAATTTGTCCAAACTAGAAAAATTGTTAGATAATTCACCAAAGATTGCTAGTTTGGACTGCAGGGCAGAAAATTCATTACTAAGCATGTCGAATTGTCCTTTATTACTTCTACAAAATTTATAAAATTCAATATTGATATTTTTGCATGCAGAACATGTCCAGTGCTGAGGCTTTGTCGGCTCCAAAAGTGCATCTGCGTCTCGTGCTTTGAGTGCACTACATTTTAAATGATATTTGCCCAAACATATCCAGCATGAGATCATTCTATCATTTCCCGTAATACTACATTTAGCATTTAAGCAATCGGTAATAAATAAAGATTATTCAGTTAGTTTTGAGTAAGAAAGGAAAAATTGTTTGCTGGGATATTAATTAAAAATTGACAAGTATAAGGCGCAATATAAGAACTTTAGCAAATACACAACCCAATACAGTTGGAATAAACAGTAGTGATGATAAAAAGTACAATGTTGTAATATATATTAACTGTCGATACTTGAGATAAATTTGGCAACACTTATTAAATCGGTAATTAATGTAAACAATCAGCTGGTTTTTCGTAATTTTATTTACTTTTGTTTTTGGTCTGTTTTGTATAGGATAATGTTGCTATGTAGGTGTTAAAAAAGAAAAACACTGACACTGTAGATTAAAGAGACTGTGTAAGTTGCCTGTTTGTTGTTGTTCTCCCCAAAAATAAGAATAAGTTTGACCGTTGTATAAGATATGAGTTTTTGTAAATTTTAAATACAGTGGCTCCATCGCATAATCGGACAAGCATTAGTCTGATATGTATGTGCTTAAAACTTAAAAAGAAAATATTAAATATATGTTTTTTTGCTTTTATTTAAACTCTACATTACAGCCTTTCAGATTAATAAAAAATAACAACATTTTTCATGATAACGGTAATTTTATAAAGAAAAAGAAAATTAACTAAATTTTTTGCGCTCAACGCATAATCGGACAAAGTAGAGCACCATTTCTAAATATAACGAGAGAGAACAATTAATACTTTGTGGCATATCCTTTGTTCTCAAGAACGGTCCGTAAACGTTTTGGAATTGATTTTTATCAAATTGTAGCATACCTCAGGCTCTGTGTAGTTCCACGCTTCCAGTAAAGCCGCCTTAAGCTGATTCAAAGTGTTAAATTGTTGTTGGTATTCTCCACTAGCTAATTCTTCCCAAAGATGTTCAATTACGTTGAGATCTGGGCTCTGTGCAGGGGTTTCTATAAGTTTGGGGCAATTATGAATCAACCAAACCTTTGCCACACCCAAAGTATGCTTGGGATCATTGACCTGGTAAAAAGCTAAATCATTCGCAATGCCTAATTTCTCGGCACTTTGCTTTACATTTACCTTCAAAATGTTGAGTTAGCCAAATTTGTCCATTTTACCATCAATAAAATGCAAATTGCCCACCCCAGCACTCGACATGCAGCCTTAAGGCGGCTTTACTGGAAGCGTGGAACTCCACAGAGCCTGAGGTATGCTACAATTTGATAACCGTTTGATGACCGTTCTTGAGAACAAAGTATTAATTGTTCTCTTTCGTCATTTTTAACAATGGTGCCCTTTTTGTCCGATTATGCGTTGAGCGCAAAAAATTGAGTTAATTTTCTTTTTCTTTATAAAATTACCGTTATCATGAAAAATTTTGTTATTTTTTTTATTAATCTGAAAGGCTGTAATGTAGAGTTTAAATAAAAGCAAAAAAAAACATATTGTTTATGTCTGACGGTCCAAACTTCCCATCCTTGGTGACATAAACAGGATTGTTTAAATGATGGCAAATTAGCAACAGAGGGCGCTGCAGTGTATAATTAAGCTTTTTTTATATTTTAATATTGTTGTTGTTTTTGGCATTAAATATTTTTTTTGTTGATTAATTAAGTTTTTTCGCTTTTGATCGCCTGGAGAAATTTAGAGCTCCAGAAACTTTAATAATTAATTTTGCATTGACGGCATTCAGCCATTTTCATTGTAAACTAATAAATTAAAAGTAATAATTAAATAGTGGCAGTGAATTTTAAAATCGTTTGTAAGAAAACCAAATAAATAAAAGAAATTGTATAATAATTTTATATAAAAAAGGAAATTGCTATTGGTTTGGTTTTTTTTTTTGTGCATTGGAATCTTGCTAATTTTGCTTTCTTTTTAGTGGCCTATTTTTCCAATTGTATAAAGACACAGACGGTACTTTTCTTTATTTCACACTTTTACATACAGTCCACGTAGTTAACATTTGGTCCAGACGACCCGGATTTGGAATCATTTTTTAATTTGCATCTATTAATTTTAATAAGGTAAAGTTGTTTGTGCTTTATTTTTTTATTGTTATTTGGTGGTGATTCATACACTTGTAAAGTTTTGTTGTCTAGTCTAACAGAACTTTACTTGTATATAATATAACAGTGTATATTTTCAAAAGGTATTGGTGTTATAATTTCAATAGCACAGCCATACTCTGAGAATTTATCGGATATTAAAACCAAACGGGTTTTAATATACACTGTTAATCCCTTTTGTCTTGGGTTATAAGGGGATAAATTTTTGAATAAAAAGATCAAATTGGGGTGGGAATAAATAGTTGAAAGTCGAGTTCAACAACCCAATTTGATTTTTTGTCCACAGTTGTGTGATAATTAGTAATTGTGCGTTGGGTAGTAGCAAAGTCTATTACCATTAATGACGATCCTTGAAATCCACCTTTTACATGATAGGGGTACTCGTAAATAAATGTTATTTATTTTTTATTATTGGTGGATCTAAATTTTTGAACAGATGTTTGATTGAACAAAAATTTAAAATTTTGTTTATTAAATTTTTGAATTAAATAACCAAATTTATTTGTGAGTTTCGTTTCGTATTTTTTTGACGTTTTGGTCTTTTATACTTTTAATTTTCTATTAAATGAAAATCTATTGAATTTATTGGATAAAAAAGGATAAATATAATTTTTTTAACAAAGTGAGAATAAATAGTTATGCGAAACTGAATTCAATAAACAAATCGCGATTTATTGGATGTTTTTGCACATTTTGTATCTTTTGATTTTTGATTAGCAGAGCTTTGGTTATTGGAATCTCGTCCTTTTGCCTCAATTTCGCATTGCGCGTAACATTGTAGATATTTATGTCCGTCTATTAGCGATTTTTTCGATATCAATTTCGTTGTTAACCGTAAAGGTGGTATTGGTATCAATTCGATTATATAACCAAGCAGGCCGCGGTGAAAATTTGCTTTTTTTCGTTGGAAAAATTTGAATAGTTTAAAATATAATTTTCGTCCTTATATTTTTTCCTGACTTAAGTTTTTCAGTACACTTGACCGCGAGGTTTTAAATACCAAATTGATAAATTTAATCGTTTTTCGGGATTTGAATTCAATATGCCAAAGTCAAGGAAATTATTGACTTTTGAAACATTTGCACAAATGTTTCTGGATTTTGAGAAAGATTTTAATGCCACTCAGGAAGGTAATACGGCCTTCTCTATAGAAATTCAGAGCGAAGAATTTAAGTTGCTATGGACAAAGGTTAAGGACGCTTATGAAGCCTTTGCCACAGGAGATGAAGAAGAAGGTGATCGAGAAGCAGCACGCGAACTTTTCAGCCATTGTCGTTTGGAATACATTTCGGTAGCTGCCCTAATGAGTGAGCTCTCTCAGACTTTGGTCAATCGATGTGAGATGTCCTCGACCCAGTGCCAAAATGGTCAAAGTAGCAAGAATCACTTTCGGAACCACATACAGTTACCACCATGTACCATGGAGATATTTCATGGTGACTACAAATCCTGGCCATCTTTCCGGGATATGTTCACGGCGGTGTATGTGAATGGCGCCACTATTTCACCTGTCGAGAAATTATTTTATTTGCGGCAGTTTACGCGAGGTGAGGCATTGGAAATTGTCAAAAAATCACCTTTAACGACCCATGGATTCCAGGAGGCCTGGAACAATCTTAGAGATAGGTTTGAGAACCAGAGAATACTGGTGAATTCTCAATTAAAGATTCTTTTTACACTGGAACCTATAAAATTAGAATCCGCTCATAAGATTAAGGGAATCCAAAGAGATATTAATAATGCGATATCAGCACTTCGAATGCATGATATTGATATTTCTAATTGGGATTCGATTTTCGTATATCTCTGCTCCACAAAATTGCCCGTACTAACTTTGTCTCTCTGGGAACAGACAATCCAAAACAAGGTGGAGATTCCCAAATGGAAGGATTTAGATAATTTTTTGACATCACGGTTTCAATCTCTGGAAACTGTGTCTGAAATACGGAATTTTGAACCAGTTGGTAGTAGTTCTAGGCCTGCCCCTGAAACTTTCTCTAACCCGAAAAAGGGAGTTCGATCCTTTTCCACTATGCTGAATAGGAGAGTTTGTACATATTGTTCGGGGAACCATTTGATGAATATTTGTCCGAAATTTTTCGATTTATCTCCTGGGAGACGGTTTTCGGTGGTGAAAAGGTACAGTCTTTGTATCAATTGCCTCACAGGTGGTCATAGACTCAATGAGTGTAAGAGTACTTTTGGTTGTACGGTGTGCAAGTTGAAGCACCACACTCTACTGCATCGAGAGGTGTCTGGATCCTCTTCGGGCGCTTTGTATGCGCCGAGTTCTAGCGGTGCAGTCAGGTCGAATGGTAGGGTCCAAAACTGCTTTGCTGCTACGTCGAGGCAGATACTTTTGGGGACTGCGGTAGTTGGTATCTACCACAGGGGAGAGACGTTCCGAGCTAGGGCCCTTATAGATTCAGGGTCTCAAGCAACCTTCATTTCGGAAGGATTACAGAGAAGATTAGGATTGCCAACGGTGAATATACATGCTAAGGTCTCTGATTTGAATGGAGCATGTGCTGGTGCAGTCCAAAGACAATGTTCGTTTGTCTTAACTTCTCGGTCGGGCGATCAACCTCGTGTGGAGGCAATCGGTTTGGTGTTGCCGAAGTTGACAGGAATGTTACCTAGTTCAACTGTTAACATATCGCGATCTGCAGCCTTATCGGGGATTACTTTAGCTGATCCCAAATTCGATAAAAGCGGTCACGTTGACATTCTTATTGGTGGTGACGTATACCCTGACATCTTATTGGAAGGTGTCAGGAAGAATATTTTGGGAAAACTAATGGCGCAGGAAAGTATATTTGGCTGGATTGTAACCGGTCCTTTACCAGAGCTGAATTCGAAAGAGCTCTCAAATTATGTGTCAGATTACACGAAAATAGAGGTCGGCAGAGAATCTCAGAGAACTTTGAGGCCGAATAATCGAGGGCATAAATTGTTGCGAAATGGGTCCAAGTCCCTCTACACTGAGATAAATAGATCTTTTCGTACAATGGCCTACTGCCAATATTCATGGAAGTATGCTAAGGTTGGTGACACAGCAGCAATAATAGAACGTATAGGGCCTACCACTAAATGGTGTTTAGGTCGTATTCGAAATTTACGTTTGGGTAACAACGGTACTGTAAAAGCTGTGAATTTAGCAACTGACTGTGGAATAATTACAAGGCCGATTGGGAATCTTGTAATTCTTCCAACTAACTGAATATTTTAATACGCAACTCTAGCTTATAGTATCATGGTACAACGAGGAAATCCCTCAGTGGTGAAGATGTCGAAGGCGATGAATTGTAAGGTCGCTTGAGCCACGATCATACCTGGTGGACGTGTGCGCAGCTGAAGTTAAACCTTCCATTTACCGGGCAATAGACCTAGTCCGTCTGTCCCTAGGAGGGTTAGGTTAAAAAACTGAAGCACCGAAGAGGACTATCCGCCCACTAGCCAAGAAAAATATCGGACCTCGTTCGTCCTGATAATCCACCAGTGGACCTAGTTCGTTCAATGATCGTGAGAGCGGAAGACCTAGTTCGTCGGAAGCTCTAGTTCCGATTTAGCAGAGGAACAATAAGCCTTAAGAATTCAATACCTAATTTTAGACCATGATACTTATTTCTGAATATATTTTTCGATTGCAACGTTTTTCTTTCTGGAGTATCAGACTTGGAACTGCTGCAAGCTGTCAAGTTTTTGGTGTTTGGTTTTCTATTGTTTTGAAATAAGAAACTAACATGAGAGTTTTTCTTTTGATTTTTTTCCTTTCTTTAGTTAGTCATTAGATGGAGGACATCTTTCTTGGTTGCAGTACTGCAAGGGCGCCGGCATGTTTATGTCTGACGGTCCAAACTTCCCATCCTTGGTGACATAAACAGGATTGTTTAAATGATGGCAAATTAGCAACAGAGGGCGCTGCAGTGTATAATTAAGCTTTTTTTATATTTTAATATTGTTGTTGTTTTTGGCATTAAATATTTTTTTTGTTGATTAATTAAGTTTTTTCGCTTTTGATCGCCTGGAGAAATTTAGAGCTCCAGAAATTTTAATAATTAATTTTGCATTGACGGCATTCAGCCATTTTCATTGTAAACTAATAAATTAAAAGTAATTATTAAATAGTGGCAGTGAATTTTAAAATCGTTTGTAAGAAAACCAAATAAATAAAAGAAATTGTATAATAATTTTATATAAAAAAGGAAAGTGCTATTTGTTTGGTTTTTTTTGTGCATTGGAATCTTGCTAATTTTGCTTTCTTTTTAGTGGCCTATTTTTCCAATTGTATAAAGACACAGACGGTACTTTTCTTTATTTCACACTTTTACATACAGTCCACGTAGTTAACACATATATTTAATATTTTCTTTTTAAGTTTTAAGCACATACATATCAGACTAATGCTTGTCCGATTATGCGATGGAGCCACTGTATTTCTCATAGAGTTGTATTCTGTTGCTAAGCGTTATTTCAGTTTGATAAATTACAATTTGTTATTGTACGCTGCAGAATTATTTTATTTTTATGCTATTATTTGTTGTAAAAAATGTAAGCATAGATAATATTTTTATGATAGACTGATATTTCAATTTCAAAAACACAGATACTGGCACTTCACAAAAGCTATTTTCTTTCCTTGATTTAAAATAATGGTAAAGATTAAAGAAAATATAGGCATCAATCACACTTTTGGAGGAGATCAAACATAAACACGTCTGTTCACTTCATACATTTGTTTCACCAAATTACAGAATCACAATCTAGGACTTTGGGAGTAATCTCAGGAGCAAAATAGATAAGTTCTTGACGGTTTCGGATATTAAAGAAAGTCACAAGCTACCACACGGAATAGTAGCCAAAGCAGTTTTTACAGACCCCGAAAATTCACAACATTCGTAGTTCTAAATGAAATGAAGAAAGTGTCCAATTTATAATAGCAATCACCTTATTCGTTTGTGTTCACATTTTTTTAGAATGTCGGTTAGTGATTGTTTAGCAACCGTTATAAGTGTTGCACGACTTGTAAGGCCTCTTCTCTAGAGTTCCAAAGACGTTAGAGCTCAAACGTATATCCACTTCGCCGTATCGAATGTTTTACCTGGGGAAGACGTAGAACTGTAACAAACTCCGTTAACCCACTTATGCCCGATCACTCTTTAGAAATCTCACAGCCTCCTCCACAAAGGCGAAATAAAGCAATTTATCGACATCCGCTTCTGCTCTTTCTTTTCAAAATGTTGCTATTTGTTAACCCGTTCACTCCGTACTTAACAGTTTTATTAGCAACAAGCCAGATTAATATCGTGCTTAATGATGTAATTTTTTCTGCTAGAGTTCCATCGACATCCGCTTCTGCTCGTTCTATTCAAAATTTTGTTACCTGTGTAGCCGTCTACTCCGTACTTAACAGTTTTATTAGAAACTATCCAGGTGAATGTCGTGCTTAATGATGTAATTTTGTCTGCTAGAGCTCTAATTGACCCGGAGTGTGAACCACTTTCATCTCAAGATAGCTTCAAATGAAAATCCAACATTTTCGGCGCCTTCTGCCACTATTGTGGGTCTTAATGGCGCAGTGTTCACTAAAGTCTGTATCGTTTCGCTGTGGTCTCCTAATGCTTCAGCGTTTAGATTGACGACGGAGGCATATATTTTTGAAAAATTGACTGGTCGATTGTTGTTTTTAATACACCCTATGTACTGTTGGATTTAAATTGAGCACATGCGGATTTGTTACTGAGTGGAAATGTGTACTCGCATATGTATATTCTGATCGCAAAACAAACCGTTTTTGGTTGGATATTTATAGGCCAACGAAGGTCGAAATGTAGTTGCGTTACTCTTTAAGTCCGAATCCTCAACGAAATTGGGTCTTGGTCCATCTCTTGGTCCATGATTTTGCCCAATTTAGAAGTTAAAGCCCATTACTATGAAGTTGATGAGGAATTCCATACCCTAGCCCTTTCCGTCCCAAGCAATTTCAAAATTGGAGGATTTCAATGAAATTTTTGGTATGTAATAATTTGCCATTAAAAAACACAAAAATGCATTTTTTATGTCCATACAAAGCTGGTGTCCTTAGAAAAAGGACATACACATATGTGTGTCTTGGGCTTTCATTTAGTCAAAATACAAAAATTTTAATATAATAATAAAAAAAACTTTTTATTTCATTCAAAAAACAAATATAGATTACTCAAAAAATAAAATATTGTGCAAGCCAATGTAATATTAAATGTATATGTAATATTAAAAACTAAAAAACAAAACAAAAGAAAACAAATTCATTGGTATTGATTTCTGTAAAACTATATCGACGTATGAAACTTCTTGAAGCAATTTTTATCTGAAGAAAGGCACAAATAAACATCACATTTTTCGCAGGGAGTTCGAGTGCGGCTATTACATTGTTTTAACCTACACGCTCGTGCTGTCCTCAATTTGTCGACCACTGGCCAATGAAACCCGCCATCCAATCATTTGCTGCTTCCTGGTAAAGGAGTAAATTTGCTTGTTATTTCAATTTGTTCTTCTTCTGAGCTGCTGGTTGATTCATTAAACTCATTAAATTTCCTTTTGGGTGTACATAATAATGCTTCTGCAATTTCTAGTTTAAATGAAAGAAGGTCCTTCACAAATTTTCGTGGTATATTTTTAGATCTACAGTCTAGCCAATACTCCATCCAAGCGTTTACAACTGACAAATCAAGAAAATGGAGTGCCACTTTTAAAGTCCATTTTTTGGACTTCAGCCAGGTTCTGTAACACTCTATCAGTTGGTCGCAAGTGTCTACTCCCCCCATGATTTTATTATATTCCATGACGATAGTAGGACAAGTTACTTCTATCCGGCATCTTTGTTCTTTATTCCACCTTTCTACTACACCTACAGGATTTTGACTATATGCTGTGGAAGCAAGAGTAACTGTTTTGTTGTCTCTCCATTTGACCACAACAACTTTTTCATCTGATCTAATAATTTGATCAGACTCTCCTCTTTTCATACGCTTATCTTCTTTTAAATTACTTTTGCGCAAACGGTTTGTTTGAATTGTGCCAGTTCCATGCAAATTCATTTCCGCCAATCGCTCTAAAAGCGGTATAGTGGTAAAATACCGATCAGAGAATACTGATGAGTTATTTGGCAAAGTTCTCAATAAACGCAGAATAACGCTTGGACCTAATCCCAGTGTTCGATCGCCTAATGGTGTGTTAGAGCCTTGGTAAACTTCAAAATCTAAAACAAACCTAAAAACTCAACCCTCATTTTCATTGGCGGAGTGCGGAGATGGAATACTAAATTCATCCTCGAATTCATCTGATAAACTATCGCCTTCAACTTCCGACAAATCACTAATTCATTTGAGTACTTCTTCTAAATCTTCTTCATTTTCCAAATTATATTTTTTTGCTGTAATGACGATAAATTGTTCTAGTAAAAACCCAACCTCCACATATGTGTAGGCACATATTATGCTTACAAAAACTAAACAATTCTTGACGCATTTTAAAATATTTGCATATTATTTAAATATTTAATGCTGCTATTACAAAATAGTAACAAAATTTTTAAATATTTGGTTTTATTTAAATAAAATAATAATACTTACATTTTTTGTCTCCCGCACTGCGAAACATGATCCTCTTTATTGCACTCTCAATAACAAATACTAAAATAAGTGGCGAAAAAACTTATAACAGAACAAATAACCACTAACATGAGGACATTTAATTCAATAAGAAAAAGCTAAATAATAATTTACAAATTTCTCTCCAAAATACCTAAAGGGCTAGGTCACATGATCCAAATCGATCATGATCCTTTTTATTCTCCGAAGCCCAGTTACTAACTACCCCATCAAACTGTTTTTAAGCCTGATAGTACTACTACCAAGCTTCGGGTTGTTTTCAATCCCTCATGCAACTTTTATAATGGTTTAAGTCTTAACAATGTTTTGCACAATGGGCCTATTTTGCAATCCGATATGACGACTTTGTTTGCTTTGTACTTTGAAAATCGACTTCGATTAACAGAGGTATTATTGAGAACTTATCCTCGAACATCCCTTGAATTCCGAATTTTTTAAGTTGTTAACGACACTAAAACTCATGATTTACGTTGGAATTCGAGCATTGATACATTTTTCTTAAAGTCTGCTCCAACGCCCGATTTTTCTGTAGTCACAAAACGGTATATCTTGTCTGAAATAGTTATGTTGTGGTATTTGACTCCGTTGGGCGGTGGGCTCCAAAAGTATTAGTCACTAAGATTCTTATGCAACAAACTGGGAAAGACAGAACTGGTTGGACGAATGACGTTTGAGTTTGTCGATGATGGCTTGTGCATTGAAGGGATAAATATTCCCCGTTGGTTTAATTTTAAACCTCCATATGAAGTAAGATTTCATGTTTTTTGTGATGCTTCTGTATAGTAGTCTTAACCCCGTCATTTACTCGCTGCCAAGCCAAAAGTTGCGCTTATAAAAGTGCAAACTTTGCCCCGTTTAGACAATTGGAATTAGGTGGATTCTCATCATAACGCTGCTGATTTGGATAGCCGTGGTACGAGCGCTCACAGCCTGAGAGGCCACAGTCGTCTTTTAAGGCGAATGATCAGCTAGAAACGTCTTTGAAACAGGTTAACGTTGCACAAATGTAGATTTCCGAAGACTTTTTGAATCGATTTTCGGACTTACCTCAAGCACTGCTAGTTATGTCCTACATATTTCGTTTTACACGTTCAATACACCCTAGAAAAAGTCGTCTCAAGGTATTTCGACTAATAAGTTGAGCCAAAGAGCGATTAGGATGGCGACGGATCGTTTGATCATTGCTTGCTAAAGTACCCATTTCCTTAAATATTTATTACGCAGGGATGCCTCTAACTTACGCCACAAGAATTGAATACTCGTTTTTAACCGAATGTTTTCTGAAGTTGTTACCATATAATAGCCATTTTACACGCTTCTATCTGAAAAATTGTCATATTTTTTCGGCTCATGTGGATATGTCGCTCATGTTCCATCTTATGCTTCAGGTTCTTTTGATATAACTTCATATACATATATTCACTGAATAATTTATGGCTGCTTTTGCCCGATTTTCGTAATTCAAATTTCATCGAATGATACAGTTCCAACGACTAAATCGAAACGTGAAAGCACATATTCTGCATAAATTGTCGGACACATTTCCAATTTGTGAAAAAGTGCCGAAGCAGAGATCGCAGTTTGTAATGTTTGCAAGACCATCATAACATGCTGCATTTTCATTGAAGAGTTGGCAGCAATGAGCCAGACAGAAAGAAGCGTCTGATCCTAAAAACAGGCATGGAAGAGCAACAAACCGTAAAAATCTAAACGCAAATTTGAAGAGAAGAGCGTCTGGTTAAAACTTGCGTATGCAATCAGGCATGGAGCCATATCGGCGGCTTCAAAGGCCACCTCGGGTGCAACTATTGTTATTAGTGTCTTGGAAAAATAAGTATTTTTACATTTTTTCTTGTTTTTCTTAAGTAATTTTATTTTTATATTTCTTTTTGTTATTACACTATTTTTATCCCATGAATTTTATATATTTTTTATTATTGAATTGTTATTGTTTTTATTACTAAGAAAATTATTATTTTACTATCTGAATTTTTTTGAACTTCCAGTATTCTTGTTGCAACGTGCGGTATGTTTACGCTCAACAGCCTAGTTTTAAATTTATGTTATGTTATTGTGTAAATACGCCTTGTGAAATGTGTAATATATGTATTACATTGGAAAATATATATGTACTTTATTCTTTTACTAATTCGATTTAGAATTTTTCCCCACGCTCATATTAAAATATTTTGTTTTTGATTTTTACTCTATTTCTCCTTCTAAATAAAGGAAAAGAACAAGGCTGATTGTGATAAACATGGTGACCGTCATAACGTTCCTTGCTGTATACAAGTTGACACGCAGCCCCTGCAATTTCAAGTGGTTTGTGTTGATTAATATGGGTCACTAGAAATGCATTACAGATGAATTTAATTTGTATTGATATAATTGTGAATTTATTGATATAATTGTGAGTCACTAAATTATTAACAAATAATAGATTAGGGGAAAAGAAAATCAGAAAACATAGAATAAGTAGGGGAAATAGTTTAAGATTATAATAAGAAACATAGAATAAAAATAGTATATAAGCCGCAGATATTTGAAATAAAGATCAGAATCATTCTGATCTCAACCTGTTTTTATTCTCAAAAAAAATTCGGCAATTGACTTTGCCATAAGATAGAGCCAACTGCTACTCTAAGGCTTTTAAATAAATTAAGAGTACTATAGGAAAAATAACATATCACAGAATAAACTTATTACAAGATGTTAACCATTCCAAACCAAGTAAAAGCAATATCCCCTCAAAAGTTGACTATCACGGCAAACGACCATGATTTAAACATTGGCAGATGGAATGTCTGGATAATCCATAGGATAGGCGCTTCTTGCCAACTGGGAAATGCGATGATTAAGAGATGGAATCAAATTTCTTGTATCGTGCGATATTTATTACAGCTGCAATACAGAATAGCACGAATTTGGGTGCGGGTATGTGGTAAGTAAGATACTTCTCCCCATCTGGTCTCTGGGTTCACTCCCGTAAACGGAAGGATAGTCACAATTCGCATCAAACCTAAATTCTCCACGTAAGCTTAATTTGTGCTCACGCCCCGACGAAAGAAAAGGACAATGCGGCTAAAGTTTCATTCTACGCTAATCTCTAGGACACCACTAGGTTATCCCCTGATCGATCAACAGCCAACCAGATTGATCACATTGTGGTTGGCGGAAGGCACGTCTCCAATGTAATAGATGTGCGCACATTCAGAGGTCCAAATATAGCGACTCGGACCACTACCTTTTCCCAGCCAAGTTTCGATTGCGCATTAGAGTCTCGAGGTCTACGCGTTCTAGTACATTGCAAAAGCTGGACGTTAAGAAGCTGCGATCACAAAGGACAGCAGATATGGTTTTCGCTCAACTCTCAGATAAACTCTATCGTTCCCCATCTATTCTCAGCGACATTGGTCGACTGTGGGCCAACATCTACCACTCCCTGCGCACTACTGCGGAAACAGAACGCCCACCCCCACGAAATCAATGATACGATGAGAAGTGCCACGATGCAGCTGCAGTGGATGCTTTCAGTCAGAATTACGACCTAGCTTCGCACGCCAATTATGTTGAGTGTATATATTTTTTATATTTCATTCTGCTCACACCTAATAAGCCTATACACTACCTACAAAACTTCAGTATGTATGTGATTAATTTTTATTTCAGTCGGACAAAAACTTTTGTCAATCTAAAGCAAGTGGACATACTACATTACCCGCACTTACTTTAACAGTTTTGTCTATCAAATGTACCGGTATATGTCAGAGTTTTTTATCTTATTTTGGTGTCTTTGATTTTCTTCTACGTGAAAAGTACAGACAGTTTTCCAGAATAACAAATTATGAAATGGCGCACATATTGGCGTTATTTTTCTTTCATTTAAATATACTTCTATTGAGTTCAACCCATTCTCATCTATAGGTTTTTCTAACAGTGATTAGTTTTCTTCTGTCACTATATTAATGGTCTGGAAAACACATGCAGTTTCAAGAAGTTTCGAGATTATTGATAAAAGCGTGTAAGTCTATGATTCTCTTTCTAATTCCAGGTTTAAGTATCATTTTAAGTAAGGAGTATATATGTACAAGATATTGTATTGCATATGCCAGATGGAAACGTTTTTGGGCTATTCAATTTAGAAATTAATATCGCACTGAAAGACGAATTGTAAACATCGAAATAAATAAGAAAAGCTCTGTTTACTATAGCATAGAATTTGAGCCAGCTACACAGTGAGGAAAAACATGGCGTACTATTCGTAAAATCCGCATTGGTAAGGTAAACATAGACATAGATAGTTTAATGGAGATAAATGGAGCTTTTACGAATTTGACTAAGATATGAGCAAAAATATCAGTTGCAACTTCTATGAAACAATTATGGGTCTAGTTCAAGAATGTATGAGTCCAGCTAAAGTGTTCTCCGTATTTTACTCAGTATCGTCAATTACAATAGTATGTGACAATATTTATTCTAAATTTTTAAGAACTATCTTGCCTTTTTATAGTAAAGGAGATATTTTATAACATTCTAATGACTAGCATTTTCTCTTCAAAATGCAAGTTGTAATAACGTTTTGTGTAACTGGCAATCAGGTTTTCGCTTAGAACACAATTGTTTAACTACTCTATCCCAAGTTACGGAAGTTACGGTGTGGATTGAAAAAAACAAATACATTTTTTGTTCTGCTTGATCATTCCAAAGTTTTTTAAATGGTTTTTGGCATCCGACTGTATGTAATAAGATTAGAATAGAAAATTCCTTATTCTTTCAAGAAATTCGTGTTAGATTATTTTCACTAATTTTTCAAACTGTATGCAGTCTGTTTGTATTAAAAATGCGTTATTGGAGTCGTCAAATTTTGAGAAAGGTGTTCCTCAAGAATCAATTCTTAGGTAATTTTTATTTTAACTTTTACAATTTTCACACTGCAAGATCCACAGAATAATCCATAGCCGAGTGTGTTGATAAGTTTAATTATGATTTCACTGACTGAGTTTACTGACGGGCAACTAGTCCAGTAATGAATCACTGATGTACTTATTGGCAACTAGAAAATTTCAATTCTTTCTACGGCTAGAAATCTGGGAACAACTTTCAACAGCAACCAAACATGATCAAATCATGTTAAAACTACATATTGCCGCCCATGCGTATGCCAAACTTCATATTTCGTTTACACGACTGAGAATAAGAATGTTTCTACCCAAAATAAAAACATTCCTACATAAAAAAATATTTTCTGAAAGACCTAATTATCTCTTGTATAAAATTCAGTTTGAAAACCTGGCAGAGGAAAAAATTACTCCCTAATCCATAGTCTTCTCGCCTCGGAGAATCAATTTTTTATCACCGCAGTTCCTATCTGAAATCAATTATCACATACCAGAAAAGCTATTTTAAAAATCATTATTTTTATTAAATAATTGATTTTAATTGATTTTATTTATTTAACTGACTAAATTTTGCTTTTAGTTAACAAGCTTTTGTTTTTAACTTGATTACTTTAAACTTTTTGTGTGATACTGTTCATTTCAATTATTTATTGTAAATATTTGCTTAAAAATTAACGTCTGTGCTATAAATTATAAGATTTAATATTGTTGTGGAGGTTGAGTATATAAAGAAATAAAATAAATAAGTGATCCGAAAACAAATAAAGTAAAGAATGAGCGCCTCAACCAATAAGTTGAGTGTCCACACGAAACTACATTCATATTTTTTTACTAATTATCGTATCGCCTTCGCCGGCTGACAGTGAATGTGGTTCTAGAAGTTTATAAAATTTTGTTTCTTTTTATTCGAAAATCTTTGAAGCAAGTAAGCCGATTATATTACAAAATTTTTGTTAAAACTGAGGTTAGTTAATTATAGATAATATTCAAACAGGTCGCACAATAAATAAATAGCTGACCCTTAGTATACTCTACCACGAGGATCCTTGAAAACATAAAATGCGTTTTAAACAATGTTATTGACGTCAGATGTGTAAAATAATAGTATTTAATTTCAAATTAATGAATTTACATATCGTTAGTAGAATTCGCAAAGACGCTTTTTTCCACTTTTTTCCAAAAATGAGATTTTAATGCAAAGCGATAACACTATACCAAAACTACAAAACTACGAAAAATATTAACAGCACGTGCTAACTCCACGAATATTAATTATTCTTAATTTTTGATCTAGGTCATTTAAAGAGAGCTATTTTGTAAAAATAATTGCGTTTAAAAAGTTTACAAATTTTAAAAACTGAAGAAGCCGTTTTTTGTGTCTCCTGTAAAATTTGAAAAAAGGGACTTAACACATTTGCGAATGAGACTAGCGATATATATTAATTAGAACACAATTACAAATTATATTATAATTATTACGAGCTAAGTAACATAGGCCTTACGTTCGCTCACACTAATAGTCTAGCGCACTACCCACTAGACACAATTAATGGTGTGGTTAAGAGTTATTTGTGTGAACACCCAGAATGATTGTGCACATGTAACTTTTGATATGTTTGGTTCGACTGTACCATTTACTCTATATTATTCTTTTTCTATTTTTAAATAACAGTTTTAAATGATCATGCACAATCTTGCTTTCGTTTGTGGTAACCGTAATGCTGTAGTTACGCACACGTAACGTAACGTACCGTAGCGAACGTTCTCTTTTTAGCATATGGAGAACAACGTAAACGATTACCGAAACGTTCTCTCTCGTTAGCAAAACGGAACGATCTGTATAAAATAGAATTCTCCCGCGTTTTTCGTGACATTTGAACATGAGAGATGATGAGCAGTGTTGCCACGAAAAAAAAATATTGTAACCAACATTTGTGAAAAAATCGCCAAATAAGGAAAAATATGACCAAAATTAAATTTGCAGTTTTTTATTTTATTTTTTTCAAATTTAAATTATAATTGAGAAAAAAAGAAACAAAAAATAACAAAATAAAATTATAATCTTACTAATTAATTAATTTTAACAAACAAAACAAAAAACTATTTTTATAAGAAAAATAATAACCAAATCCGGAAAATCTACACATTGAACAAAATGCATGCATGCACGATCATGTTTGTTTTGTTCGTTTACATTGTACTATAAAATAGGTCACAGGGAAATAAAATAAACATTATTGTTCTAGCGTTCGAACGAGAAGTAACAAATTAAGAATTATTTAAAGAATAAAAATAAGAATTGTTGTAGCTTGTTAAAATTGTGTTAAATATTAAAATAAGAATTGTTGTAAATAAAATTGTGTTAAAACATTAAAATAAGAATTGTTGTAAATAAAATTGTGTTAAAACATTAAAGAACAAATTGTTTTCAATGAAATTGTGTAAATTGTGTTAAAATTTAAAACATTAATTAAAACTATTTCTTTAAATAAATAAAAATATAAATAAAATTAAATAAATTTTGTTTTACTTAAAATCTAAATATCATAACTGGCGCAGTCGGTACGATACCCAGGTATCCTAGTTTAAAAATGAAAATTAAATAAGAAAAAGGATACTAACATTTTAATGTTTAAATGGGTATACCAACTTTTTTCCTGCTTTAAAATGACAATGTTTTAAATTTTTTGTGTAACAATTTATGCGACAATGTTTAAATTGTTATAATAGAAAATATAATAAAAAGTAAAAATATTAATAAATAAATAATTATTCGGACAAAACTTTTCAATAAAAACGAAAATAGAAATTTTCAAACAAAATTATTGATAATCAAAAACTCAGCTAAAATAAATAAATTAATTAAAAGTTTATAAAAAGCAAATAAACAACAAAGAGAACAATTCAATACAAATTCCTCAACAAATCTTTAAGTGCTGATGTGCAAAAGAATATGAAGACACCAACAACTAAAACTTACATCTGGAGACACCAACAACTAGAAATTAATTCTGAAATCTCAACATCAACTAATAAGGACAAAAGAACAACTGTGTTATTATTTAATATAAGTATTATTTTGTAAGTTATTAAATATTATCAGTATTTATAGACTTTTTTCTATATTCATTAAATTTTATATACTAAAACCTATACATTTTGTCGATGATATGATTGGTTTTCCTAAAAAATTTTTTTCCGTAACAAATTAAAGTTTTTTACATTCTTATTACATTTGTGAACTTTTTGGTTTAGATCAATTGTTGCTTATTCTTCAGAAATTGTAAAATACAACATAGCGAATTCCGATATCTGCTTTGTTTCTAACTCTTTTGATCCTCTTCAATTTATTGAGAGACTTCCGGAATTTGCAGGAGACAAAAGAAATCTATATACATTTACTTCTCTGGTAGACAGAATAAATCCTCTTTTACTTTACTATGACGAACTTTCTCAACTCCTTTTTATAGATCTAATCAAAAGCAAATTTATAGGCAAGGCCAAAGAGGCTATTAAAATAAATTTTCACATACAGACATGGTCAGAAATTAAGACAGTTTTGACCAATTACTTTGGTGAAACTCAAAGCGTAGAGCAACTATACGACAAACTTCGATCTGTAGTTTTCAAGCCAAATGCAATTGATTTTTACAATGAAATAAAAAATAGGCTTCGAAGTTTAAATAATAAAACTGTGTCGGATTTAGGGATAAATGTTAATAGCGAACAAATTGCTAAGAACAATATGAGAACTGCTCTCGACATTTTTAAAGAGAAAATTCCTGAGCCGATAAGAACCATTCTGGCTTGTAGGAACCCAAATACTCTCGAAGAAGTCATGAACATTATTTTTGCATCAGGATACGCTAATTATGATTGCTACGATAGGAACTTTGGTAGCAGAAATATGTATAATGCTGTAGTTACCCACACGTGACGTAACGTACCGTAGCAAACATTCTCTTTTTAGCATATGGAGAACAATCTAAACGATTACCAAAACGTTCTCTCTCGTTAGCAAAACGGAACGATCTGTATAAAACAGAATTCTCCCTCGTTTTTACGTGACATTTGAACATGAGAGAGAATGCGCAGTGTTGCCACGAAAGAAATATTGTAACCAACATTTGTGAAAAATTCACCAAATAAGGAAAAATATGACCAAAATTAATTTTGCAGTTTTTTTATTTAATTTTTTTTAAATTTAAATTATAATTGAGAAAAAAGAAACAAACAATAACAAAATAAAATTATAGTCTTACTAATTAATTAATTTTAACATACAAAACAATAGTTATTTTAATAAGAAAATAATGACCAAATCCGGAAAATCTACACATTGAACAAAAAACGGCAAGACTGATGATGAGTCTGTATACCAATTTCTTTGCATTGTGTTGTGTTCGTTTGTGTGTTGCTTTGTGTTCTGTTTCGTTTTGATTTACATTCTTCGTTGACATATGTCCCCTTTTGAACGTTTCTATAACTACACAAACGTTTTTAAGGCTACGTACGTTACGATTTTACGTTTCTTACGCTTATACCAAGGCATAAGACACACATAAACGTTAAGAGATGCAATCATAACGTAGCTCAAAATAGTCATCGCAGCCAACGCTTTATTTCAAATACAAATGGAAAATTCGTTGATAAGAGTTGTTATAACGGAAATAAGTAATACAGTTATACCGAGTCACCTAATAGCAACAGGGAAAGAAATGTGCATTTTAATGACAATAACAGGATTAGCTCATATAACTATTACAGAAACAACAGAAATTATAACCAAAATTATTCGAACTTTGATCAAAATTCTCTACTCAGACAACCAATGCCAGAACCGATGGACGTCAATATGGTTTGTAACTTAATCAATCCAATTAACGTTGGCACATCACAAACGAATTCACTACCTGGATTTTCAGATCATTTTCCTTTAACCAAAATTCCTATTCTAACCAATCCATTCAAAATGTTGGCAATAATATGTCTCAAAATTTGTTAACTCAACCACAAGGGTATTTGCAACAAATAGATCATGCAAATCAACTTCCGAATTCTCATCTACCTCATGTTGCTACAGCAAATAAAGCTACCCAACATTTTCCTTTACGGGCCTCTCCAGAGAGCTACCGTATATAATATTAAAAGACAACCTTAAATTTATTGTGGATGCTGGAGCCACTCACTCAATCGTTAATCCAGGCTTTTATAATCCAAAATGGAAAATAAATTCAGGTACTCTTACGTTGAAGACACTACAAAGTGAAATATTATCGGACACTATTTACCAAATACCTTTGTTTTCTGATCTAGGGAATTCAAGCTAGAAAATGTTACTAATAGAGTGTAAATTTCACGATAATTATGATGGAATTATAGGAAACGATATATTATTTAGATATGAGGCTGTTATAGATTATAATCAAAATGAACTGAGGATAAGTGGTAAAATTTTGCTTTTACGATTTCCAAATTTACGAAGTTACTTTTATTACCAAGGTTGAATGTGGATTAGTTCATATTGTCGAATAGCGGAATGGTCTTGGTGCAACAATTATTTGTGAGGGAGTATATAATGCACAAAAGTAGTATGTTTATGGCGTTTCTGGGACATTTTTTCCATACAAATTTGGGATCATCCCTACGCTACAGCCGGTCATTTTTGGTTAGTCGATTGGTTTGTAACATGTATTGTGAAAAGGTAATGCTTTTTAATATATGAGTGTGAGTGTGTCATAGTTGGTTGAATGTGTTTTTTAATGTTTTAGTTGATAGAGTGATAGGTATGTAACATTTGTTAGAGAGGGTTAGAGAGGGTAGGGTTATGCAGGGTGATTGTGATGCGTTTATGACGGTTGTTTTATGGCTTCAAATTTTTGTTTTGAAAATTAAGCAAAATAATTTTTAGGTATGTAACATATATTAGAGAGAGATGTAGGGTTATGTAGGGTGATTGTGATGCGTTTATGCCGGTTGTTTAGTTTATTCAATACAAAACGTATATCAAGTTACATACTGTTTGGCGCGTGTAGGCAAAAAAAATATTTCATATATTTTTCATTATGATATTTGATCTGCTAAATTCTCATGCTTTACATATAGGTGCGATTAATGTTGGAATAAAAATACGTTTTATTTTTATAAAAGTGCATTTATTAAAAGTTAAAAATATATAGTCACAGTTTATTCAATGCAAAACGCATATCCAAAAAAAATATTTCATATGTTTTTCATTGTGATATTCAATCTTCCAGGTGTGATTAATGTTGAAATAAAAAAATGTTTAATTTGTTTTATTTTTATATTAACATTTTTATTGGGAAAAAATATTATTCTAAAACTTATACTAAATACATTTTTAGGGTTATAATTACATTTTATTAAAAGTACAGTTTTTACTTTTCAATACATAATTGAAATTTATTATTTTTCTTGATTCACCTTCTACGTATGAATTCTCACGCTTTGCATTACATAGGTGTGATAAATGTTGAAATAAAAAAATGTTTAGTTTGTTTTATTTTCCATAAAAATTTGGGAGCATACATTGCTGTAAAAGACTGTATTCTTTATCTTATTTTTTGTATGATTTAATGTTGAATAAATAGAAATATAGTTGAACGTGTTCTTGTTGTGCAAAGCTGGGAGTTTTTGAAATTAATTAACTTTTTCCATACAAATTTGGGAGCATGCATAGCCGTAAAAGACTGTATTCTTTATTTAATTTTTTTATATGATTTTTTATTTTTTTATTGGAAAAATATTTTATAAGGAATTTTACAGTACGGATTTCTTGTTTTGAAATATAGTTTTACTGAAAAAATAGTTTATTGTTTTAGTAGCATGATCATGTTGCTCCAACATGCGCGAGCATGCAGACGCTGATTCAGCATAATTATTTTCCCATCAAATTGTTCGTAATTGGAGCCGGTGCAGGTGTGAAGCAAAAATATGTCGTTAACTTGGAGCACTGTTGCAAAACTGAAATTTGAACCCAATCTTACGGCTGCTAATGTGAACATGTGATTTGCCTACCAGAGTCCTCACAGGCTTAATACTCTTGCGCAAAGTTCAGATATGACTCCAAGAGACTATTTAGGAGATCATTTGGAAGAAAGGTTACGTAGTTGCTAAATCTCAAACAAAAGTTACCCCGAAATACTTGTTCATGAGTGCATGGCGGCAAATATCACCAGAAAACACTAAACAAAACTGGTACATTAAATGCTATTTAGGTTAAATGGTATGCT